>JAJTUH010000004.1:2806168-3192200 GCA_036971555.1 Drechslerella coelobrocha
ACTTACCCTTGCAAGCCAGGTTTTTGGTTCATGACTACTGATCCATGTACAGTCCTCAAGAGCACCATGGTGTCGTATGCAAGGAAGATCCTTCGGTTGTTTTCTTTCTGTGATCTCGAACTTGGACAAAAACAGCGAGCAGATGCCAGTCGAACAAGCTAATGTGCATGCATGCATTGACTGCCATTAAGTCACACAAAGTATAGGAAGGTTCCCCCCCTTCCATGGCGCATATTGGTTTTTAGTTCTCGCAAGCCTCATCGACTTTTGCGTGAGCCCAAACCCGGTCTTTGACGAAAAATCTTGAGATCCATCTTATGGCATGCAGGCGCCTACGCTACCTTCCAGACGCTAGCGGAAATGTAAACTCCGATGCTTTTCTCACGTCAAACGCAACAAGATCGGGGCACCGCCATAGCTCGGAGGGATAGGTCTAGATTAGTCGATTTCTCCCTCTGCCTCAGCTGAAATGCAGCGTTGCACCACCACACACTGTGGCGCATACACCCTGCCCGATGCTTCTCGATCGCAATCGGGGGCTCGTATCGGATGTTGGTTTCTGCATTACAGGGCAGTGGAAAAGCCCTCGCGACAGGGAATGAATCAATGTTAACCCCGTTACTAAAAAAAAAAAAAATGAGTGAGTGAGTGAGTGAGGGTATACGCGAGGAAACCTCTCAATGCTCGGCTTCCATGGAATGTTTTACCCTCTCGCTTTTCACCACACCTCCCTCCCTGCTCGGAGGGGCATATCTCAACGTCTCGACGAATGAGATGTCACTGACGTGCAACCGCCGCGGTCAGTGAGCGAACGGAGATACACGAAAGCGGCAGTTATCCGTATTCGGTCGATGCATGCGAGAAGGCAGAGTGGTCTCAGGTGCGCGAAGTTGCAGCTCGCTCGCTAACCTCGCCATGATTGCCCTAAGCCTTAACTGCTGGCTCCGTCATACATCATAGCCCACGGCGTGAGGCTTGAGATTGAGTAGACGGGTAGAGCGTCGAGACCACAGTCCGTCGGAGAAATAACGAAAACAAAGTTCAGCCGAAGAATGCACGGCAAACAGCTCGGCCCTCTCCCCTCGCAAACACGGCAACGCCGTGGAGCTCATTGTCGATCACCTAGATCGAAACCAGTAAATGGAGATTGCGAGCGAGTCTCCTAGTTCTCCCTTTCAGATTCACTCCACAAAATATGCAAGGAGGGATGCATGGCGTATGATTGTGGAGGACTGAAAGGTCGCCGCCCGTTCTTGAGCGGACCATAATCATACATGGCGTGAAGCGTGGAAGTCTGCACCTGCGGTTACGGATTCCATCAATCCTTGTTTGGTCAAGACCGAGATTTCGATCGATCAATCCCTCTCCGTTATTTTCTGTTTTGCTTTTGGTCAGACGATTATCTCCAGATAACAGTCGAAGTGCGGGACGAAGGATACATCGCATCGCATCGCTGTACGGAGTCCAAAGACGTGAGTCGCCTGTGGCTGCATTCCAGAGGAGCTCGCGCAGCCGCTGAGGTCATTGGAATGTTGCCCTTGCTTTCTTTATATTATTGCATCTTGTCCCGCGCAAACGCGCACCGTTCTGGTCGTGATGATGCTGATGATGATGCCTATATTGTCATGATTCTGATGGATCCTTGAACAGCTGGTTACATTGCATTTTGGCAGCTCTCTTCGATGTTCCTGTCCGCGATTAGATCCCAAAACATATGTCGCTCGGTTTCGCAATTCCAGCAAATCAAGACGTCGGATAAGGATTGGATGCCTGGCGGGGCTGGCTAATTTCCCCAAAACAATGTTTCGAGCTGGGTGGGCATGCTCGTCGTCGCACCCGCACTGGCCTTGCATGCATCTTGCCAGCTCTCTTCTTGCCTAAAGCTAGCTCGCAACAGCTCTGTCGATTCGGATATACAACTTCCAACAGTCCAACACACATGGCCGTCGGCCCAATCACTCAGTGTGCTTCTCTCGTGATCCCCACGGCGGGAACAGGTTCCAACAGGCTCGTTCGCAAACGGGAGGACAGTTTGTCTTCCCAAGGCGATGGTATTTGGAAACCACTCTCGCCGTCTCAAACAAATTCCAATTTATCGCAACCACCTCGGGCCCTTTGACCCAGCGCCCGGCGCCTTGGGGGAAACTCTTTTGAGAGACTATTCCTTGAACGGCTAACTAAGCTGCTGCCTCACGAGAGTCGAGCCCTTTTAGCCAGCCAGTGAGAACCAGCCCGTGCCGCCCCCGCGACGAGAATCTTCGCTGGGAAAACCTTCTCCGGACTGACGGGTTCATATTACGTCCAACAATAATGGGCTCTGACCGCCGATGATCATGTAAGCCAATGCAGCGGGAGATACGTACACCATCTTTCCTTCTCGTCGGTTTCAGATTGTCAAATGTTGGATTGCTCAAAAGTCAGGTGCATGCATGCCAGGTGGAGCCGATGGGGGAATCTACCATGCTCAGCCCTGGAGAGCAAGTCAGTGTCAACCTGCTCATCCAAGAAGCTGGAAGCGCCGTGGTCAACCATGGTGGTGGGAAGATCAATATCAGAGTGGTTTGTGATTGGGCGAATTACCAATTCCCCAACGTCATCTCGTAGCTTCCAAAAGGATGTCTGTGTGCGTTATCAATTCGCAGTCGCAGTTTTGAGACAAATGCGTATTATTACAGAGACATAATATAATATAAGAAGAAACAGATTGAAAATCTTTTTTATACACCAACGTAATTAACGGTTGAAGAGAATGAACGATATTCGATTGCTCGTGGCAAGCGGCTGATGGGACGGTTTCTCGGCAGATCCTTGGGCACATGCACAAGCACAGCCGGCGGTCCTGCCAGCCGAATCGACTGCAACCGTAAGATGACAAGGTTCCGGCTACTAGGCGAGGCTTGCAATGCAATTTGGCTGACGAACCCGGTTTCAGTGGACAACTGGTGACTGCATTTTTGGACAAGGCTAGACATCGACTCAATCAATGGGATGACGCCCGGTCGTCATCCTTCCGGCTTCTCACGGATTTTTTTTTTTTTTTTTTTTTTTTTTNTTTTTTCTTTCTGGTGATGCACTGCTATTTGTCTACCATGACTGTGCCGTCAACCCGGCGCTCGATGCGTGACCGAAAGAGGAAATCATTGCGAATTTCGACCATTTGCCCTTTTTGGGGACATGGGAATGTCAAACTTGTGAGAAATGTTGTTGTTGATGTGGTGTTTGATGCTTACAAGAACCAACATCACCTCAACACAACTTCAACACCATCAGCCCGGAGGCCTCGAGCGCCTCTTGTAAGCACGCTGCCATTCATTGGTACTCCGGGCTGCACGCCAGAGGTGTATATGCATGTGCATGTGGTGCATATACTTAGCTCTCTTATGGTTCTGCGATTCTTATCTGGTGTGCAGTCTATAGCATCTAGAACGTTAACATTCATCAAATTTAGGATACACATGGAAGCATGCATCTGCAGCATGCGAACGATCGCAACATGGCATCAATATTGGTCAACGAGACGATAAACATTCACCGTGCATCTAGGTATAAGAGTAATGTAATATTATGGATCCATTGTGGCTTGTAGGAAGATTTCAATATTGCAAAGCACTCGGCTCTGGCCTAGGCTTCATGGGATATTTGCTAGTGTGTCTGCATGACCCTGTTCCAACTCTCAATGGTGCTGATAACCTCTCCAGTCCTGTATACTGTTGATCATGCCAATCCGATTAATTGTTTGTGCAGTCGACCATGGGGTATAGGTATGGTGACGACAGCAACAGGAGCGTCTCGAATATGGCCCAGATGAATTGCAACAGACCGGCGAGTTCATATACAGGTTGGCAGGTCGAGGGCAATTGGTACAATGGGGTGACTGACCAAGATTGCACGATAATTCATACGCTCCTTCAAAACATGATCTACTAAGCTTATATCGCCATCAGCCCACCTTTGTAGGATATGAGCCCCCCATCGGATCCCTGTAGATGGAAAGACTACCTCTGATTCGGGTCTGAAGAACCGATGCATGATGGTAATCTTCACAATTAACAAAGACTGGCCACGTAAAGCTACGTGTGGACACTCCATGTGATATACTCTCAGCTTTAAGATTTAGCATTACATTCCACTTAGACTGGTATGAAAATCAGAGATCTCGAGAGTGTGCATTGGTGCTTTAATCCCATACGAACAAATGCTACGCTGGCATCCAGCGCAAGTGCCCCCCGAGGCAGGGATGATGCCCTATAGGATCTGCAGATTTCAAGTGCATACTTCCTTCAAGCCTTGCGAATGTATCTGACTACCTTATCCATTTTAAGATCACCACATCCTAGCTCCGAGCTTCAAAGACGCAAGAACCAAGGCCCTAGGCTCGAATGCACCCTGTGAAGATAAGAAACGAAAGAGCCTGACCAATCCATGCAGCATGCTAGATCGGACTAGCTCCTTTGTGATGATAGTTGGGAGGTCTCCGAAGGGGTAACCATCCCCCTTGCACCAAATAGAAGGCTGTTAAGCAAGCTGTGCACAAGTTCAAGGGCCATTTTGTGCTACCTCAGCTAGTTTAAGTTTGAGGAGGTACAAGCGTCTGAATTAGCAGACATCAGACCTATTAACTCAATCTATTCACCCAACTAGTCCAACAATATCAGGAATCGATGTCTGGTCGCTGTGGATTGACTTTCATGTCCCAATTATTCAAAAATCCGGGGGACGGGAACTCTATCACAAATATATCTAGGTCGATTAGTGGTATTTTGCGGGATGACTGCATGCATGGGCCAACAATTACTGGGAATAGCTTGAGCAAGCGAGATTGATATTCCGAAGAGCATGATAAGACTGCAATTATTGCTACATGTAAAAATCGCCCATTTAAGATGTTTAGAGCACTGGACGGCCAACGTGCTTAAAGGTGAGCGCTCGAGCTCAGGGGAGAGAGGCGATGTGGTCGTAGTAACGTGGCGCCTTCCATGCCGGACCAGGGCGTTCGGCTGTTCGGGTGTGCTTTGGCCATTTTCAAATGTGGCGAGGATATCGAGACGGCCGCGATGCATAAAGAAGCCTCATGGCGTCCACTTTTCTCTAGCGAACATACAACCGCTTAGCGATACTCGGTTCGGTCGATATCTGCGGCTCAATGCAAGGCCTAGTCCGCTGTGGGTGGGTGGCTCGAGACGACCTTTTGCTGCCTTAGCCACTACCAAGATCGGTCGGGGAAACTGCAGCAGGCTGCTCGCGTTCTACTTCCTGGATCCAACATGCATGATGCGCAAGATTGCGGCTCCGCGGAGAGTATGCTGGCGCAGCTTCCAACAGCCAATGTATTACAAGCTTTGAGAATGAATGAGTGAATCGACTGGATATGTGGCACAAGCGGCAACCGCATGCGCATAATCGAAGCGGAGCTCTCAGTACGCTGCACTGAACATGCATATCTATATATGCATATTCCGCCATTGGCAATTGGCATTGTTGCCGTGTCATCTGATAGTTGCTTTCGGAACTTCTGCTGTCTGGGGCTAGTGTTGCAAGTGCCTGCTGGTTGTATCAGCCTTGAGGGGTTGATAATGCGCGGAGCAGGGCTCCGAAGAGCTATCCTGCGGGCGTTTGCGGGAAGCGCTGTTCAATCTCATTTGTGTAACTAGATTAAGGCGCAACCCGCGAGATGAAAATGCCCAAGAGAAGTTGTGCGTTGGATTGCAACTTTAGATGGAGCCGCATGATCGATTGGGGAAGCTAGCACGCGACGAGAGCTCCGACAGCTCCACCCGTTTAGCGCCTCGCGAGCTCGTCCCGAGCGCCAACTCCGGATTTCAAAGGAAGCGGAAAGGAGTCTGAAGTAAGAAACACAAAAAGGACACGACAGCGATTTCATCTGTCGGGAATGTTGGGTTATTCAAACAGCCCGGTCGCGGAAGGAGGAGGGCGTTGTACATGGTCTCGATTGACCAGGCTCCCCGCTCTCTGACTGTCCAGATGCATCGGTAGTTATATTACAGGGAACAGAGTAGGGAGCAGGAGAAACAATCGCAAATCGCGAGCAAGGTTATGTGAGCTCGCGCCGTGCAGAATCCCCAATCGGTAGAATAAAAGCAAAACGAAACCGGGAGCTACAGATAGTTGTGGCCCTAATAGTATATCTTCGAACGCCGGTATAAACCTAGCCCAATGCCAAATATCCGTAAAAGCTAAAACAAACCAACAGGAAGAGCTTTTCAAGGAAGAACCACGACATATCACCAATTACCTCCGCTGGGCTGTTGACCTTGCGGCATGTCGCTTTTGGTAGTTCAGAATCTCACGGCTGCGACGCTGTTTCGCTCTCTTGTATTTGTAATACAACGTGAAGATGTCCTGTCATCGTTCCAACAAAGGTAACACGTTAGCATGACTGTCAGAGCTCACACGACTAAAAATTTACCAAAATACGAGGATCAATTACCTTTATCAAAACGAATAGGCAGCCACCCAAGATGTTCCGATGGAACCTCTCGGGAAGCACTTTGCGAATCAGCGGGATCTTCCCTAGTATGCCACCCATGGACGCCACAACGCCAGGGAACAACAGCGCACCAACGACAAGGTTGGCGGTTTCCGGTCCCAGAACTAACTCTCGCTCCACCCTCCACACATCACCGCCTTCATGGTTTTGTTCATCGGCTTGCGCGTTCCCTGCTGGCACAGGCACAGGCGCATTGCCGTTCACAGCTTCCTCATCCATATCATCCTCCTCTTCCACCGCGCCAAGTTGGATTTCTAACCCAACATCGTCATCATCTCTCGTTTGTGTGGCTGCCGTAGGCCCTATTTCGGCTGTCCATTTCCTGTCATAAGGAAGCAAAAACTTGTTGTATAAGGTTTCGTATATACTTCTCGCGTACGGAAGCAAGGCTAGGGTGATGGCGGGTGACGGAGGTAGTGATAGGTGGAATGGTTCGTTATGGCAGAAAAATATCAGGGGTAGTATCGGGAGAGTCGCGTCGAGCAGACGCGTCCTCGAGATGATCAAGACGATGGGTATCATAGGCAATCCGACTGCGAGTCGCCATGTCCACTGAAAGTCGCGTCCCCCAGGGCCTAGTATGATGGAATTCGCCTCCTTCGTGCCGCATATCAGGTATATCGCGTTTACACCTGTATAGTACGTGCGTAGTTAGTTACCGTCGCCGTTACACGTGCTGTAGAACCAAATCATAAGATTATGTAAGGCATACCATAGACAGTAGATGTGACGAAAAATGCTGAACTTATCCCAGCCACTATGGCTACTGAGTTGGTCCGTCTGATGTTCCTCTCTATCGACCGGCCCAAATCTACGACCATGCTAGTGTCTTGTCTAAGCTGGATGTTTGATTTGCACTGGGGGCACTGTATTGGTTTGTTCATTGAGGACGGGCTCTTCTCCAAGTCGGATATCCAGTCCAGCAGACAGCCTTCGTGGGCGGTCAGCGCGCATCTGCATGGTTTCCTCCAAACACCGTGTGTCGACGGCTCCGTTTCTTCGTCTTTACGCGATTCGAAGCAGATCCAGCACTTCTCATCATCGTCATCTTCGATGGGCGGCGACTGTGATTTTAGCGGGATCAAAAGGCCTGGCTCCTCGGCTGAGCTATCTTCGTTTGCGGTGAGCGTGGCATCGGAGAGCTTGCCTGTATCCGTGTCGGACTCGGGAAGGCCGGAATTCGTTCTCCGAGCGCTGGAACGTGGCGCTTCTAGATGCGACATTTGGATGGATTTGGTATGATGTCAGCGGAGTCTGGGTGGTGTAGGAGGACGAAAGTGGACAGCGTCCAGGTTCGAGTCTGTGACTCTCCGTGAACCCTGCTGGGAGCTGAAATCCTAGATATCTAGTTGACCGATCCGGCGTTCGAGATGAGGTTTGTTGACGGTAATTTGGTGAGCGATGGTGGTTGTGGAGAGGTTGGGAGTCTGGAGGCATCTGGGCCTGGTTTAACCGCGGCTGTCAAATCAGCATGCCATGGCGTACACTTGCAAGGGTCCGATAACCACCACCACCTCATTTATCGGTATCTCAATACCCCACAGACATTCTCGGCTCGGTCTTCTATTCATCCAGCCGCCTTGGTCAGTGGATCGCGACATAACTATTACGAGCTTCGATTAAGTGATAGCGTCGGGCGGCAAAATAGCGGTATATCGGTCTCAACAGCTATCGATTTATTTGGGGAAAAATTTTGGGTCGCAACTGGCTGCATCGCGATAGATCATGTCAAATTGCCAAAACAACTACCTTCTCACCAGCGCCATCGTCTGCAGGCGCAGGCGGAAAACAACAGCAGGGAACACCACATCCTACCCTCTTCGTTGAAATCTCTCGATATTTACATTCTCTAGGAACTCTATCCTATTGATACCGACACTGGACCCAATTCTCTCTCTCACCACCAACTATGGCGACCGTCAACGTCACGACCCCGACTCGGCCGAAGCGGCAGGCTGTTATACGGCGAAAGCCAGTATTTGATCACGAATCCTCATCCGATGAATCAGGAAAGCAAAGCCTCAAGCGGAATACTAAATCAAAGCAAGGTCGCAGTGACCAGGGTTCTCGCGATATTGAACTCAAACCCAGCGAAACCGGAACGAAAGATTCCGATGACCTCGGGTTTGATGGAGGCGCGGCTCAAGAATCCAACGGCGAGGACGTGGACGAACGAGATTCAGATGAAGCTGAGTTCTCGGATGCGGATATTGGTGGCGATTATCTAGGAACAGGAAGCAGGAGGAAATCTCAGAAGTCTACATCGCCAAAGTCTAAGAAGGACCGAAACACCCCGGTAGCTCTCCATAGGCGCATGGTTCGCAAAATGAAGGATATCTCGTACTGGGGTGATCATGAGATTGACCCAACCGCTATCAAACGAAAGGAAGCAGCGCAGCCCTTTACGTATGATATATCTGCCCCCGCTCGCGAACATATCAGCAAAGTATGGTACCTCGATATCGAGAAAGAGGCACGGGACCTCGTGAGAGACACTTATATCAACCGAACGACGTCGTTGCAGCAGCTCGTCCTACTCGACAGGCTAGCCGATGCGGATGAGATAGCAAAATATCACTGGCGATTTCCAAAGCGCCCACTGACTCTTTTCCTGGGACCATTTTCACCATCCGGCCAGCAGAAGAAGATTCAACTGAACATGCATGACTCGGTCAGTTTGAACGGGTCTGGTCTATTCCAAAGCAAGAATGGGTGGGTGATACACGCTGGCAACGAAGTCCACGCCCTTGACTGGGCTACTCGGCAGCCGGAGAGCGTTCAGTTTCTTGCCATAGGAACAAAGTTCCAAGAAGCGAAGCCCACTATGAGCGACCAACCCCCAGGCTTCGTTCCTTGTGTGTGCCCATCCCAGATACAAATATGGCGAGTGCCTATTTCCAAGCCAAATACGACGCCGAAACCATCACCAGCCGTCTATTGTACATATGTTACAGACTGGGGTGCCCCAACGGAGATAAAATGGCGCCCAGGGAGTGCACCTATCCATGAGCCAGGTGTAATTGGCCATTTAATCGCCTTATTCGAAGATGGCAAAGCCCGGCTCATTGAAATCAGAGATCATGATACCGGCACCGGCGTCGAACCTCCACAGACTTACAAACTCATAAACCCCATGCTAACACTCCACTTGCAAGACGCCCTCCTCACCGTCTTCGCCTGGATCGACCACTGCACAGTTGCCTTTGGCTGCTCGAATGGTTCCATAGCAATCTACAACCTAAACCACACTCACCAGGGCAAAGAACACCTCCCCCACTCCTACCATAGCATACACGCTAGCTACGTCGCCAGCATTTGCTCCCTCTCCCCTAGCTTCCCCGATCTCCTAGCATCCTATTCCCTAGACGGCAGCTTCCACATCCACGACCTCCGCGAGCCCAACCCAACAGATACGCTCGTGCACCGCTCCCGTACCGTAGCCATGTCCACACCCGTTGTGTGGAGCGAGATGGCGCAATCCCTCTGCTATCCCGAGGACCTCAGCGGTGTGCTGTGCATGGGCGTGCGGAAGGCCAAACGCTTCGGC
The DNA here is from genome assembly GCA_036971555.1 of Drechslerella coelobrocha. NCBI lineage: Eukaryota > Fungi > Ascomycota > Orbiliomycetes > Orbiliales > Orbiliaceae > Drechslerella > Drechslerella coelobrocha. Next base: position 2,816,224 of record JAJTUH010000004.1, read on the forward strand.
GGCTTCCTGTGCTCCAACAGCCCTGGTGATAGCATGGCCGCCTCGACCGCGGGGTTGCATCCGTTTCTGCTCAATGGCGGTCGAGACGGCAAGGTGCGCATCGTCAACCTGATCCGCAAATACTTTTACGCCAAGTGCCAGGCTATGCAGCAGGTGTGGTTCCAGCTTGAATATGCACCTTCTACGGAGATGTACCGCATGCTGGATGGGTTTAAGCCTGAGATGGTGGTGCATAGGAATAGGGTGCTGGTTGGCTTGCCGTTTTATTCATACCACACGAACGTGACGAAAGTTTGCTGGAACCCAAATAGAGAATTTGCAACCTGGGCGGCGGCGGGGATGGGCTGTGGGCTGGTGAGAATTGAGGACGTTTCGCTGGATGTGCATCAAGCGATGCCAGATAGCGGTGATACGAATTAAGCGATTCGTGGATACGCCCTTAGGCAGGACAATATCTTTAACATGTAGGCAAACCCTCGAGTTGCCATAATTGTTGTAAATAGACTGTCCACCTAGGTAGACATAATATAATATTCACAGCTACGTGTAGAACGAGTTTGTCAATAGCTCTTGCATTCGATCCTATCTAACACCGATATTCGGGAATCTCAACGGCGTACAAATATTGCCCCGAAAATAGAAAGTATACAAGTAGAAGCCACCATGCTCTTGCGTGTGATTTTTCTCTTTTTCCTTTCATTTTTTTTTATATTTAATTTTTCTTCCCATAAACCTAGTGTTTTGGTCAGACAAACATGATATGTCGTCAACCATTAAATTCAAGGGACAGATTGAGATACCGAAAAAAATAAAACCCAGGCGGCCCCCCCGAAACAAGCATGTATGAGCAAAAGCATGTCCAATCTGTCTCTTCCTCTTGCAACACCATATGTCTCATCGTTAATGAAGGATTCCTAACCACAAACTTTTTTGTCGTTTTCTGTTTACTTACCGAAAGGTACTTACCTTAGTTCAACGACTGAAGGAAAAACAAACATAGAAGCATCGAGAACATCGCTAAACTGCAGGACTAGAGCGAGATATAAAAGGGTAACAGAAAAAGGCAAAAAAACAAAAAACAAAAACAAAAATAAAAAATAAAAAATAAAAAACGAAGCCTGAGGGAAAGGGATTTGCTTCAGGAAAGTGCAGGGAGATAAAAAATAAGAATAAAAATATACAAAGTAAACCGGTTGGGTACATTGAGAAAATATCTAGTGCGATCTATAGAACCTGAGAATTAAAGCACTGATGTTGAGGGGTATTGATCTAACAGGAGGAAATGGAAGACAGAACAGAAACCAGGGTCGGAGAAAACGGGGGATCCTGGAACAATTAGTTGGTGGCGACGGGCTTTAGCAGCCCTTCGTGCAGAAGAAACAAGTAAATAGCAAGAATAACAAAAAAAAAGGATTGGAAGTGCAGAGAAGAAAGAAATGTCACCGATGTCAAGAGTGATAGTAGGGACGCGGTTTGATTTGAGAGACGAGAAGGATTGGCCATGTAAGCGTCATTGCGAAAGACCCAAGATAATGCCGATAGTTTATCAGAGATTAATCCGTTGATTGCGGGACGCAAAAGATCTCAAGAATAAACAATCTCATCGTCCTTCCGTAACGTCATCGCGGCGGAAATTAGGTGCACTGTTGCATTTGGATACAGGCGCCGCTCAGCTATGATATTTTAACTCCAAAGAACGAAGGTTCTCTTCGAGTACCCTTAATTCTGCTGAAGTAGCTCTCTGGTTACTCGCTCCGCGTATCGCCATCAGCTCGCTCATCTTGGTGACAATTTCGTTTTTCCCTGCCACGTGCCGTTTTCCGAATCCCGCCAGAAAGTTCGCATATTGATGATTACCAGCCTCAATCCCACTGTATGTCCGGATCTCGCGGCGTTTCCCTCCTTCCGTAGCGTATCTCTAGGACGATGGGAGGAGAGAAATGTCGCCTTTGCCACCTTCGATCCATGCAGGGTCGACCAAAGCCTTGTGATCGTTATAGAGCTTCTTGTACGCAGCTTTGATAGTTCCATCGCTGACACCGGCAACCGCAGAAATCTCTTTCGCCGTCTTCGGCTGCTTCATCAGGTGCGAGATCATGTAGATACAAGCTGCAGCCGAGGAGATGGGAGATCTGCCAGCCAGTGTTCCCTTCTGGGCGGCACGTTCCGCAAGTTCTTGCGTGATATAGATCAGATTGTGCGTAAGGCTCAGATTGTTGCAGAAACGTATCATGAGGTCATGTGCCTTGGTCGAAGTGGTCGAAGTATAACCAACATTCTCATTGGCAATACCACCCCCATTCACGATTTCTTGAACATTCGCCTCGCCCTGTTGGGAGAAGAACTTCTCGAGCGCCTTGAAAACACGACCAATCTCTTTCTTCGGGACTTTCGTGATGGCAAATATTTCTCGGAACGTACGTGGGACGTTACATTTTCGGCACGCAATGAAGATGCAGCCCGCAATAATAACCTCCTGTGGCTTACCCTTGAAAGCCTTGGCATCGTCTACTGATTTGTAGAGCTGCTTGGCGGTATCAGCGACGTTCTTCTGGAGATTAGTAGAGTCGCAGAAGGCGCCGATTTCCTTATACGCAGCCAACAAGCTCTTGGTAGACTTGTCATGGGTAACCTTGTTCTGCGCACGATGCAAGTCTCGCGCACGTCCGCTGCCACCATCCGAGAAGCTGATGCCAGTATCTAGCTGGTTCCCGTTGAGGAGAGGGTTGGCGCTGTCACCGACACGGGACGGATCGTCATTTCCCTGGTCGTCGTTAGAAAACGTACGCCACTCGGATCGAGTATCAATTGTGCGGTCGCCAAGGACCAATCCACAAGAGCCGCACACGAGGTCCCCCGAAGAAAACTCTTCCACCAGGTTTGGCGGGAATTCTTTACAGTCCTTGCATATTACGTGGATGTTGAGGTTCTTCTCAAACGGGCGATCGGTTGCGGGGGCCCCTGGCTTAACGGTGCCGGTGACGGCATGTGGGGGCGCGATCATCATCATTTTGGCGCGGCGGATGTTTTGAAAATCCCAGGCTTTCTTGTTGGAAGGTTGGATGGGATTTCGTAGACAGAGATGTCAGGAGAACACGCGTTCGAACTGCTTCAGTTCTTTCAGTTCTGGTTTATGTCAGCCTTAGTCTCAGACAAATTAAGTGCAAACTCGAGAATATGTTAGGAGTATATGAATTTGATTAAACGCGGGACAAGCGATGGGTGTATCCCATTGCGCTCTACCGCGATCCTCATATCCAAATATACCATAACACGCAACAGCAATCCAAGGTTATTACCTTTTCAATCGCCCGTAGAAACAACGAGGCAAGAGAGAAGTGCAATAGTATCGAGAATGTGCGATATTCGACTCGTTAAAGTTCGTGAAAAAGACGTTTACGAAAAAAAACAAAATTAGGTTGTTTCCCGTGACTTTAGATCGGTGCTATGGGGACCAATAAAGGTGTCCACCTGGCCGGTTTTCTTTCTGGATGGTATCTGTTGTAAGATAGCAGGCGGAGAGAAGAAGCGGGGAGGCAGAAAGATAGTACGATCTGAGGAGGCGATGGAGAGACGGAAGACGCCGGGTGTTTCGTTTGTCGACAGCGAGATCAGGATCCAGGTGTCACCAAATTTGATCGAGTTTCCGTCAAAGGAGAGGGTGGAATCAAGTATTCGGACGCAGCTGTCAAAGCGGCAAAGTGATACTTGATGGTTTCGACGATGGGATTGGGACGTCGACGGGATTTCGAGGATGGCGATGGGGGTTTGAGGATGATGGACGGGAGATGGTTGAGGTTTGAAGTGGCGATGGGTTCGGACAGGCTTATACAATTTTCTGTCTGAAAGGGGAAAGGGATATGACTAATAATAGCGTGCGGCGCTCCCGAACCGTCAGTTCTCAGTAATACGCGAGGCCGCGACAGGATCCCGCGTATGTTTGGGACCCAACGCCACCACCATGCGAAAATGTTAGTCCGATGAACGACCGAGCAATTGGATGCCTGTCGTCAACTGTAGCTACCGTTATCATATCTCCCAACCGTATCTCGACCTCCCACGGAACATCTCCTCTCTCCTCCGCATCTTCCCTCTCCTCCCAATTGCTCCAACATGTCGTTCGCGTTAAGAGCTTCGGTATGGACCCAGTCTTTCCTCAATCTATTGCTCCAGCATATATCTATGTATATGTATATACTGCGGTCTTTGCTAACACCTATCTACTTAACCAGAGGACCCTCCTCCCCCGCGCATCGGCCGCCCTAAAGGGCCAAACCCGGACATTCGTAGTCACGGCCCCCAGACAATGTTCGTTCCGGCACCCCTATCTTCACTCTAATTATCAATTGGACCCTGCTAACCGCGAAAACCCGCACCTGCGACAGCTGACATTGTTCAGGACCTCTACCTCCGCGAGCTCAAAGCCTACAAGCCCGTCCCTCCCAAAGCCAACGACCACGAGGGCCAAGTTCGTAATTGGTCCACTCCCGCTACCCCGGCAATTCCCGATCTCGGCGAAGCTTCCCTGTCAGCAGATATTTCCGCCTATCAGTCCCAGATTGTTGAGACTGAGTCGGGTGCTCCAGATGCCTCGGCGGATGCTATAGCCTCTACGAAGAATGCAGATGACTGGTTTGACGAGGAGGCTGCATTTGCAGAAGAAAAGTCAGATCACCACTAAGCGATAACTAGTTACAGTTTCGAAGATCGGCCGTTGGGGGCTAGAGGCTTCAGCATTTGAGCAAGTGGGATAGACGAAAGCAAAGAATATCTGTATATAATCAAGCTAGGGGACGAAAATCCAGGGCAGGAGATGAAGGTAGGTGATATTGTGTATAATGGCATTCAATTTGTCCATATTCTCAAGAAATGGAACTTCTATTAGTATATATCATACCTATACTGGTTTTATAGACGTGATCGGGGCTTAGTCTTGCACTAGGATACCACTACAGGCTGTTTACGAGACTGACGAACGCAAAAGCTTCATCAACTAAGAAAATGCTACATGGCTAGGTAAAATTAGCTAGTATCTAAGTAACATGGATTATTGGACCGCAAGTGCGCTTAGCCCTTTCCTCACCCGGGCAACTTACTATTCTTCATTTGATTAACAAGCTAGTATGCTACTCATGCGAATTAGTTTTTTGAGGATTCAAATGCATTAGCTATCTAGTTCTAACTCTAAGATGCAACCTTGATACCAATATCGCGGGTACCCTATAAATATATATTCAATCAAGTATGCACAAGCACCTGTGAAATAATTACAGACGCCCGTTCGCCTCAAAACACTATGGAAGGTATTCATAAATCCGATGCACTGATATCAGAAACAACCACAATGTCAAAGCACCGAGGCAGAGCGCTATGAAGAAGAAGAAGCAAGTATATTAAACTTTTGCCGACTCGTCGTCGCATATGCATCCAAACCGTGCGAAAGCCGCTCGCACTATTGGCAGAGACTGACAGGAAACGAAAGAGAAAAAGATGGCCTTCAGTTTACAAAGTAATAGGTGCAATCGAGTTTAGTGTCCAGAGCGCTTCTTCATCACGTCACGTCGCTGCTTCTCTTTCGCAGCGTCATATATGAGGAACTCATGTAGAGCCTTTCCTCCAGGGACCATTGGCAATACTGGAATCTTTCTATCAGTAATGACCTCCATCAGGATTGGGCCATCGTTATAGTCTAGGAATGTTTGTAGGCCGCTTTGAAGCTCGTCGGGTTTCGATACACGGAGAGCTTTTAGGCCCATTGCTTCAGCAAGCTTGACAAAGTCAGGGTTGCCTTGATGGGTGTGGCTAGAAAAAATTGCATTAGCATAACCTCCATGGCTTGATGTGATGGGGTATCTGTTAACTCACGCAAATCTGTCTTCGTAGAAGAGGGATTGCCACTGCGTGACCATTCCTTGCTCCTCATTGTTTAGAACAATAATTTTCACACCGATATTAAACTGCGCCGCAGTAGCTAGCTCCATAAGAGTCATCTGGAAGCTGGCATCTCCGTCGATATCAATAACGACAGAGTCCGGTTTTGCGACCTTAGCGCCAATGGCGCTGGGCAGGCCGTAACCCATGGTCCCCAATCCACCGGACGTAATCATGGTTCGTGGATGTCGCCATCTGAAGTGCTGCGCCGCCCACATCTGATGTTGCCCGACACCAGTAGTAATGATAACCTTATCCTTGTATGGTGCAGTCATATTCGACAGCTCTTCAATAACAGTTTGAGGATTCAGCAAACCACTCGGAAGATTTCGTTCATAGTTGAACGGGAAGCGCTTCTTCCAATCTGCGATTTGCGTAAACCACTCGGGACGCGACTCGATTTGCTTGAGTTGCGGGAGAATGATCTTGAGGTTATCTGCGACATCCCCTTCGACGGCCTCTGTTGTTTGGACGACCTTATTGATGTTCTTAGGCATTATCTCAAAGTGAACGATGCCACCACGGTTTTCTGACGCAGCAAGTTTGGCCTGTGGGGCAAACTCTGAAGAGAAATTATGTTAACATCCTGACTTAAAGTGAGAGGGGAACAAGAATCGCGCTTACTAGCAATATTTCCTGTCACACGATCATCGAATCGAGCTCCAAGAGCCAGGATGAGATCTGCTTCCTGCATGGCCAAGTTGGCATAGGCGCTCCCATGCATCCCGAGCATATGCAAGCTTCTTTCGTCAAGTTCATCAAAGCACCCCAAGCCCTGCAAGGTAGTAGTAACAGGGATTAGGGACCTGTCTACAAGTTCCTTCAACAACTGCGGGCCTTCAGGTCTGGCAAGAACACCCTGTCCCGCGTAGATAACGGGTTTCTTAGACATGTTGATGAGGCGGGCAACTCGCTGAAGAGATGTTTCTAGTTGCGATTTCATCTCAGTCTGGAGAGCGAGAGAGGCGGCGGATGGGTGCGAAGGCAGAGACGGTCGAACTGGAATTGGGGTTCTTAGGACTCCGCCGGTGACGTCCTTGGGCAAGTCGACAAGGACTGGGCCAGGCCTGCCAGACATTGCAATCTCGAAGGCCTCATTAATACGCCGTGGGAGCTCTGCAATATTCTTGACCATTACGTTCCACTTTGTGCATGCTCTGCTTATGCCCACCACATCTGCTTCCTGAAAGGCGTCCGTACCGATAGCGGTGGTCGGAACTTGGCCGCAGAAGACGACGAGAGGCGTTCCATCGCTCAGAGCATCTTGCATCGGTGTGACAACGTTGGTGGCACCAGGCCCAGAGGTGACAAGGACGACACCCGGCCTTCCAGAGGCTCGGGCGTATCCCTCGGCCATATGTCCAGCGCCCTGTTCATGTCTTGGGAGGACGAAATCGAAGTGTTTCGAATTATAGATGGCGTCGAAGACAGGTAAGATGGCGCCGCCGGGGTATCCAACTAATATGAAGTGTCAGCGGTGTGCGCGGGAAGTTGGGAACAAAGCTCTGCTTACAGATATGTTTGACGTTATGTCTCAGCATCATTTCGTGGAAAATTTCTCCTCCAGTCATTCCGACGAATCTAACAAAGGCAACCGCGAATTAGCTAACCGCAAGGGATATACCGCTTTGGTTGGATCGCAATTGAAAGACTTACGAGTCATCTACTTCTGGCTCTGCTGGGTTTTGTAGAGGGTGAATCTGCTCGGCTCTCGCAGGCTGTACATCTTGCTGAAAAGCTGGCGAAGGAATGGGTCTTGCGGAACTGCGGTTGAAGCAACACTGTCGATTAGCTTTAGAGGCCGCAATTAGTGAGAAGGACAATTGAATGCTCGTACACAGCTGTAGATGTAGTTTGTTTTCTCGAATGTTCGGGCTTTCGCGGCCTTAGTGTTCTGTAGGGCGACATGGCAGCAACTGGTGCTGTGGTATGGAGGGGCCTTGTGGCCGTTGGGAAGGCCTGGCGACAGATCGCCCTCCTCGCCGAATTGCGAATCATGATGAATGTGAAGCAGCTGCAAAGGTTGCAACGTTGGAGATTACAATTGTGAAGAACGGCGATTGAAAGGATATATGTAGCTAGCCGAATAGTCAAAAGCGAACTACTTTGCACCGAATCTGCGTGGGTGTGGTGGTGGTGATGCGAGTGAACGGACGAGAGCTATATGGAGATGGTATGAGGTATGAGTTCTGCACGGAGTTTTCTGACGGATATAAAAAAAAATAAGTAAATTGTCGATTGGACCAGTTAAACCACCCGCAATTCACGCCGACGATATTTTCTGAGTCATACTCCTCCTCCTTGTATCGGGGGGCCAGTTGGAATAACCGGTCCCGCAAATTAAGGCGCATCTTGTCGACTGGAGTACAACCTCGAAATTTTCTAAACTAAATTTTTACAAGTAGTTTTTTCCTGTTCCGCGGTTCCTGGCCACATTTTTGATTACCCGAAAGGGCTTAAACCGCGCAGGCAACATGCTAACAGGCCATTCAGCCGAGACGTGGAGAGAGCGGAGCACCCAACCGGCAGGTCACCTTGTTTGGCAGCGTCCGATGTCGCTCCAATCCACCCCAGCCAACCGTCGAACACGCGATTTCGGAAGATGCTCATGTTTGCGCTCGAGCAGGGGTTTCTTACTATATATAAACCAACCGTGGTGTTCTGTGAATTCATGATCACTGCAGGGACGCTCTCTTGCGCGACACCAGGCTTGGTGTTTGGTAGTCACTCCCATTCGGATATCTTGGAAGTTATCGATGGTGCTGTAGATGTTCATCTAGGCCGCCTCTGAGACTAGCTGCACACGACATTAAGGGTCTGCTACCTGGGTACTACATATCGCTCTGCCACTGAAGGCAGTTCACTCGGCTGTCGTTAAGGGCCCAATTACAGGCACGCATCAGATTGCTCTTATCGGCATAGTGCATGCTACCGACAATGAGGTCTGGACCTCGGACCCATAGTAGCATTTAATAGAAACCTCCGTCCACGTTTCTAGCTCAGGGTCCAATGCTAGTTGGAAAAGCTACCGCCAGCAGCTGCCGGATTGAGATCTGGCTAGACGACCAGTTAGACTTCGAAAAATCTAGTAGATGGTGTGTAACAAGCTTCAATATGGCGATGTATCTTCCTAGATCCTGTCTGTGTATCAGTAGAATTCGTAGCTATACTGCACAGCAAATAGAAACCAGCGGAACCAAAAGTAACGAAGATACGTCCCGAGGATGAGATATCACCATATTAAGAGAACTCTGCTATCTGGCAGTATGAGCATGCTGCAATTCAAAATAACACAAGAATTCACGTGACCAACCGGCGTCCTCCCCAGCGTGTCAGTAGACGGTCGTTGTCAAATCCCCATGGGGTATTGTGGTGATATTGTCGAGAGCTTCACCATCTGGCTGGCCTGCCTCTGAGGCTTTTTGCTTTCAGGAGCCCTGCACATATGCCGACTCGGACCCACTCGCAGGACGTCACTCTTCATCCAACACAACCAAGATCTGCCCCGCAAGCTGTAAACTCGCAGCACCAAGCCAAGAGTCCATACATTCAGCGGGAACCAATCCCATCAAAGTACTTCAAAATGTCGGATTCCATGGTCCCAGAAGTACACTCTCTGGATGAGATATATCCCACGCAAACACTTCTCTCCCAGGGTAAAAGATGGAACGATCTCGCGGCGGAGTTCGAGCGACTCTATGGCCAGAAACCCGACTTTGTATCTCGGGCTCCTGGCCGCGTCAACATCATCGGTGAGGTTAGTTGCTCTAGATATTTGCCTGATCCATATTACGCCCAATCGGTACCCTTAAGCTACTGTATGAAGTTGGATTGCGCTGATATAAACATTTCTGGCGTTTAGCATATCGACTACATGCTCTACGAGGTCCTGCCGATGGCTGTCGCTGTCGACCTTCTCATTGCAGTCGCCGCTATTCCAACACCGGATGGCAAAGAGCCTACAGTTGAGATAGCCAATGTCTCGTCAACAAAGTTCCCCGCAAAGACGTTCACCGTTCCACGTGAAGGCCATGTGGAGATTGATAACAACGACCACCACTGGAGCAACTACTTCAAGTGCGGCATCAGAGGGGCATTGGAGCTGCTGCGTGAGAGAGGATGGAGCGGAACACCAGCGAGCATGAAGCTTCTCGTTAATGGGACTATACCCAGTGGAGCTGGACTATCGAGTAGCGCGGCGTTTACGTGCGCAAGTGCGCTAACCGTGCTGACGGCAAATGGGCAGAAGGAGATCAAGAAGACGGACTTGGTTAATCTGGCCGTTGTCAGCGAGAGATTCGTGGGAGTCAACAGTGGAGGGTAAGTGAAGGGAGGTAGTTCCATTTTGGATTTCTATCCGGCGTTGAGGTAGGTGTTCAGAGAGAAATCGGCTGACTATATTATACGGGTAGGATGGACCAGACGGCATCAGTCTTCGGGGACAAAGACAGTGCCTTGTATGTCTCCTTCGCGCCAAAGCTTACCGCGACACAATTCTCGTTCCCAAAGTCCGACCCACCGCTCAGCTTCCTCATCGCACAGACATATGTACAGGCGGACAAGAAAACCACCGCCCCCATCTACTACAATCTTCGCGTCGTCGAGACAACCTTAGCCGCGGAAGTACTAGCGAAGAAACTCGGTGTTGATCCACTGCCGAGTGATAACGGACCGCTTGGGAGCACTTTGAGCGGTCTCCAGAAAAGGTGGTTTGAAAAGCAAGGAGGAGAGGCTCCGAGTGTTGTGAGGCAGTTAGAGGTTATGCTTGACGTTGTAAAGCAGACGTTGGACAACGAGGGCGGGTATACGAAAGCGGAGATTGCAGATATCTTGCAGACCACGGAGAGTGAGCTGACGGAGAAATACATGACGCGATTTCCAGGTAACAAGTAATCCTAATCTCTCATAATTTCGTGCAGGTCTGATGCAAGTTTATTTCAATAGTTCGAACAGAAAGGTTTCAATTGAGGTCCCGCGCGCTGCATGTATACTCGGAATCATTGCGTGTCAACAAATTCGCAGAGCTGATGATGAATTCGCCTGAGAATGCGTCCTTGGCGTACCTTGAGGCTATGGGACAGCTGATGAACGAGTCTCAGGACTCGTGCAGAGACCTATTCGACTGCTCGTGCCCTGAACTAGACCAGCTATGCGACATTGCAAGGAATGCTGGGAGCGTTGGGAGTCGCCTCACGGGAGCCGGGTGGGGAGGATGCAGCGTGCACCTGGTGCCGGAGGATAAGGTTCCGCAGGTGGAAGCAGCATTGAAAGAGCAATATTACAGCAAGAAATTTCCGCAGGTTCTTGACTCAGAGGAGACATGGAGACAGGCGGTTGTGGTGTCGAAGCCGGGCCGAGGTGCAGTTGTGTACCGTGGGTTTGTGTAACCTGGTTGCAACGCATACCCAAAAACCTTCTTTTCGATTCTCGTTCTCCCTTCCGGTTTCACGTGGGAAGAAAAACACTGGCTGGATGTGACATGTAGATAGATATACGTACTGCAGGAAACGCCGGGCCTCAAAGAGCTACATGTCTCCCTTACGCTGAAGTCAGCTGTCGCCGAGTATCGATATTAATATTAGAAGAGCGCGTCCAGGGTGGAATGCGAGGATTGGCATGCGCAGGTGGCGCTAGCTTTCCGGGGCAGACAAGTTAAGAGGCAGCGGCCGCCTCTGATGTAAAATGCCCGCCTCGTTTTTCTACCCTCTTTCAGCCGAGTGTAAAGTGGTGTTCCTGAATATCAAAGTCGTCATCAATTTTGGAGACGCCTTCTCGTCCGCTTAGCACGGCCATTGGCTCGTCCGTCCCGCCTTTGCCCAGTTTTCTTTTTCCAAGATTGTCATCTCAAACGCTTCGTAAGATCTTGTGATCGGGAACGCTCTTGTTTCGGGTTCCTCGCTTTGACAGCCCCATTTAAGTGACCTCGCTTGCCTGGAGGTGGTGGTGTTTTTTTCCTCACTGTTACCACGCAATAAAATAGGCTAGGCTCTGTGCCCTGCCGCCTTGCCTTGGAATCTGACTGGACACCTAACCACATCCTCCCTCCGAACGTTCTCTCTTGGTAGCATCCTCCCTTCCATCTTGTCTTGTCTTGTCTTGTCCTGTCTCATCAAAGATCTCGATAACGATTGTGATACCTCGGGGCTGTGGCCGTCAACTAATTCTCATCTGCCTGTACTCATACCAGTTCTTTCTCTCGCGGGTCGCCAACAACCGTCATCCCCTTTTCCTCGTCTCGGTCGTCACATTTGACACCGCAGCAGTCGCTTCTCGAGCGATTTCTACGCTGTGACACGCCAGCACGCCACCACATAGCCAACTTCAACATCGACATGTCCGATACACGCCTCTACCTCGGGAACCTCCCCAAAACAGGCAAGTTCGCTTCCTACCAGCTTTCATCCCGCGATGCCACAAGAGCGGCAGCAGCGACAGCGACAGCGGTTCGCCGTTCGGGGAAGTTGCGAGATGCATTCGGATCGCGCGGAATACACGCTCCCTCTATACATCTTTCTATTAGGATACGCTCCAATTAGCTAACCCGTCATCCATCCGGTGGCTGTCTTTGGTGCGTGCAGCTACGAAAAAAGATGTCGAGGATTTTTTTATCAAACACGGTCATGGAACCATCCAGGAAATCAAGCTTATGAACGGATTCGGTTTCATCGAATACTCTAATCCTGCCGATGCCCGAGACATTGTTCCCAGTACGTACCACGCATGGCCTCGTTTCCGCCTGTATATCGCCGTAACCCTATCTCGTGCTAACGTGTTCATGCAGTCTTCCGTAAGAATGCATAGTCCCTGGTCAGATCAACTGCGATTCAATGCGCCCTCAATTATACTAAACACCAAACACTGCTCTCAATTCCGGACCACGCAGATGGAAAGGAATTCATGGATTCTAGGTTAACCGTCCAGTTTGCCCGCGGGCCTCGTCCACAACGTAGCGATTTTAATGGACCATCCGGAGACCGCACCCCGCGCCCCCGCCGCACTCCATATCGAATGAACATCTCTGGGCTTCCCACGGATACCAGCTGGCAGGTCTGACTCCTATTCTCTGTGTTCCACCCGTTACTGCCACCTGTTGCAACCAAAGATGTGTGAAGACTGGACAATACACTATTCATGCATGCGGAATTTTCCTGGATTCTTTCTCTCCTTGCCCAGCAACGACAGAAGCTGCTGCTGTCCAGTCGAGTTTAGGAGACCGCCATGAGGGATCGTCTGGTTTGATATTGGAACTGCCCATCCTAGCTTGGAGCTTTGTGATATCGAACAGCAACTATCTTCAGGCGTGAGCTTATGCAAGACGAGGCGCGAGTTTCACCGTTGCTGCAACTGGACTGGATTTAAACAAGAAAGGAGAAGAAGAGAAAAATCTACAAGCACGCCTCTTGGTTCCTTCCAACAAGAAGAGATGTACTCCCTTGGGAATCCTGTCACCTGGAAGAAACAAAACATGCATCCTCCCTGCTGTTGCCTTTTGAACCCTCCTTGGTCCTGGCTGGATTTGCTATCCTTTGCTGCTGCTGCTCTCCTCCCGCTGCCTGGAAAAGTCATTTGCAAAGAAAAATCTCAAACCCAAATACAAGTTGCTTTACCACAACAGCACTCTGCCTGCATACAAACATGAGCTTTCTGGATCTTGGGAACGCCACTTATACGAATATCTTACAATGTAGGATCTGAAAGACTTTGCTAGAAAGTCCGGTGTCGACGTCGTCTTTAGTGAAGTTTCGCGCAACCGTGACGGATCTGGGTAAGAGATACCTCTTTATGCGAATCTTCAGAATACCCATATACTGACTGGACCATCCGATTGGGATTAGCATCGTGGAGTTTGAGACGGCAGACGATCTCAGGATAGCTATAAACAAGCTGGACAACTACGATTTCAAGGGAGGCAGGGTCTCTTGCTTGTCCGATGTAGGTTGATCCGCTCAGACCCAACAACCGCCAAATCCGGCTTGGAATATATGTTAATCGCAAGTCCCAATTCCCTTATATGCGGAATCTCGACGCTACAGTCCAAGAACTCTCGAGGACGTTCTCGTTCCCCACCACCACCAGGACGACGCAATGGTTACTCACCGCAGCGCGAAACTAGAGGCTATTCCCCTAGGAGAGGAGGTTATTCCCCCCACCGCGGTGGTGGTGGTGGTGGTGGTGGTGGTGGTGGCGGCGGCGGCGGCGGCGGCGGAGACCGAGGCGGCTACTCGCCGCGCGCCAACAGAGGTGGATACTCCCCACGGGGAGGCAACGACAGAGATCGTGGATTCCGCGAGAGGTCACCATACGGTGGCAGCAGCCGGGATGATCGTCGTGGAGGCGGAGGTGGGGAAAACTACCGTAATGAATACCGCCGCTTTTCTCCTCCCCCTTATGAAAGACACTCTCCTGACAGCTACGGGCTCCGATCAGGCGGTAGATACGATGAATCACGTGGTGGTGGCAGTGGTAGTGGTGGCGGCGGCGGAGGAGGAGGAGGAGGAAGGTACGACGAACAGAGGAGGTATGATGACGAGAAGGGACGTGGATATGGTGGAAACGAATACGGCGGGCCGCCTGCTCGTGGCAGCGGAGGGGGCCGCTCGCCTCCTCGTAACTACAGCCGGGATGATTACGACCGTGGTCCAAGGTCTGGCGGACGGTATTAGGTAAGGAAACACTGTTCTCTGATATCAGAGACCATTTAGCATTCGAAACCACCACGGGATGCTGATAATGGCCGGGAATAAATATAGAAATACCCAATGCTTAACGGCCTACCCAACCCTAGACTAAGTTTCAAAGGGCACGGAGGAGCTCATAGCTCGGGGACGTCGTCGAAGTCGCGCCGATGAGTAGCAAGTTTGAGAACCCAACGCCCGTACCACACAATACACGAGACCTACACTTACCGCATTTTCGCAATGCATCATAAATGGCACTCACATGTTAATAGCATAGGTGCTGGAAGCCTTCAGAGGCATGAAATATGGGAAAGAATGAATGCATACACGCAGGTTTATTTATCCCTTGACTGTTATTATTCCTTTCGCCCTTTCTAGTTGCGTTTGCTGCAGGCTGCGATGTATATTACAATTATTATTTTTTGGATCGCGCACCCATCTCGAAAGCACCCTGATCATGTAGCCTGGACGTCCTGTATAGTAGCGATGTCTTGCCTCTTCTGCTCTTTCGTTTCGTTTTCGTTACTGTCTCTTCCTATTCCCATTATCGCGTCCGCGAAATGATAAAAGCAGATCGTTCAAACCCTAGGAACTTTGCACACCGTCCAATATATACAGCTAACACCATGAAAACACCAAGCGCCTGGAGACCTCTATTCTATGTTGCGATATTTGTGGTGTGTCCATTCGTATCGACACCTGGCGCCGGAATGACGCCGTATTTGTCGATCCATGTTTCCCATAAGGGGACCTTATAATCCCTGCATGTGCAAGAACCAAACATCTCGCTGAACCAACTTTTCTTCAGGCGTGGATTTAATCCCATCTCTTTCATCATCATCGCTAGGAACTATAGGCCGTACAAAGATTAGTAATGTTCCCACCGTATAATTTTATCCAGTTTTGTATTTCTGCTGGAATTATACATTTACGGAAAAAAAAAAAAAAAANAAAAAGTACGTACCGCTAGTGATGAAATCCAGGGATAATCACCGGCAAGTCCTGGATGTCTGATCTGGTTATACATAAATTCATATGCCGCCACGCGTTCTCGCTCCTCCTCCACAGTCGATGGTGGCAGGTTCAGTTTGCCAAACATATACACCGCAGCCCATAGGGAGCTCACCATTGCATACTGTAACGTCACTCCAACGTTAACCGCACCTAGGAAGACGATGCTTCCGTCCGCAACATCATCAGAAGTAGGTACTGTGTAATGGTACAGCCTGTATGAACTGTGTGCTAAGCTGCGCGCGGGGATGTAGGGTGCCGTTGGGACTCCGTTTTTGAGCCATGGGTTTGTGGAATATACTTCCTGGGTGCCAGCGGCGTCCAGCATCGACCATTTTTGGACGTATGCTTTGGGAAGAGGTGTCGGGGCGGGCATACCAAGGTGTAAGCTGAGGGCTGGGGAAAATAATGGGGAAGATGGCGACCAGCCAGTAGCGAGGATTAGGGCGTCTGCAGATAAGGTGCGGCCGGATGACAGTGTGATTGTTGTGCCTTGGGCAGATGTGATTGTGTCGCGGATGACCTAGTAGTGCACATCTCGAGTCAGCTACTGCTTACGTTTTCCTAAGTTCGATATTTGAATGCGCAACTGGCAAGTTACCTCGATATCCCCTCGCCGAATAGCACTAAACAGCGAGATATCGTAATTGTTCAAGCCAAGCGGATGGTATAACCACAATGGCCCCAGTTTTGGTACCACCTTGCGTAAGTTATCGTTCATCCCGCCTATGTACATTCCGGACAAGCCAATCAATTTGATCATCTTCATGACCAGGCCCGTTAAGCGGATGCCCACAAAATTTTGCTTGAAGAAGCGGTGCAAACTAGGGAAACTGTCGTCCTGGTGGTACGGCGCCGGGATTATGTTGGATACAAACTTTGTGTAGAGGATTCTGCACAGCTTGGCTTCGATGAGCCAGCCTGGACCGCGCCCTTCCTTGCGGATGACCCACTATTGTAGATGCTATGTATCAGCCTCTTGTTTTGCGTGTATTGTATCACTGTCGGTTGAGGTTTAGAATGTGCAACCTACCTTGGGCTTCTTCCCAGCCTTAACTAGCTGAACCAAGGCGTCCATAGCACCCTTTCCTGCACCATATACTGTCACATCATGTACACTTTCAGCTTTCCACTCCATCTGCCGTTCTCCAATGTATCGCTGGTGCATAACCGGTGCTTCGAATCCAGAAAAGTCCAAGTTGGGATAATTCGGCACGCTTGAGATACCCGTAGCTACAACAAGCTTCGCAGCTGATAAGACGTCGCCGTTGGTAAGAAGACACCGCCATCTACCACTGCTGGTGCTGGAGCCATCCTCATCCTCATTTAGCGACAAACTCTCGCGGGTGATCTGTTGGACGGTTGTATTGAGTCGTATGTACTTTCGAATACCGATCTTGTCCACCCAGGCGTCAAGGTAGCGGCACCAGGAGGGGCCGGTGATATGTCCGCGAGAGTTGTATTCCATGCCTGGGACTTCATCATAACGAAAGCCTGGTAGCTCGAAGAACTCTGAGGGTAACTGTACGTCTAGTCCGGGGTAGATGCGCTCTTTAGACCAGACGCCGCCGAGGGATGGGAGCTGTATTTTTTAGTTTATGAAACGTAATAACAGTTAGAATTTACTCACACCATCAAGTTTAACGATGTTATGTATGGAGCGTGTAAACTTTTAGTACGTACAGAGTCAACCACGACCAGGTTTATCCAGGGACAAATCTCTCGAAACGTCTTTGCTGCGAAGAGGCCGTATATCCCTGCCCCGATGATTACCAAGTCGAAGTCTTCCAATAAAGTTGGTACCTGCCGGTTGCTGCCGAGAGAGGGATCATCTCCTGAGCCCGAGGGTTGCGGCTCCATGGTTTCCGTTTAGACTCAGACTTGTTGTAAATACACACCAGTGCTTAGATACCCATTTAAAATGAACGAGGAAAAGATAGGCGCGTTATAATCATGTATCCTTTTTTGTTACTGCTGTCGTCGTCTGCGAAGGCCTTTTTGCTCTTTACCTAAGCCAAAGTTTAAAAGAAATAGAACGGAAAGCATACTTCTAATACCCCTTGCAATTTGGCTTCATCTGACCCTGTGTTCTAGATCTTACGCCACTCAATGTAGTCAGCCGCACTATTGGCTTTTTCCGCATGCATTTTTTCCTGTTTGTGAATCCTCTCAACATCCGCCGGATACATATTCCAGCGCGCGAAAGTCTTGTCCTCGTCCAACGCGATGCTACATGCGCATGCTAGCGCTCTGACCTATCGATCCGATAGATTACGCGGGGGGATAGTAAGCTTACTCCGTCTGAGAAAGGCCCCTGTTTCGAGAAAGACCGGCTGGAACTATCCCGCGAACCGGAACCACTAACCACCTAATTACATTTTTCATAATTTCTTCATGATTATTGATATTATTGAATATGAGCTGGCTGTATTAATCCTCAAGTTAAGGCGGTGGCTTTGCTCTGTATTTATCGCAAAGTTTACGAATCAAATAAACATAGGGACCGGTAGCCATGATCCCTTTTTTGTTGTTACTTTGGAGCCTGTTCCTGTGTGCCCAATGATGATTACAGCCCACATATCATCTCCTTGCATTATAAGTGATCACGTGTTCTCGGAAATAAAGTGAGGAGAGGCATTTGCTCTGGTATTAATTTCTAGCACAAACTAGCAGCCGAATTTTTAAGTTACGTAACTTGTGTACTCGATATTGATACAAATTTGGAAAAGTAAAGTACTCGGAAACTTTAGAAGTTGTGTTTATGTTGCTTTGCAAGCTTTGTGTAACATTGGTAAGGAGTTTAGCTCGGATGGCGTGCTGCAGGCTTTAAGCTGCGCGCGCCGATGCTCGGCCCACTGCAACTAAACCCTCCTTCGATCTCTCTTTCTTTCTCTCTCCCAATTGTACTGCTCTCCATCTTTGTTATATCATACCTTCGAAAGCTGCAGTCATGTATCGCGCCGGCTTCAAGCGTTTCGCCAGTACCGTTGCTCCATCTGCGGAGCTTGCATACACTCAGCGAGTTTCCCAGGCGCAGGGGTCTGTCAATGGCTTTGTCGGCGGTAGGCACCAACCCCACCTCGAAGCTGTATTGTTAAACACAGCTAATGGCTCAAAGCAATTGGCAGAACCCCGCTGATACGGCTCAACAAGCTCAGCGACGAAACTGGCTGCGAGATCTTGGGCAAGGCCGAGTTCATGAACCCTGGAGGCAGCGTCAAAGGTGCGTTCCCTGTCGTATTCCTCGTTTCCTTTCCTAACCGCCACTAAACTAATCGGAGTATGATCACTATCGCACAGACCGCGCCGCCCTCTATGTAGTTAAAGATGCCGAAGAGCAATCTCTCCTCCGCCCCGGCGGTACCGTCGTGGAGGGCACTGCCGGAAACACGGGCATCGGCCTCGCCCACGTCTGCCGGTCCAAGGGCTACAAATGCGTAATCTACATGCCGAACACGCAATCGCAAGGCAAAATCGACCTGCTCCGCCTGCTCGGCGCCGAAGTCTACCCGGTCCCCGCTGTTGCATTCGAAAACCCGGAGAATTACAACCATCAGGCCCGCCGCCACGCTGAGCAGCTGGATGCGGGGAACGCCGTGTGGACCAATCAGTTCGATAACACGGCTAACCGGCGGGCACACATCGAGACCACGGGTCCAGAAATATGGGAGCAAACAGGGGGCAAGGTCGACGGCTTCACGTGCTCCACAGGCACTGGTGGTACATTAGCAGGAGTGACCCGCTATCTCAAGGAGCAGAGCGACGGCCGCGTGCAGAGTTACCTGGCAGACCCGCCGGGGTCCGTGCTATACTCGTACATCACCTCTGGCGGCAAGCTGAACGAGAGGTCTGGCAGCTCCATCACGGAAGGGATTGGACAGGGTAGGGTCACGGATAACCTCAAGCCAGATATAGAACTGATTGACGACGCCCTACATATCGCGGACGAGAAGAGCATCGAGATGGTGTACAGGCTGCTAGACGAAGAGGGTTTGTACCTGGGTGCTAGTACAGCGCTGAACGTAGTGGCAGCGTACGAGATGGCTAAGATTCTGGGTCCGGGGAAGACAGTGGTGACGGTGCTCTGCGATGGAGCATATCGCTATGCAGAGCGTTTGTTTAGTAAGAAGTGGCTGGAAAGCAAGGGCTTGCTAGGGGCGATTCCAGAACGATTGACTAAGTATATCGTCTTGCCGTAAGACAAGGCTTGTATTTACATCCATATTTTCCTTGTACAAAATATCAGCTTGGACTAAGCTTGAACATATATTGGGAGTAGCCACAAATGGACTGTCTATCTGCAATTAGCTTTTATTTCCGGGATTCTAATCCAATCAGCACAGTATGAGCTATCTAGCGTAATATATACATTATTTATAAAAGAAAGAAAAAACAAAAACTAACGGCAAGTACTATCGAACTCCATGGAGAACAATTCATCCACCTAACCAACCCACTTCCGCGCATTCCTAAACATCTTTACCCACGGCCCTAAGTGGCCCCATTTTTGTGCCTCTTCGCTCAACCAACTATGCGCCTGCAAAAGAACTGTCCGCTCCGGATGCGGCATCATTGCCAGCACACGTCCATCCGCACTGCTCACCCCGGTAATTCCCAACGGGCTCCCGTTCGGGTTCTCAGGGTATTTCTCCGTCACTTCACCCCTATTGTCCACATACCGTAGGCTTACTAGCCCACTCTCGTGTAGCTTCTTCGCAGAGGAACCTGGGGTACGAAAGACTGCTCTGCCTTCGCCATGTGCAGTTACAATTGGCATTTTTGTACCTGCCATATCCACGAGGAACAAACTACGGGTTTCCGCCTTCTCTTCGACAACCTCGACCATGCACACCCGCGCCTCATACTGTTCACTTTCGTTCCGCTCAAAGCTCGGCCACGTGTTCCCCGCACCAGGGATAAGCTCCTTCAAATGACTAAGGAACTGGCAGCCATTGCACACGCCTAAAGCAAATGTATCTTTCCGCTCGAAGAACGCTGCAAAGTCTCCGCGAGTGCGTGAGTGTAGTAGCACGGATTTAGCCCACCCTGCGCCTGCGCCGAGTACGTCACCGTAGGAGAATCCACCGCATGCTGCTAGACCTGTGAAATCGGTAAGTGAGACGGCGCCTGAAATAAGGTCTGTCATGTGCACGTCTACAGGCGTGAAACCTGCTGTGAAGAACGAGAAAGCCATTTCGGCGTGGCCATTAACACCTTGCTCGCGCAGAATGGCTACGCGAGGCTTAGATGACGGCGAGGGCAAGATGAATGACTCTGCTGGGTCGAAAGTTGGCTTGAATGATAGACCAGGGTTGTCGTTATCGGTTATAGCGGCGTACTCCTGCTCTGCACAGGAAGGGTTATCCCGGACTTTTTGCATTTCGTAGGATGTGCGTGACCAAAGTTGCTGTAAATTGGCGCGAGATGAAGAAAAAAGATTGTGGTCCTTGTATACAATGTCGATTGGCTGCTCTGGATTTCCCACACGGGGTTTTGCAATTATGTAGACGTATTCTTCTGGAATACCACAGCGTGCTGAAATTTCGCTGAACCGGTGGGTTTCGGCATCTCGGATCTGGAAGACTGCACCGACTTCTTCGTTGAATAGCGCAGAAATAGCTTCACTATTAGACTTTACTAGACCGTCTAATGTGATCTCTAGGCCGCTTCGGCCAGCAAAAGCCATTTCGAGCAACGCCGTGATGAGGCCGCCGTCACTGCGGTCGTGGTATGCGAGGACTATCCCCGAACTGCGCAGGCCTTCTACAAAACTGAAGAACTTCTTGAAAAGTTCGACATCTCGAACATCGGGAACCTCATTGCCGACCTGACCGTAAACCTGAGCCAGGGCGCTCCCACCCAGTGCTTTGAATCCAGCCGCTAGGTCTACAAACATGAGCACTGTAGCTTCATCCCGGACGAGAGCAGGTGTCCATGTGGTCGTGATGTCCTGCACAGCACAGAAAGCCGTAACAACCAACGATATCGGCGCAGTAACTTCTTTGCTCTTGTCCCATTTCATCTTCATGCTCATCGAATCCTTTCCAACAGGTATGGAAACTCCGAGCTTTGGACACAAATCTAAACCGACAGCTTCAACTGCTTCGTACAGTGCAGCACCCTCGCCAGGATGACTACCGGCTGCCATCCAGTTGGCAGACAAACGAACACGTCCTAGACCGCCTAAGATGTTAGCAGCAGCGAGGTTTGTGAGAGATTCTGCTACTGCCATCCTGGCTGACGACGCCGGGGATACCAATGCAAGGACTGGTCGTTCTCCCATTGCCATCGCTTCTCCCGTAATGACACTGGTGGATAACGACGTTGCAGTTACTCCGACGTCTGCAACTGGAGTCTGCCACGGGCCGACCATTTGGTCTCGGACTACTAAGCCAGTGACACTACGGTCACCAATAGTGATCAAAAACTGTTTAGACCCAACTGACGGTAGCGTTAACACTCGCTGAATGGCTTCGGATAATACCGATCCCGCTGGACTCGGAATGTACTGTCTTAATGAGGCATCGAACGTCGGAATGTCTAGTTTTCGTGTCTTTACGTCCTTGTGCATCTTTGGGGGTTTTCCAAACAGTGTAGACATGGGCAGGTCAATTGGTGTAGGGTGATCCTTTGACTCTCGGTCTGTAAGCACGAGGTGCTGCTCATCTTCAGACCCTCCGACGGCCCTTCCGACAACCCTGAAGCCACATCGCTCCCTCTTCGCAATCGTTTCGAACAATTCTAGTCCGTCTTCCGCGATAGCAAGAACGTATCGTTCTTGTGCCTCACAACACCAAATTTGCAACGGACTCAAGCTATGATCTGCGCTTTCAACGTCTCGGAGCTCAAATTTTGCACCTAACCCAGCGTCATGAACCAACTCTGGAAGCGCATTCGATAATCCTCCCGCACCGACATCGTGGATCGAACGGATTGGGTTTTGCTTTCCCAGTGCTGTGCATGCATCTATCACCATCTGAGCTCGTCTTTGCATCTCTGGGTTTCCCCGCTGCACGGATGCAAAATCAAGCTCGACCGAGCCTTCGCCAGACGTAACGCTTGACGCCGCACCTCCACCTAGCCCTATAAGCATGGCAGGCCCTCCCAAGACGATCACGTATGCACCGGGGCTAATAGCGCCTTTCTCCTTTAATGCATGAATTGGACGGATAGTTCCAAGTCCTCCAGCGATCATGATGGGCTTGTGATATCCCCGGACTTCAGTTTCCTTCTCAGAGACTGGTACACTTGTTGTAAGCGTCCTAAAATAGCCTGTAATGCACGGTCTCCCAAATTCATTGTTGAACGCCGCGCTCCCGATCGGCGCTTCGAGCATTATATCCATCGGGGAGGCAATGTGATAAGGTTTACCCACATCCAACTCCCACGGTCTTTTGAAATCTGGTATTAGCAAGTCGGAGACATTAAACCCCGCCAAACCGGCTTTTGGTTTTGACCCTCGCCCTACCGCACCTTCATCGCGTATCTCGCCGCCAGATCCGGTTGCGGCACCAGGGTATGGCGAGACTGCGGTAGGGTGATTGTGTGTCTCCACTTTAGCAACGAAATGCACCGTCTCTTCAGTTAAGGTCCACTGTTTAGTATCAGCATCTGGCGTCCAGAACGTAGCGTCTGACCCTTGTAGAACGGCAGCGTTGTCAGAGTAAGCGGAAATAGTGTGTTCTGGGTTCGCGCTATGTGTGTTCCGGATCATCCCAAACAGTGAGTTAGGCTTGTTTGCACCATCGATAGTCCAGCTAGCGTTGAACTGCTTATGACGGCAGTGCTCTGAGTTGACTTGGGCAAACATAAAAAGCTCGACGTCGTAAGGGTCGCGTGGGCAGGCGCCAGAGTGGGAGAATGCGTTGAGGAGATAGTCTTTTTCAGAGGCATCAAGGGCCAGACCGTATGTTTTGTTGGCATCTTCAAGAGCCTGTCGTGGATCGGGTGATGTAAGGAGCTTGATTTGTGAAGCTGGTGCGGGAGCTATATCATCGTGCGAGAGGGATTTCATTGGCATTGACTTAGTGAGAGTCTAAAGGCGGGAGTGTAAGATTAGGTCACGCTCATCTAATGATTGAATGTTATAGGTGATTCGTAGGGTAAATTTAACTAACCTGTGTCATTCTATCGTGGAGGAGATCGCCGAATAAGCCGAAATCTAGTGCGTCTGCATCGCCACTAAACTTGAGCGCAAACGCGACACCGCGCTCTATGCGACTGACCAAGCTTCCCATATTGCACACATGCGCGATACTGGTCGCTTTTGACGACCATGGTGAGATGGTGCCTGGTCGCGGGCTGGCATAAAGCACGAGGACATCGCGCAGGCCGTTGATGTTGAACTCTGGGTTCTCAATCGAATCTTGGAGCAGCTGCGTGGAAGGTTCTGAGAGATCTACATCGTCCCCGTATCGAAGCAATTGGTTTAGTGTTTGGCGCTCCCTGCTTCGTGGACCCTCAAAAGCTGCTAGAGATTTCTGGCTGGTAGTCTGGATGTAGTGGACATGAAGGCTAGAGATAGTCTCAAGCTCGACGGGCGACGAGGGGCCAAGCTTTAAGTTTATGGCCTTGGTCAATTCGGCGATACGAAATGAGGAAAGAGCGGGCGAGCCCGGTAGAGGAAACCAGGTGGTCATTGTGACTGGCTAACAACGAGAACGGTGGTTAGAGCAGGAAAGCCATGAATTTAGCAATGGCAGCCTCACCAATATTGTCCTATCTATAAACCGGGCCGACACCAAGCTCTTTCTTTTCGGTACGTAGTTGCATTTAGAATAGTGCTCAATTGCAATCCAAAGCAAAATTTCATCCCACCGACGCTATTTGAAGGTGGGCTGCCAAGGTGGGATGTGTTGCAGCTGTTGTTACTATCGATTAGATAATCTTAGATTAGATGCGATTAGATAAGATCGGCTTACCGTATCGGGATTTGGGTAAACAAAGACAGCAAAACAACACTTCCGCGCAGCTCTCCACAACAGAGCACATCCCACCTCGGACAGCTTGGTAACCCACCACCACTTCAGCTTTGCTATCGACGACTTCTATCAATCATTGCTCGAAGTCTTACGCTACACGCTTACACGGCGCTCAACGGTACCTGAGGGCAAGACGCCATCATGCCGCCCCGAAAATCCACTACAACCACCGCGCGAAAACCTAGAACGACAAAAGCTGCCAAAGAAGCTGCGGCAAAAGAAGCTGCAGCTGCGGCCGCTGCATCATCCTCGGTCACACCCCCTGTCGAGGCACCTATACCCGAATATTCGCCATTGCAGAAAGCCATCCAGAATACCTTTGTATCAGCACAAGGGACCACAGCAACCCATAGAAAACTCGTCGTTGCACTACGAGCCACGCAAGAGAAATGCGCACAGGAGGGTATGAAGGCCGAAAAGGCGTTCTGCGTCGAGTTTGCGCGATGCCTAAATAGAGCTCTGGTTGTCAAGAAGGGCGAAGCCGTGGCCGATAGAATACTTCGATTTTGCGACATGTTCATCCGGCACATATACGAGAAAGGTTAACAAGCCTCCAAGCACACCTCGCTATTCCAAAGGGGTTGCTAATGTCAGTGTACACATGCGTAGAGCTCAAGGATCGGAAAGCTGCGAAGACAAGTGACGGCGACGTAGAAATGGAGATGGACGAGGACGAAGAAGAGCTCCCTAATTCATGCACGACCCGATTCACGCGTTACATGCTCCAGCATCTCGTCCGCGGTCTTACAGCTGCCAACAAGGCCGTTCGCTTCCGAGTCTGCCAGTTTTTTGCACTGACACTGAACTCGATACCCGCACTGGAGGAACAGACCTTTAGCAAATTGAGGCGCGGTCTTGTGAGACGGATGTATGATCGTGAATCAAATATCCGTGTGCAAGCTTCGCTTGCTTTGATGAGGCTGGGTTTTGGAGCTTCTGAAGAGGAAGAAGAGGAAGATAGTGACGATGATATTGATGCTGATGGCGATGGCCTGGTTCAGAATACTGTCGTAGGACGACTCGTGGATAGGCTATCAGGAGATAACAGCGCGTATGATTCCTTCTCCCTAGTTATGATATAGATCGTAGCTTACTTTGACACAGGGATGTTCGGCGAGCGATACTATTAAACTTGAACCACACTCCTCTCACTCTACCGCATCTTCTTGAAAGATCACGAGACATTGACGCTCTTACCCGTCGATTGGTCTACTCTAGAACTCTACCCTCATTAGGAGACTTTCGGCTTCTAACTATCTCGATGAGAGAGAAAATCCTCCGGTGGGGTTTGCAAGACCGCGATCCTACCGTGCGTAAGGCTGCGGAACGGGCGTTTGTGGATAGCTGGGTGTCAAATGCCGACGGTGATGTTCTCGAAGTGCTCGAGCGACTGGACGTTGTCAACAGCAAGGTCGCCGAAATGGCGATGGAGGCATACTGGCAGCACGGCAACTCAATTGATAAACCCTTCGGCGACGAATATTGGAGCGACCTCACGGCGGAGTCCGTATTCCTAGCCCGCACGTTTCATGATTACTGTCGGGACCCAAATACGCAGAACGACCACCACATTGACGAGAAGATGCCTGAAGTCACGCACCTCGCGTTCATCATCCAGAAGAACGTCAACCTTCTAATAGCTTCGCCGCCTGGGGTTCCGGTTAAGACGATGAGAGATAGTATCGGTAGTGCTACTGAAGGTCCAAAAGATGCAGCAGAGGTTGAGTTTATCGTGGAGCAGCTGCTTCTGATTGCATTGAAGGCTGATTACGGAGATGAAATTGGCCGCCGCAAGATGTTTGCGCTGCTGCGAGAGTCGCTTGCGATTGTGGATCTCCCAGAGGCAACTGTCAGCCGCGTGATTGAAGTAATGCGCAAGGTCTCCGGCGGTGAGCGCGAATTTTGCAGTGTGATACTTGAAATCATTGCTGAAGTGCACGATACAATTGCACCAGATGATGGAGACGAGCCCGCTGTTGATGGTGATGACAATGATAGCTTCCATTCCGCGCACTCGGAGCAATCAGAACAACCAAAGGCCTCCAAACGAAAAACCAAGCCCAAACCTCCTGTGGCTAAGAAGGCAAGGAGAGCCGCCGATAGCGATGATGAGATGATGGATGTAGATGAAGATGAGAACGATGAAGACGATGAGGACGAGAAGGCGATCAAAGAGATGGTGACCAACCTCAGATGCCTGTTCATCGCGCAGTGTATGCTGGAGAATGTCGAGGGCGATCTTAGTTCTAATGCTCATTTGACTACGATGCTGAATGGGCTGATCGTGCCGGCGGTACGCTCGCAGGAAGCTCCGATAAGAGAAAGAGGCTTGCGGTGTCTGGGGTTATGCTGCCTACTTGATAAGGTTCGACTACCCGTTCCTCTGACATGATCACTCTACTGTCAAGAAATTTGCTAAACCGTCGTGCAACTGCGATGTAGCCACTCGCGGAGGAGAACCTACGGCTATTCGCTCACTGCTTCAACAAGGGGCATGAAGAGTTACAAGTGGAAGCCGCACACATCATCTGCGACGTACTAGTAGTGCACGGTACTTCATTATTTGAGAGCGAGAAGTGCGAGATCGAGCAGAAGACGCTGTTCAAGATGTTCGACAGGGCGATTAAGCTAGATGATAGCCCGGAAACACAGGCAGCATGCGTCGAGGTGCTGTGTAAACTTTTCCTTGCCAAGGCGGTTGATGATTTTGATGTGCGTATCAACCCTCCTATTTTTGCTCATAGCTCACTCACTCAATCATTACGTTTCACGGATGAAAGGCAGCAAAGTTGCTAATATTCTCTAATTGGTGCGTAATAATAGTTACTCAAGTCGATGGCACTCGCATACTTCGATCCATCCACAAACGACAACCTGGCGCTCCGTCAGACACTATCCTACTTCCTTCCAGTGTATTGCCACTCGCGTGATGACAATCAAGTTCGCATGCAGCGCATTACAGCGAACACTTTATATACACTTATCGGGATGTTCGGCGATCTAGATGACGGGGAGGAGATGGTCACCCCGGCAAACATTGCGAGCCAGATGGTGGATTGGACGGACCCACGGAAGGTGTTTCGCGCGCCAGGCGACGAAGGGAAAGTTAACTGGGATGTCCATGTTGACCTTGCGACAGATATCGTCACAAAGGTCGCTGGAGGAGGAAGCAATAGTACGTTCTAGTTATGTCTTTGCACCCTACTTTCTTGCTAAGTTCGTGGCATGATTATTGGGAGTTGAAACTAATATCCCTTGTATAGAGGAGGAGAAAAAAATACTCTGCCAGACACTTGGAAAGCTCACTATTAGCCCGCTCGCCTCGCGGGACAAGCTGCAAGAATTGGCGGAACAAACTGCAGAGCTCGTACAGGCTAAGGCCGTCTCGGATGCTGTCACACGCAACGCACTGGTCAAGTTTGATGCAGCAGTACAGAAAGCCCTGGCGCAGCAAGACGATGCCGCAGGCGACCGGAGCTTGAGTCGAAGTCGCCCAGGCACAAGAGGTAGCGCCGGCAGCGCCGGTGGCGACGCGGCTGCAGACGAGGTAGTACCAGACGAAAATATTATCAATGAGATGGGGGATTTGACGATTGTGAGTCCGCTAAAGAAGACTCAAGGGCTAGTAGAGAATGAAGATGAAGATGGAGAAGATGAGGTAAAAAAGGAGGACGATGACGACGAAGATATCGATGAAGATATGTAACCGTGACGTGCGAGATGATAAATGGTTCCAATAGTGGACATAGGCATCATGAATCCCAGCATTAGCCGTTTGGAACTATGTTTGGTGTTTGGGGTGATATTCACATTCGTATTTGTTAGCATTGCATAACAGCAGCAGCGGGGTCTGTTCAAATTTACGTGCTGACCAATTTACAGTAATTATTCTTTTTTGATTAAAGCAGAAATGGTCCAGTCTCGTTACCAGACTGTGATGTTGTGTGGTGGTTGACACAACAAAAAGAGAAATGGTCTACCATTTCTTCTTGTGAGGTCTATATGACATTATCGCTGAGAAAATGCGTAATTCTAAGTACGCTGAAGAAAAGACGATAAGTGTAGCGGCTGTTGCAGGGAAAATGCCTCAGCAGCTTGGTTGGTCCAGCAGGCGAGGAATGTGAAAATATGTGGCACGCAAAGATGGATGTGAGAGGTGGGAGAAGGGCATAGATCAAGATTGGGGGAAGCATTTATTTGCTTCGCTTGTAAATCTTGTTCAAGAAGCTGGTTAGGACCTCCTTCTTGAAGCCCTTGTTCTCATCTACTTGGTCAATCAACCCGCGGATTTTCCCAACCGCCTGCTCTTCATAATCGTGATATCGCTTCTCGAGCTGCAGCTCGACGAAGACTTCCTTGACGCGTTTTTCGGCATCGTCATCCTTGCGGCCATAGTTCTTGTCCAAAATATCACGTTGCTCTGGCGTTGCGACGGCGAGAGCTTGGTTGATAAGCCAGCCACACTTGTTGTCTTTAATATCCGTGCCAATTTTGCCGATGTGTGCTGGGTCACCATAGCAGTCCAAGTAGTCGTCCTGGATTTGGAAGTACTCGCCCAAGGGGATGAGCACGTCCTGCGCCTGTTTCAAGTTTTCTTCCGTGGCGACGCCAGCCATGTACATTGCGAGCGCAACAGGAAGGTAGAAGGAGTAGTATGCAGTCTTGAAGATGACGATGAAGCTATGCTTCTCGAGAGAGAACTTGGATAAGTCGACGCGGTCTTCCGGGGCTGTGATGAGGTCGAGTAGCTGTCCAAGCTCTGTTTGAAAGGTGGTTTCCTGGAAAAGCTCGACGAGGTCGACGTAGTATGGTTCTTGACGGAAGTGCTTCTTGATGAGTAGATAGATGGCAGATTCGAGCATGAAAGCATCGTTGATGGCGATGTTGCCAACGCCCTCATGGAGGTACCAGCATGGACTGCCGCGGCGGGTTTTGGAGCTATCCATGATGTCATCGGCGACGAGGAAGAAGGCTTGGAGCTAAGCAGCACTGTTAGCCGGGTAATAAAATTAGGTTTGAGGTGATTGGAGATGTAGTACCAGTTCAGTGCACCATCCAAGGATGGCGCTACGAAGGAACTCCGTCTCAGAGAGCTTGTCCTTGCCGGTGAGGATGCTGTACGTGTCGACGACGGACATGCCGCGATTGCACTTTCCACCAAGAGTGTTGTGTTCCAAAGCCTATCATCGAAAATGTACGGGATGAAATTAGTCCTATATATCTGCTGGAGAGGCCAATGGATAGCAAAAGGTTGGAGGCGGTTTGGGGACTAACTCTACGGTACCACGCAGCAGCCTCAGCTGGAATCTTGTACTTTTCTAAGACACCCATCAGCTCGTCGATGAGCAGTGGGAAGACCTTTTCGAACTCTTTCAGTGTAGTTTTCGCCATTGTGGAGATTCTGATTGATGCAGAAGTTAGGCGGTTCAGAGAGGTTATGTGAAGGAGTGGTTGGTCTAGGAGCTAAGGTTGCTGAAGCGAGGTGAAGAACTGGGTGAAGTTTCTAAGCTCCCTCCACACACACACCATTTATATATCGCAATCACTGGACCGCTTCGCTTGACGCAGGGCAGGGAAAACTCAGTCGAGCTGTTCCAGGATGCCCGGCTTGAGCATCGAAACATGCGAATCTCCGGACTTGCACGGACTGCAGCTGGCCGACTGGCAGGCTCATCCCGTCACAGAACAGCGTCAGGTTTCGCTTTGATGGGTTCCGGCTGAGCGACAGCGCGACAAGCAGACGCCAAGGCTGGCCGGTCTAAGAGAATGCAGGGCAGCAGGACCAGGGACAAGCTGACTGCAGCTAAAGCTCCTCACGCTCTGGTGGAGCAGGCTAACCGCTCTGCAGCATCTGGAGGGGAGCTGCGGCCGCCATGTTGACGGGCCCTGGACAAAGACGTTGAAAGTGGCCGACTGGAGGCGGAGGGTAAAGAGCATTGTCAGCGTGTCACAGAGTTTTTTTTTTTCGGGGACGCCGTCCTACTAACCACGTTTTGATACCTTCCGAAGTTCTAGTTCCTGTGTCTCGATGTTTGCGGTTCGGCGGGCGATGTCGTGGAAAGATGGATGGGAACGTTCAGCATCTCGTCGCTGCTCCAACATCAACAGCAACAACTTCGCCTTCTAGCTTCTCCTTCGCCTTCACCTTCAAACAACATCATCGTCAACCCCACGCAACAGCAACGACGCGAGACGGCCTGGCGCCCCCATTCCTGCAGCCATCCGTCACATAGGCGCAGAATTTCTCTTCTCTGTTCTCCGCGTTTTTCCCACGCTCAACCGGAATACGAACCCGCTGGCGGCCCGCAGCTCGCCCTGCCCAGCTTTGTTCTACCTTCCAATCTCTAGCCAATTTTGCAACATAAACAACACCAGTCGCCCCGCGGGCACCATATACTTCGTATCACGAAACCCTCAGACGCTGGCTAGGGTAACGCAGCTACCCACTGGATATAGCTGCAAACGTTTCCGCCACGTGGTTGAAGTCTCCGACGATTTTGTGTTACCGCTCCTACTTTTGCAACCGGAGCTCGAAGGAGCCAGCATTTGAACTTTCAGCCCTCCATTGCTGCACCATACTCCCTAGTGGACTTTAATTCTCTTTTGTCACACTTGCCATCGTGCACTCTCCATCCCAGGAGGTAACATTGGCCCTTTTTTAATCACACAATGGCGTCTCCCGTTGCTGCAGAAAGCGTGAAAAGCGACTTTGGAAACCTACAGAGGGAATTGCGACTAGCAGCAAAAAGAAGCTCGGAAAGATGCCTTTTCCATGCATCCAAATGGTACAAATCAACTTGCCCATTTTCAGGTTTTTTGGCAATGGGACTTTTCAAAGAGGATCGGATGTGTCACCGATGCTCCGAGTCGCAGCTCCCTATTGTTCGGCTTTATGATGTTGCATACAGTAACACACCAATTTGCTAATTTTGGGTCGTTCTCTCTTACAGGATAGCCGAACAATTAAATGCTCTCCCCAAAGCTGCTTCCCAACTGAAAAGTCAAATGTCGTCTGCAACGGAGGAGGACAAGAGACTAGACAGCTTTGCCAGTGAGGACGAGGAAGACAAGTATCTTCTCGCCAAGTCGTACTTTGATGTGAACGAATTCGATCGTGCTTCTCGGGTGGTCGAGGGGTGTGTTAGTTCTAAAGTCGCCTTCCTCTGTCTCTACGCGAAGTTTATGGTAAGTCCGATTAAAGTGTAAGGAGGGATGGAAATGGGTTTATCTAAATGCTATTAGGCCGGAGAGAAAAGAAAAGACGAGGAGAGCGAGATGGTACTAGGTATTTGAGCCCGTACATTTGTCTTCTGAACGACATCTAATCGGCTATCTAGGACCCTTGGACGGGAACGTTACAGCAAACAAGGAACTACCTCTACTTACCAAAAAGTTAGAAGCGATTCTTGGCGAGCAGGAAGACACATATCTATTGTATCTGTATGTTAAAATCCACACTAAATAAACCGAGGATTTGACTGACAATATCTAGATACGGTGTAATACTACTCAAACAACGGAATGAAAAGCAGGCCTACCAAGCACTTGTCCGATCTGTCAATGCCTACCCCTACAACTGGGCTGCTTGGGATGAGCTGAGGACAATAACAAAATCAGTAGACGATGCACGTATCCCGCAACTCCACACATAGACTGGAAATAGACCATAAGGCTAACCAAAATTACAGGTAAATCGCGCCATGCAGGATCTACCAGAACACCTCTTTACACATTTCTTCCACGTTCTAGCCTCACAAGAGCTATACCACGTCAACGAGACAGTCCACAACCTAGTCGACTCGCTGGCGGACATCTTCCCTGGAAGCACCTGGCTGAAAAGCCAGCGAGCTCTTCTGCTCTACCACGTCAAAGGTACGTCTATACAACCGACCAACCGTTCGTGCAATCAAAATCCACGATTACTAATTCTCCCATCTCTAGACTACGAAGAATCCGAAAAGATATTTGACGAAATCATGCAAATGGACCCATACCGTCTTGACTTCCTGGACCACTACTCCAACATCCTCTACGTGATGGACAAACGCTCGAAACTCGCCTTCATCGCACAAGTCGCCTCCGCGACGGACAAATTTCGCCCGGAAACCTGCTGCGTGATCGGTAACTACTTCTCCATGCGCTCGGAGCACGAAAAGAGCATCATGTACTTCCGGCGCGCGCTCAATCTCGACCGCAACTTCCTCAGCGCATGGACCCTCCTCGGCCATGAGTTTGTCGAGTTGAAAAACACTCACGCAGCAATCGAGTCCTACCGCCGCGCTATCGACGTCAATCGGAAGGACTATCGCGCCTGGTACGGTCTCGGACAGGCATACGAGGTGCTCGAGATGAATTACTACGCGCTGTACTATTACCAGCGTGCGGGTGCCCTGCGGCCCTACGACAGTCAGATGTGGGCGGCTATGGCGGCCTGCTATGAGCGGATGAACCGGCCGGACGACGCTATCAAGTCGTATAAACGTGCGCTGTCGGGAAGCGCACAGACAACCCCGTCAGCTGCAGCAGGCGGCGAAGGTGGGGCGGCGGCGGGCTGGGATGGTGGATTTGAGTTGAACACGAAGACGCTGATACGGATTGCGAGGTTGTACGAGAAAGTAAAGCGAACGGATGAGGCGGTACATTACATGGAAATGTGTCTGAAGGCGGAACCAGATTTAGGCCCGAACGAGGACATTGCGGCAGCGAAAAGCTGGCTGGCGCATTACGAGAAAGACCGGGGAAATCTGGGGCGGGCGCTGCAGCTTGCGCAGGAACTGTTTGATGCCGGGCTGATGGTGGAGGATTCGCGGGCCATGGTGAGGGATATCAGGAACCGGTTGGATATGGACCAGCCGAGGTGATGTTGGAAGAGGATGCCGGCTTTCTTTTTTCTTAGCGTATGATGTTGAAAAGAGCGCTAATATTGAATGATATTGTGGCTGCAGCTGATATGCTGATGGATGGCACTTGGTGTGATGGCCGACTGTGCTACAGCTATTTGGCTCGCTCTACGTACCATTTTTAGAATTCAGATTTATTGCATCATCACAGCGGTGGACCTGGATATCCAGGCGTGCCTAATCGACAGACCTAAACCGGCATGTTACACAGCATCACTATGCCACGCACAACGCAGCCAGCGACCCGAGTGATCCAAGCTGAACAGACAGCGGGATTATAATCACCCAAAAGCCATGTGTATACCTAGGTATGTACTTAAATGTAATATAACTGTGTAGCCAAAGTCTATTATCGCTCTCAGTAGCGTCAAGTTGGAAACTAGGACACGAACGAACTAAACAAACTATCGCTGCTCTAGTAGACAAGATCCGGTAGTGGACCGGGACACGCCACAAATCCATCGATCTATACATCAGCCACGAGAAAGTAAGGAACGCAATGTAGTGTAGTGTAATGAAGAATATTAGACGGAAAAGACCGCGGTAATGGAACTAATTGGGTATCCATAAGAAAAAGTTAAAGAAGTAAAGCACGTAAGGTAACGTACAAGAAGTGAAGAAAAAGTTAGAAGATAAGAAAAGGGAGAAGAAGAAAGAAGAAAGAAGATGAAGAAGAGTGTAAGAGAAAGGGGGTGGAGAGAACAAAAATTGCTGTACTGACTGGCTGTCAGGTAAAAGGTAAGAAGAAGAAGAAGAAGAAGAAGAAGAAGAAGGGTCAAGATAAAAGATGCATGAAGGGATTCAAAACAATGAAAGAAACTCGCTCGCTCAAATAGCAAAAACACAGGCAGACAATAGCAGAAAGGATATCCCGCTTAGACTCAAGGGAAAGGAAAGGAAAAACAAGTAAACGCTTACAAGCAGACGCTGCTAAATCGAGGGAATTCGCAAACATAAAGAAAAAGTGTCGCAGAAATGTTCAATACCAGAAGAAAGAATCATCAGTCTTGTTGTCTTGTTCCATTTCCTGCAACTATCCATCCATCCATCCGTCGCTCGTGAGCTGGACCTCTAAAACACGAGGTCTCGTACCGTAAAATAAAGGAAAAAAAAAAAACAAAAAGCAAAGGGATCTAGGATCTAGCACACATGTCCTCCCTTGTTTCATTCTCGCGTCCTGTCCGTCATGGATAGCATTGGTAAAAAAATATATCCAAGCCTCCCGGCATCCACAATAAAAGGTTGAGGTAAGAAATGAAAAACACAATAAACATCTGCAAAAAGAAAAAGGCCTAGATGGCAAAGCATGCGAGTAGGAAGCGTAGAATGGGGCGGCACCCGCTGGTGAATAAAACGGATGGGCCAAATGTTTAGTAGAGTAAGTTGAGAGGGTGATATCGTGGATGCCCATTGTAGCAAATAACTTCGTATCATATCTCCACGTCAGCCAGATGAATACGTAACAACGTTGCGTTGATTGCTGAAAATGTCTTTGTAACAAAAAAAAA
This sequence comes from Drechslerella coelobrocha, assembly GCA_036971555.1. Taxonomy (NCBI): domain Eukaryota; kingdom Fungi; phylum Ascomycota; class Orbiliomycetes; order Orbiliales; family Orbiliaceae; genus Drechslerella; species Drechslerella coelobrocha. The sequence goes on from JAJTUH010000004.1 coordinate 2,851,233, forward strand.
AAAAGGTTACTCGTTGTCGTTATGTCGGCCCATCAGCTCTCCCACCCACCTCTCCTAGAGATTATTCTCAATAATCTTCGTCGGCGGTGAGCGATAAACCGGATCACGTAGCATCATCTCCTGCGTGTCTCCCTTCTCCCTTCGCCATGCGTCGCTCCTTGGTCGCTCCTGTGTTGAGCGTGAGAAGCGGCTCGGTTGTTCTCTCGCTGCGCTGCCGAGCACAGGGGCGCTCGCATGCGCCGTGAATGGCCGACCAAGCCGTGAGGAATGCGGCCTGTTGCCGGACGGCTGGCTGGTGGGACGGATGATCGGGCGTTCTAAGCGACGGGCAGGCCGCAGTTCGGGCCCGAACTGATGCGATGGAACGGTTAGAGCATCGCTCGATGAGGCCGAGACGAGGGCAGGTCTGCTGCGAAGGCGACTTTCGGGTTGAGGTGGTGGAGGGTTGGAAGCGTCGGCAAGTTGGTTTGAAACGCCGCTCAATCGACTAGTCCTATCGCGGGCATCGTAGCTTCCCAAGTTGGATTTGGACCGTTTGCGGCCGGGCGTCTTGGGTGGGAGACCGCCGGATGTAGCGGGAAGCGGGAGAGGATTGACAGTGGATTGCGCTCTAGGGCGGACATTGGTATTTCCAGAACTAGAACCGGAGACGGAACCGGAGCTACTGCCGCTGCCGCTGCCGCTGCCGCTGCTACGGGATTCGCGCCGCACAGGAAGCGGGCCATAGACTGACGGAACGTGGGTCTCGTGCGGGGTATCGGCATATTCAACTCTTCTAGCAAACGCGAGCCTGTGCTTGGGTCGCTCGACATCGCGTCGGCCATTCTCCCGAACGTCAACACTAAACGGCTGCTGTTTACCAGCGATCACACCGATATTTTGCTCCGGCGACCGTAGCTGCGAGATGCGTTTTTGCATAAGCGGCGTCCTACCGTCCTCTGCGATTTGTACCTGCAGCTTGTTAGGAGATGAGTTCTTGGGCCTCGGTGGTGACGATTCATCATCCGACATCAACGCCTGACGGAGCCTCGTCCGAGGTGACAGCAGTTTCAGAGGCGATGGAACAGGAGCAGGAGCTCTCGTCGGAGGAAGCTTAGCGGGACCGGAGGGGCCATTTTCCTGCTGGTTTGCACGAACAGCCGGTCTCCGCTTACGTTCAATCTTGGGAGTCTGTGGCGTCTTATCGATCGATGCTGGCCGGATGTGGACCTTTTTCTCTTCTTCCCTCTCCGTATCCGATGCCGCCCCGTCGAAGGATTGGACTGGTAACCGGCGTCGGAGCACAGGCGATACCAACGGCGGGCTTTCATCCCGCTCCTTTCGCTTCTTCTCATCGACTACCTTTTCCGTGTCCTCGGAGATGTCGGTCCACTCTTCATCTTCGCGGGGCGGCCTCGAGAGCGAGACCGTAGTCTTGATTTGTTCGGTCTCAGATGTCAATTTGACCTGCTCGGCTTCCAGCTTGCCCGCCTGGTCGGCAAGCATCTTGGCCCGCGATCGGTTTGCCTTGTTCCAATGCTGGTTCTTGAGCTGCTCGTTGCGGGTTGTCGCAAACAATGGCTCCGCGTCATGTCGTTCAAGGTACTCCATCCTCCGCTCTCTAGCGAGCTGCTCCTCCCTTCTCAAATCAGGCTGGACGGTAAAGTCGTTCGCTCTTTCCTTATCTCCCTCCTGCGAAGACACGTCGTCCGACTTGCCTAGTTGAGACAACCTGAACTCGGTTGACGGCCTGTTTTCAACCGACTTGGGCTCCCCAAAGATGACAAAGTCGAGATCGCGCTGGCCCTTCACGCCGCGACACATCTTCCTAATTAGTGTGAGCTCTAGTTCGGGACTGAGGGCGTCGAGCTCCGCCCACGCTTTGGCTAGATTCTTGAGAACGTCCTTCTTGCGGCCAGGTGCTAATGTAACAAACAGCTCTTCCATGGCTAGCTTGATGATGCTATCGAACGCCATACGCCCCAACGTTCCCTTAATATCATGAGGTGCGGCTGTTCGAAAGCCTGGGAGGAACGGGTCCATATCTTGACCGCTTCCTTTCCCAGCGTGTGCCGCCGACGAAGTAGAGGCGTTTTTCCTCTGCGCCCCATTACCAGCCGAAGATAATCGTTCAGGTTGCGATCCGATGTCGCGCGGACGGATTGTTGGCTGCTGCGGCTCGGCCCCGAACGCATCGTCCCCTCGCGATTTGCTGTCGCCGCTACTAGACTTTGCTTTGACGTCCAATCCACGCCCCGGCTTGTGACCGGCGACTCTAGCGTTGACCTCAGCGGATGCGAGTGGACGCCCAAAGCCGGACGGCTTGACGGTTGTCTGCGAGACGGCTCCTGACTGTGACGATGGTCGTTCTCGAATGTTTGCAGTCGACCCCCGCCTCCCTTCGTGAGATGCTGACGTCCTCGGTCGGTCTAGCGCTCTCCCTTCTAGCGAAGTCCGACTTCTCCGGGGTGGTGCCTCGCTAATTGATTCTCTCTTGCGATAGTCATGGTGTTTCACCGCCTGAACCTGCGACAGCCGTCGGCCGGAAAGCGTGCTTACAGCAACGAAATCGGGTGGTCCAACGCTACTTTGCGGTCGCGACATCATACCGCCCCACTCGTTCTCCCGCTCCTTGAGAAATAATGGACCATGGGATATTCTGACTCCTTGCATTGGCTCCCGCTCGGGTTCTGGCTCGGGTTCTTCGGCAATTACGACTACTTGCTCCTGTGCTCGCTCGGGTTCCTGTTCCATCTCTGGTTCCATCTCCAGCTTGTCGTCGCCGATATCCTGCATAGATCGAATGGTACTGCTGAAATCCCAACTTTCGTTCCAACTAGTCCGGCGCGAGGATGCGTCCGTCACGCTCAACATATCTTCCGGTCGCTGTTGGCCCACAATACCCGCCAGAGCTGGAAGGCCACGTCTACCCTGATCTTCGCGGTACTTTGATCGCCGCAGGACTAAGTCGCGCAACTTATGCGTCGGCAGGGCCTCTTTCAGAAATTTGTGCTGGAGCAACTGCCTCGCGCTCAGTCTTTTCTCCGGATCGATGACCAAGCAGCAGGCTAGAAAATCGCGAAAGCTCTCCGAAAAGTCGTCGGGCAGGGTCGGCGGCGTAGCAGTCGGGATAGCGATGATAGCGTGACCAGGTGCGACGTGTGCGTATGGAGGCTCTCCTTGGGCGAGTTCGATGGCGGTGATACCTAGGCTCCAGATGTCGACTTTTTCGTTGTAGCCTTCCTTCTTTTTGATGTGGGTTTCGATGATCTCCGGAGCCATCCAGAGAGGAGTACCAACGAAGGTTGTGCAGAGGGATTGGAAGTCGCCGAGGCGAGCGGAGACGCCAAAGTCGGCGATTTTGACGCCACCGTGCTGGTCGACGAGGATGTTTGCAGCCTTGATGTCGCGGTGGATCATCTGGCGGTCGTGCAGGTAGATCATGGCCTTGACGGTCTCGCGCAGGACGATGGCAATATAGTGTTCGGGCATGACGCCAAGATGGAGCTACAGGGCAGAGAGACAGGTCAGCGATTTGGTTGTCAGGGTAGGAGACAGAGACTGAAGAAGAAGAAAAAGAACATACTAGGTCATGACAGGAGCCGCCGTTAACAAACTCCATAACAATCCATAAGTGGTGGCCGCGAAAGAAGGACATGTGGTGCTGGGTGACGTTTGGGTGCTGGCAGGTAGCCATGATTGCGATTTCCTCCTGGAGGTCGGCAAGGTCCTCCTCACACTTGTCGACATTGAACTGGAGGGAGAAGGATGGGTCAGCTTTGGATGATTCAATTGAGAGTCTGGGTCGGGTGAAGCTGGATGGAGACTTACGACTTTGATGGCGACATTGCGGCGATTGGCTCTGTCGTATGCTTTGTATACCTTCCCAAAGGCCCCCTCTAGTGCGCGCACGGTCACACGGTCAGCATATGGAAAGAAGAAGGAAAAAAAAAGCGAGAGGCAGGGAAAGAGTGAGAGAAGAACGTACTGCCGACAAGGTGGTCGATCTGAAAATTGTCGGCGAGGGCCTTTGCGGAGGCATCATCGAGGTTGTTTGAGGGCAGAGACAGCGGGTTGAGCAGCGAGACTCGTTTCCTGGCGGACAGAGCTGTCGTCGTGGCGGTGGAGGAGGAGGTTGCTGTGCGCGTCGTCGTCATAGGCGAGCGGGCGGGACGAGGTGTTCACCGGCACCTCGAAGAAGGAGAAGGAAAAGAGGAAGAAGGTATTTTGGAAGGGAGGAAGGATGAGTGAGCGAAGGAAGGATAAGTTGTGGCGATGGCCGATTGATTGTCGCGGCGATGATGCTGATTGATCGATTGATGATGATGATGATGCTGGCGATGGAGAGACGCGAGCGAGCGAGGTTGGGGCGCGGCGGAGTTGTTGTTGTTGTTGTTGTTGGCTTAAGCTCTTTGACCGGGAAGCAGTTTGGAGAGCTGTGCGGTGAGACAGAAGCAGAAGCAGAAACCGCAAACTGGCGATGGCAATTTCCGGGGGAAGGGATACCACAACTAATAATAAGTCTGCTATCTCGGGCGCCGATAGGGGAAAAAATATATAATAAAAACACGGTAAAATAAAATACAATAAAATAAAATAAAATAAAATAAAATAAAATAAAATAAAATAAAATAACAATAAAACAAGACGGTTCCTCAGGCACAGGCACAGAACTCTTGATCAAGCCGGTTTTTATCGCGCCGGAAGCGGCCAGCTGCAAACATCAGCTGCGGCGACCCGTCCTGTTATTATAATACCACTGTCATCCATTATACCACCACACCCCCCAGTCCAGTTGCACTCGCTCGTTCGCTGTCGCCGAAAATTTTTATTATCATCGAGAACAACAATAATAATAATAAAAATTTTGTGCGATCAGAAAAAAAAAAGAGGTCAATTTCCTCCCACGCGCCCCCCAGCCAGCGGGCGCTAACGCCGGAATTCGGTCGTCGTGTGCATTTTCCACCTGCCGGAAGAATGTGCTGACGATGACGCCCGCCCGTCTGCCCTACAGATCCTGCCCTATTGATGCATTTTCACCCATTCACCAATTCATTCATTCATTCATCTCGCCCCATCGATCCAGCAACCGCAGCTAGCCTCCGCCAGGGCATCCCGATTGGACCGATCCATCCGCTAGATTCGATTCGACTCGATTCTGTGAAAACAAACAACAGACGAGATGATGCGCAATTGGCGGCGTGCATGCATCTGCATTTCTTGGCGGCTTCCCCCCCACGTTGCTATGGCACCAGCCTAATGTGCCGGTGCTCAGCCTGAAACGCCGCTTCTGTTTGCATTTGATATCAAGATTGCCGTGCTGCCGTCGTCGCAGGAACCGAAATCTCCTCAATGCGACGACCCTTATCGCTCGTGCTCGTGCTCGTGCTCCTCCAGCGCCCCCATCTCCAGCCGCTCCGCCAGCACCTCAATCGTGTCTGGGTACACCCCCGCCCGCGCCATGCTCCTCAACCCCGTCGTCAGAAACAGCACCAGTTTCTGCGCCTGCCCCGACAGCCTGCCCAGCATCTGTCGGTGCTCCCGCTCCCGTCTACCTCTCCCCTCCCCACCTTCCTCATCCCCATCCTCTCCATCCTCGCTCTCCTCTTCCTCCTCCTCCTCATCTTCGTCGTCGTCGTCGTCCGATCCTGCGGCTGCAGCCCTCCGCCATGCTGTCGACCCGCTGAACGAAATGTTCCGCATCGACCGATTCGAGAGCTCATAAGATGTCCGTCCCCTCCTTCTTCCCGCCACAGCAACAGCAATTGCCACATCCAGCACCGACATCACCGCCTGGTGCAGCGGTGCTAGCTTGGCGCTCAACAGGCACAAATCCTCAATCCGCCCAAAATGCTCCTCCTGCGCATCAATCATCTCATCGATATCCACCGCCTCGGTCAACCGCGCCCGCAGCGCTTCCACCTGTGGCCGCAACACCAAATCCACCAAGAACGAATGTAGCAAGCTGATAAACGTCAACAGCCGCCACCGTACCGAGTGCACCAGTTTATCTGTCTCCCTATCCGCTCCAACCCGCATCCTCTCCAGCGCCGTCCTACTGCGCCGTATCATCAGCAGAAACCCCCACACTCGCCGACAAACTTCCACACTCTCCGCTGTAAACACATTCATCACCGGCCACGACAACCGGTAGTCCGCCGCCAGCATCTCTAGCGCCTTGACGCTCGTTCGCGCGCCGTTCGTCCCCACCGTTGCTCCTTGTTCCAACCGTCGACCATTGTTGCCATTGCTGCTTCTGCTGCCGTTGCTACGCACCGTTAGCCGCGCAATATCCACCAGCGGGCTCTCCGAATAAACGCTCTGAATCAGTTCCGTGAGCAGGAATCGGTCATCCCATTTGCGATGGCCGCGATCGATCCGCTCAAACAACGTGTTGCAAAAGGATGTCATCGCGAATCCATCCCGCATAAAGTACACGTCTACCAGTCCATCCAGCGAGTCCCAAAGCCCGCACTCGTAATACAGTATGTCACGCAGTCGCACGCTGACCGCGCGATGCGCTTCATCCACCCACTCGGACAGTGCCACCACCAGTGCATCGTTGAACGACACAAGCGACCTTCCACCCCCCCTAGAACTCGTAAAACTCGTGGAATCCGTGAGTGTAGATAGCCCTTCCAGCGCCTCGGTCAATCCGGAATCCTGTGTCAACCCGCCGTCTTTGACGTCTTCCCCCAATTTACGTAGGAACAGCACGCTCTTCCCCGTGACAAATATCTTCCGTCCATGCTCGCGTATGAACGACGGCGCGACAATTGTGTCTCGTTCGTCCCGGTCTAGCACATATTGCCCATGCCACAGGCGTGCCAACCGTGCCGTCTCCGTATTGTCCATTTCCTCTTCGTCGTCGTCGTCCTCACCTGCAGGATGCACAAAGAACGCTCCCATCCCGTCCGCCTCGCGCAACTCCCCGAGTTCCATCCATTTCGTGATCGGTCGCAAGTATGTTCTCAAACAGGGCAGGAATATCCCTCGAAGGAACCGGAAGATTTCCCCGCGGCCATTTGACTCTGCCTCGCACGTCTTCTTAAACAGTAGCTCGAGGTGGAAGCTCACTCGCGCGGCCGGTTCCGCCAGCCCTCCATCCCGCGCTAGCCCCTTCTCCAACGCTACCACAATCTCGTAGAGCGGCGTGAATCTGTCCAAGCTCGGATCGAGTTCCCGCTGCAGCTGTAGTAAAGAAACCATCACATCCTGCTTGCGCTCACTCGAGTACCGCACGTATTGTTCCTCGGTCGGCACCAGCGTCTCAAGCTCCCATGCGTGTACGGCGGCTTGAATCGCCTCAATAAAGGATTGGGCAGGGGCAACAGCGTCATGGCTCGTCGGAGCAGCTTTGGCGGCCTCGCAGCGTCGCTCGAGCCATTTAGAGAAGGTTCGCAACTTTTGCAGTATCACAGCCTTGCTAGCAAAGTAGTCGAGAATGTCATTGAGCGAGCCAGGAGAAGTATTGTTGACAACGTATTTTGCGATGACCTGAACATAAATTAGCCACACACACACACACTTCCTCACTCTCCATTGTATCACACAGTAGACTTTAAAGTGGGTGCCATACGTTGATGCTGCCGTCGTCTTGGAACCGGAACAGCGAGCTTGGCAGCCCGTACAATGCAAAGATGACCTCGCGGATGACGTGCAGCTCACCGAGCAGCCACAATTCATTGATTTCCTGCTGAGTGTATCCATATGAGACAAAATCACGGGCCACGTCGACTGGCAGTATCGTTTGGCGGCTCCAGTATTGCGCCAGCTCGATACCCTGAGTTGCAGCGGCATGCGCGACACGGATGTAATCGTCAATGGTGGATGGCAAGGCGCTCTCGGCGAGCTCGTCTTCCTTCTATGTAACTTGTAAGCCTCCTTTGTAATCCTGATTTTGAGTCTGTTGATAGGTAAGGGTGTAGATACCTGAGCCTTAGTTTGAGCTTTCCTCCTCGCTGCCTTCTTGCGCTCCCGGATGTCTGCCTGCCGTGTAAACTCGTCGGCTGCCCAATCACTGTCATCATCGCTGCTGTCAGCTGTAAAGTCCGGGACGGCCCAGACGTCCTCCTCCGCATCGTCGTCAAGCTCCTGTCGTCTGGCTGCCTCTTCCTCTTCTACTAGCTGCCGCTGACGGGCTTCCTGCTCCTCGCGACGGGCCTGGACGATCGTGTCGAGCTCGTAGAGCGTTGCTTCGGCATTGTCCGCTGGCTTATCGCTGAGCTCGAGGAGGAGTCGGAGGACGTCGTCCGTGTATTTGTACAGCTGGCTGTCGTCACTGAATGCTGAGGAGCTGGCTTTGGCGTCGATGACGGCCGTTTCAAGCTGCTTTAGACGGACACGCAGCTCGTCGGCGAGGACGTTGTTGTCGCGGACGTGGAACTTCTCCTCAAGGCCTTCGAGAGACTGGCGGATGAGGAATGGGTCCGTGCTGCCACCGCGATATGTGCGGAAGGTCTTGAGGGCGTAAGAGAGGGAGATGGCATGGTTGGGCGACTTTGCAGGGATGCCGGTGGCAGCAGTGATGAGGGAGGAAGTGAGGGCGGTGACTTCGGCGCGGGACATGGCGATTGATAGATGGGTGGATGGTGAATTGGAAGGAGATACGATGCTCAGGTTGGCTGTTGATGGGTAGCTGTTTTAAAGACGTCGTTGGGGGAAGCCATGATGATGATATGACGATGAGCTGAGTGATGGACAGCCAGCCAAACAGAGCTGGGGTTCGAATGTTGAAGCTGGAAACAGAGCTGCGGCGTGCGACGTGTGGTATTTTGCCGCGGCAACACAGCTCGCTCTTGTATTCTTTGAGATGTCTCTCGACTTATGTACATGCGGCGCGGACTGTGCGAGACTTGGATCAGTACAGTCTACCTATCGCACCGATTACAGGACAAGCGACCTGTGTTAGTATCTTCTCGTAAGAATTGAGGGGATCGAATAGGCCAGCAGACGGCCTGGGTAGTTCAGTGGACAGACATATGCATCCAGTTAGGTACAGTAGCATACTGGTTGCATTGAGCGCAGGCTTATCTGTAGCTTACCTCATACTGCAAATTAATGTACTTATTACCTAAGTAGGCAGCTGGTACGTTATTAACTGTCACCTGTCTCTACTGTATGAATATAAGCAGGAGTATATGTCCCAAGATGTCAAGTCTACTTCTGATAGCGTGAGAGTTTGGCGTCAAAATAGATTACTACCGTATGATATCCAGCAATGCTTTACCTTGGGTAACCCAAGCACTCGTCGACACAGTAGAGAAAGAAGCCGCCACTAGTGCCAGTAAATTGCTAGTAAATTTTTTAATTACCTGTGGAGATAATCTGTCGTCTCGCGGAGCCGCTCGGAACGAAGGTCTGTCTCTGGCAGCCAATGTGTTGTCGTGCGCCCGACCAAGGCTTGGCATCGAAAGCTTGGTGGTGTCAAGCGTCTTGCATTAAGCTTCAGCGAACCTCAGAATTCTCAACCCCCAAATCGACCTTTGGCGACAGAATACACGCTCGTTCCAACCTCCCGTTGCCCCCCGACATCTATCCTTACCTCGTCCGACACTCCATTGGAACGACTGGACACAGACGACCGCTGGATCGCACGGCCTACATCATCTAACGACACGCGACATTCACGTGCAGTACACGCTCCTGAAAACACTCCAATGTCGGCGGTGCGATGGCGCCCTGCACGGGTGCTCGCCCTGGCGGCCGGTGTTCTTCTGACCTTCGTCATCTACCGCGGGTTTATATATGACCCGGATACCGTTACTGTCGGCGACCAAAAGATCTCGCTCAAGAAGCCGAAGGGCAAGCCGTTTGATGTCGACCCGCTGATGAAAATGACGGGGCCGCCGGAGGGTGCGTATTCTCGCCACAAAACTGTCGCCATCGCCTGTCATCCCCGGCTGGTGGACGAACATCCATCCCATCATATCGTTGCTAATACTGGAACATGCTGCTAGGCATCATACATGGCCCTGGTGAGGCGGACAAGGTCAACGCGACGCTACTATCTCTGGTCCGCAACGAGGAGCTCGAGGGCTTGCTACAGGCCATGGGCGACCTAGAACGGACGTTCAACTCCAAATTCAATTACCCGTGGACGTTCATCAATGACGTCCCCTTCACTGAGAAATTTATGAAGGAAACCAGAGCAAAGACCAAGGCGGAAGTGTTCTATGGTGCGGCCGCTAATCCCGAACATTTGATGATACTTGAAAGGTTTCTATATGTGAAGCATAGCTGATGAAGGAGTGTTACTTTGTACAGAGGTCATTCCAAAGGAGCACTGGGAGGTGCCAGCATGGATCAACCCGGACTTGATGACGGCGAGCTCACAGCTTCTTACGGAGCAGAAGGTGCAGTACTCAGGCATGAAGAGCTACCATCAGATGTGCCGGTGGAACTCTGGCATGTTCTACAAGCACCCTGCGTTGCTCAAGTACAAGGTTAAACCTATAATCCTTCCCACCCCATGCTGCGGGCATCATCTGCTAACCGTCTCACAAACAGTGGTACTGGCGAGTTGAGCCAAAAGTCCAGTAAGATCCCCCCCCTCACACAGTCGGCAGATGTTCCACCGAGCACCACTAACTCCTTCGCAGCTTCTTCTGCGACGTCGACTATGACGTCTTCCGATATATGCAAGACAACAACAAAACGTACGGCTTCGTCATCAATATTTACGATTCCCCCGAATCCATCGCGTCACTCTGGCCGGCCACCAAGGAGTTTATGGCCGAGCACCCGGAGCACATCCATCCTAACAACGCCCTCCATTGGCTGACCGACTCGGAAAACAGACCGGAGCACAACCGTCTGGCCAACGGGTATTCGACCTGTCATTTCTGGTCCAATTTTGAGATCGGGGATATGGACTTCTGGCGTAGTCAAAAATACGAAGACTACTTTAACCACCTCGACCGCGCCGGCGGGTTCTTTTACGAGCGGTGGGGGGATGCGCCCGTGCACTCCATCGCATTGGGGTTGATGGAGGATCGTAATAAGATTCATTGGTACGATTCCACCTCCCACCTTTCTCCTCTCAATCACAACCTGTTTCTTGAAAATAATACCCAGGCATTCGTGGCTAATCACTCGGCTTTTGCTATCAGGTTCCACGATATCGGCTACCAGCACATCCCTTACTTCAACTGTCCAAACTCGGATAAATGCAAAGGCTGCGAGGCCGGGCGGTTCACAGACGGCACGGGGCTAGATCAAGAAGATTGCCGCATCAACTGGTTCAGGTACGCTCACATGAACTGATCCGTGATGCGGTTCCAGCGAGGTCGGGTGTAGATAGATGCTATTGATGGACGTAGGGACTATTTGGGATGGACGGGATGTTAGAAGGCTTCTATATATACTGCTTGGATTTTGGGTTGTTTTTTTTTTTGACCAGCAGGCGGAGTTTTATGGGCTGTGTTATTTACCTTCTATTGTTGATGATGTCTGCTCGGTATCTACTAGTCTGGCTAGCGATATGCATTTTACTTTATAGTGCTTGGGTCTTGGAATTCATGCATATTGTGATTCAGGATAACTGGACTGGCCGATTGACGGCGGCGACTGGCCTCCCAGTTCTGTGGGTCTGGTCTAGTCCGAGTGATTCCTATTTGAAGTTGTGCGGAACACGCCGTGGTAATTAATTATAACGTTACATACCTAGGTATGCAAGGCAGATAGCTAACGTAGGCTGATTTTATCGCCTTGAAAACTGCGAGGCTCGACCGACCGGCTGATAGGCAGCTAGTTCAGGCGCGGCTGTAGGATTATGTTGTATGGGGTGTTGGCGCTCTCGTCTGGAAGCTGAAAGCCTTGAAGCCACAGAATCGAACCTGTTGGCTGAAATAAATGTAATTTTTCGATAACTACAATCACATTTGTCTGTCTGTCCAAACCCGAGATAATACAAGTACACGGGTAATAAGTTGATAAGCTCTCAGCTGGGGCTGTGGTTAGTTACTGGAGATGGAAATGGATATTGCTTGGTTGCTGCATGCGGGTGATTGTGGAGCTCAGATCTAGTCTGGGCGTTGACTGTGAGAAAATCTGTTGGTCCACTTGAAAGTCAGACCTCCTCCTCCTCCTGGCTTAGGTTACAAGAGTTACACACGCCAACAGCCTTACTAACGGGTGTATATGCCTTTTATCACGTTACACCTGCAATTAAGGGCGCCGTTGCTCGGAACTAATCTCCACTGTTGTGTCTGTGGAGCAAACGTGGTGATCATCTAGCAATATCCGGGGCCGTGATGGCACCGCTAGCCTCGCGTCTATGGGATAAGTGGACACGAAATCCTCCATGTCATAGACGGGAACTCGAACCACGATCAAAGTAATATTTCGTCATGATGGCAGCAGCCCTGCATTGCAGGGGCAACAGGCCGTGTAACCTCGAGGACGACAGCCAATCTTGGCAGGCAGGCACTTGTAAACCCGGCCAATGAACGGCAATATCGAAACGGCAGTTGGCCGCGAGCTAATGGCCAGATGCTGCAAAGGGTCAAGAACCAGAAAAAAAAATTAGTTGGTGGCGCCTGCAGGCCTGCCTGTCTGCAGGATGGCCTCCGAGTCGATGCCTCGCACTTGCGCGAGTGCGATGGCCCCCACTTTGTAGCCGGGCATTCCTGATCCCGGCTTCGGCGAGGCTGCGGCATTGGACATCTGCATTATATAAGACGGACTTAGAGACGGCGTCGCCTGTCGGATCCTTTTCTGAGCGGCAGATACAAAGGAGAGCTGCCCGTTTTGACTCACCCTGCTGCTGCTTTATATATAAATATCTGCTTCAGACCCTGCCGCCCAGAGATCTCTCCCTAAACACCATCCCCATCTTCTTTCTCCTCGGATTTCGTCAGAGTGCATTCGGGAGCCAAAGCGGGAGGACGACTGCGTGAGTGAGGTGTAGTGAGCAACTTGAGTGAGTGAGTGAGTGACTGGGTGAGTGGCCGAGTGTGAGTATCACTTTATTTTTTTGAGTTTCTGCTCCTGCTCTCCTCGGTATGACTAATCGGGCAGCAGGCTTAGCAAAATTCGGCCGCCTGCTGGAACTATCGGCAGTCCCGCGATAAAAGGACAATCTCCTCCTACCTTCACCTTCAAACTTACTCCCTCTTCCCTTTCTTCCCCCCATCAAGCACCCAAATCACTCCCGTTTCCGCCTGTCCGCCTGTCCACGCCGTCGCTGCCGCTGTCTAGAAGCTAGATCCTAGATATCTCTCAACTGATTGATCCAGCTGCCGAGGTACCTTGCCTCCGGTTACGCTACCACCTAATCATTACCTAATACCCTCCCCCACAACCAAAACCTTCACGATGACGGACGGCGACAAGTCGGGCCTGGCCACGGTGGTCAACGACCAGAGACCCATCTCCTACGATAAACCCACATACGACGGTTATTCATTCCCTACCGAACGTCTCCGCGAAACTCTCTCCGACCCCTCCAAGACTCCATTGTGCCTCGTAGCATGTGGTTCCTTCTCGCCCATCACCCACCTGCATCTACGGATCTTCGAGATGGCTAGCGACTTTTGCAAGCTCAATACTGAGTTTGAGGTTATGGGCGGCTACTTGTCCGCCGTCTCCGACGCTTACAAGAAACAAGGTTTAGCACCTGCAAAGCATAGGTTGGCCTCCCTCGCATCCCACATCCTTCCTTTCATCCGGCAGCTCGGACGCTCCGGTATCCACCCCTCCCCTCTTTTGCAGCCATAGATCGCTAGACTAACAGCATTCCCCCGTACCGTCTTCCAATCCAACTCGCAGAGTCCAAATGTGCCAGGTTGCCTGCGAACAGACCTCCAACTGGCTGCAAGTCGACACTTGGGAAGCCTTAAGCCCGGAATATCTCCCCACTGCTAAAGTTCTCGACCACTTCAATTACGAGCTTAACACCGTTTGCGGCGGTGCCAAAATCGTCGATGCCGATGGCAAGGAAATCGGACGGAAGCCGTATCGCATTGTCCTACTAGCGGGATCAGACCTCATCATGACTATGAGCGAGCCAGGGCTATGGGCGCCTGAAGACGTGCGTCGCTCATTCTCTCTTTGCCCACCTTTTCGCATCCGAACGGCTAGCTAATCTCTACTATAGTTGGACCATATACTCGGCCAATACGGTACATTCATCGTCGAACGTGCAGGCACAGACATCGACGCCGCGCTGGCCAACTTGCAAAAGTGGCAGGATAACATCTTTGTTATCCACCAGCTGATCCAGAATGACGTATCATCGACCAAGATCCGCAACTTCCTCAAACAGGGCATGAGCGTGCTATACCTCATCCCCACCAACGTCATAACCTACATTGTTGAGAATGGGTTGTACACAGATGACTATAATGCAAAGCAGAAGAAGCCTGTGGTGGATGGCGCAACAGGCAAAATGATAGTTAATGGAAGCGCAAAGAGTGCTAAGGATAGCGGTAGCAGCGACGCTGATAGTGGGGTGGAGGCATGAGGCGAGAGCTAGATGTCGGTGGGGCAGGTGTCGGTGGAGCAGGTGTCGGTGGAGCAGGTGCGGCTCATATGGCCTGCAACGGCATACCCACGTCTATGGTAATAGCGAGGTAGCTTCTAGACAAGAAAACCGGCGGAAGCTTCTTTTCTTTTGGGCTTTGTTTGTTTTCCCCTTTCCTGTTTTCTTTCAGCAACGGAGCATGAACGGCGAATATGCAACAGTTTAAGCAGCTATATACACCAAGCAACTAGGGTTTGAGGCATCGCTATCAGCTTGGCGGAAGATTGTACCCCACATACCTCATCTCCTATTCTCGAGGGTGGCTGATTTTTAATCAGGTGGTACAATTCTTACCTTTTGCATGGTGAATTTTTTCATTGTTTTTCTTTTTGTTTTTCGGTTTGGGAAGGTTCAAAGAGTATTGTGCCTAGTTTTGCGAATCGGTTGGCGTTTTTTCTCCCATACTTCCTGTATTGTTCTTAAACAGTGTACGGTAAATGCGATAATATTGGGAAGACAAGAACAAGAGATTTAGAGGACGTTTGCATGGATGATGTACGAGTATCAAGTCGGAGAGTCGCGATTACAAGCAGCTGAGGTAGATTGGCATGTCGCCGAGATGGGAAGTCTTATATACCTAAGTAAGTAGGTACTCATAAATCTAAGTCTAGTTTCATTTGAGGAACATTAAAGTTGTACGAGATTGATTCAACAGGGCCGTCTCGAGGTATACGCGCAAAAATGATATATTTTGATGTTATAGAAATACATTGCCTTGAAACAAAGGCTCAAGGTAGAGTGAGGGGAAGCAGCCAACCGTCTGACTGCAAATGACCATGATGCGCCATTTCAAACTCGCTAATACGATCCAGAGACAAAAACACCAATTCACGTCTTACTCTCCTTCCTAACCTTCAGTCCCGTCAGCTCGCCATATGCGTTATACGCCACCCCTCTAAGATTCCACTGACCCCCCGCAATCTGCATGTTCCCACCTCGATCCGTCGCCCTACACAAAAACGTCGTCCGTTCATCCACCTCCCCAGTGTACATAAACCGCCACAGCACCCAGCTCCATCGACTCCCCTCCGTTGCAATTTTTGCATCCCTCCACTGTTTCCCACCGTCCGTCGACACCTCCACCCTCACAACAGGTCCCTCCGACCCTTGCGGCAGCGCATACCCCGTGATCTCCAACGGCTTCACCCGCGGGTCATCCACCTCCGCTCCGGACTCCGGACACACAATCACGCTGTTCACGGGCATCTCCAGCAGCGATGGCAGCTGGTGCCACCACCCCGCCGCCTGTTGCTTCGTCTCTACCTGCGGCGGCAGTATCTTATAGTCTCGCTGTTGATACGCATTGCTCGACTCCTGTTTCTGCACAGTGATCCTATCCAGCCATTTTACCGCACGAGCACCAGCGACGCCGGGAACGATCACTCGCACTGGGAACCCACGCTCCGGGGTCAGCGCGCGTCCGTTCATCCGCAGCGCAAGGAGCACTTCCATATCCGGATTGATCGCACGGGAGAGCGGTATCGAGCCACCGTAGTATCCGTCGTCCTGCGTGGGTGTCTGATAGCAGCTGAATGCAATGTGCGTGTCTTCATCGGGGCAGAGCGTTGGCGCGGCCATTTTGAGTACGGTGGAGAGCAATACGCCGGACCATTCGGCGTTCATGACGGCGCCATTGCGCCAGTCGATGCCCCAGACTTCTTTTTCCTTCGTGCGCATCGTGTGTCGACGGTTGCCTGCGCATTGGAGCGCTGCTACGACACTATGTTGGGGGAGGGATTCGAGGTAGGCTATTGGCAGCTCGAGGACGTTGGCGACAGCACCGTCGACACGGACGATGTGTGTGTCGGCATCGATGTGGGGGATGGGACTATAGTGGTGATAGTTAGCAAGTAGGTCATTGATTTGTAGAAAACAGGTGTATGGTAGAGTTTACCCATGATTACGGTCGTAGACGTGCTTGCTGTCGCAAATGAACTTCTCAACGAGAACCTCTGGAGAAGGCTCACGGTTTAAGGGTTTTTCGACGCTCCCATCGAACTGTGGCATGTTGTAGGGTGATTAGAATTCTGTAAAGTTTTGCATCATTTTTTTAAAAGTTTTTATCGTGGTTGGATTGTAGTTTTTTTTTTTTTTTCTTTCTTGGTTTAGGGTGAGATGACATCACGCCTGTAGCGAAAGTTACACATCGTTTATCGATAATGCAGGGCATCCCGTAGACTGGAAGCGCATTGTTTGCCTTCATGCAGCCATTACATAAAATTGAAATTAAGAAACCATCGGACGGGCAGTCCTGGCAATGGGGAAAAGAAAAATGTGCATGCAAGACATGAGGGAGGCGGCTTACCCATGTCGTCGTCCGCTTGGGTACCATTTTCCTGCAGCCGAGATCTTGACCGGCAACCACACCTCGCAAACCAAAATCCGTGTTTCCTTGACAGGAGGGAAAAAGAGAATTTTTTTTTTTTGTTGGGGACCCGATTGAGCTGTGGTTTCAAATTTCCGCTTCGAGCTGCGGGAAGTTAATACGGAGCACAGGCCCACCCCGGGAACTTGGTCGAGTTCTTTGTCGAAATCTTAATGTGTGATGTGAAATCGTGGAATCCAACCGGGCAGTCTCGAAGAACAATTCGCATTCCTCCCCACGCTTTTCGCTTGTCTCTGAGAGCGGCAAGTCCGAATGAGATGGAGAGAAGCGAGGAAGGGAGCGAGAGAGGGAACATGCTCCATTTAATATCATGGCGGAATCTTTCTTTTTGTGTTAGAGCAATATGGCAGATACAATATGTTCACGAATAGCTTGAGCTGGCAGGCTTGATTGTTCCTGATGGAGAGTTATGTGGAAACATGTCGGTGAAATTTAGCTGCGCAACACAGAAACGGTGGGACGGAAGCTAGCCGGAGACAAAACGAAGAGCCCGTGACAAGCCGGGCGACGTGAGATTCCGGAGTTGTTCCCAGAAAGGTGCCATTCGAACCTTTGAGAACATGTGTATGGCGAGGCAAACTGTGTCCAATGCCCAGTCCCAGGGGAAGATATTGAGTGTTCCAGGAAAACACGATGATAGGTCTGCATGGTTTTGGGGACAGAAGCTCGAAGTGCACGGCATGCTAGACCAACGTCTCTTGCATATGGAGGAATGAAGACATCGGGACCTGGTCATTCTTGGACGAATGGTCGTGCGTTTATTCTCGGGGCTGGAGTCCGCTCATTCCCAATGTTGCTAAGTTCTTCATTGGTTGTGAGGTTATGTAAAATAGCCCTGGAATGTAGTTATTTCAGACGACACTTCCGTGGGGGCTCCAAATAATGTCCAGACCTAAACTCTGGTAAAGGCGCAGTTCGCGCAGACCCGTCTAGCAACATATTTTCAGTCTCGCTCCGACATCGCTGTCAGCTGGAGGAGGAAGAGGCTTCTTCGAGGTTATCGTGAAAACTTCGTCCTCGTCTCAGAAACGTTGAACTCGTGTTTTTTCCCTCCCATACTGGATAGTCGTTAGCGGCTTCGAAAGGCTCCCATTGGCCAACGACGGGAGCGTCTAGTCCCGATGAGAAGGCAGGCTAGGACAGGGCACCAGGCCTGCATACTGCATGTCTCTGAAAAATTTCTTTTCTCGCTTTTCGTTTATGAAGGTAACCTGGTACCTGCAATTTAGCCAGCATTCTTCCATTTCTTTCTTTAGCTCATTGCCCGTCAGCATGCAGGGAAGCGTCCCTCAAGAGATATCGTCCTGTCCGATATAGTGCCTCCCGTCGGTGGCCTGGTCGGCTTGGCCTTCCTTCGGAATCGGACGATGCGATAAAGGTGCAGGCGAGCTAGCTAGTCCTGGGCGATAGAAATGCAAGTTAGCTCGGGAGCTCGATGGTCGATGGTTTAGTTTCGAGGGCGATGGCGAGCCGAGGAGGCGTCATACCATCGCGATCAGCCCAACGAAAAGGAAGGGATGCTCAGCTGTGAGCGATATTCTGCTGGGTCGTATAATTTTTTTTTTCTTTTGAGGCCGGCATCGCTTTTTGAACTGGCTAATTCAATTTTGGGGGGAGCTCGAGCATTGTTTGGAGCATACCAACGGGTGAATTATTAGGATGGATGGTGAAGCATGTATAACAAGCCTGCAGCGATGTCATATATTATAAATCGTATAAAACTACGCCGCTTCCCAGTGCGCACTTGACTAAAAGTCCTCCTCTCAAGTTGCCGGACTCGTCTTCTTCTTCAACCTCACCCTCACCGTCATCCTCGCCCTGCTCAGTAGACAGCACGGTGCGCCTCGGCCTGAAAGAGTCGAATATCATCTTCCTCTTCCTGCCATTGCATTGACGTCTGTCAAACACTACTCTCTTATCGTGCCCCAACGACACTCGGGTTCCCTTCCCGTCGACATTCCCCCTCATCGCTGCTCTTCATAGGCAGCATCTCTGGACGAAACACCACGACAATCCACCCTTGCTCAGCATCTCGATCTCTTCCCAATCGAGGGAAGGTGTCTTTTTCTCCCAACGGCTTAAACCCAGCCCGTCTGAGTAGCGCTAGCTTTGTGCTCCCGCTTAACAACGTCATCCTGCATCACTGTCGGGACAACCCACGCAGAAGAAACAAGTACGTAGACACGGGCACATTCCAGGCGAATACGATTGGATACATGCACATCTTCAGTTCGAGGAGGCATTCTCCCTCTCAGAAGTTCGTTCTGGTCAGCGGTCCTCCCCGCAATCTCCATATGTCCATACTCTGAGTTGTGGACTCCCCCGCTTCTCCTCGGTTCTTTTAAACTTCTGAATAATCACACCACTACCACCACTGTTTTGCTACACCTCAGCGCACGGTGCATATCCCCACCGCTTCCTCTTTTGGGCTGTTGGAGATATATTATTCATGCTTTGGGATACGCCAGTGCATTGGCCTTAAAAGTCCCCGATTGCCCGGTCTTTGACCAGAAACCCCAACTCCTCTCCCTTCAACTACACGCTAACCCTCCGCGAAAAAACTGTCATTAAAATCACAAATTGGCAGGACGATAAGCACAGACGAAAGAGAATTTGAAGACAAATAGCTAAGCAAAATTTGAGTTGAATCTGCAGGGCCGAACTATCAAGGCGCATTCGCCCAATCCGTTTATTTCACCCTAGCAACGTGAACGTTCCCGCTGCCGTCACTCCCGTTCAAACGACAAAAAAAAAGTCACCGTTCTAGAAAACTTTCAGTCTCCCGCTCCCTCTTTCCAATCGTCCACATAACGGTCATCACAAAGAAAAAATGGGAGACGCACCGAGAAGAGACGTCAAGAACCACCTTCTCTTCGAGATCGCAACTGAAGTTGCGAACAGAGGTAAGCAAGCCGTCCCATCGATCTTCCAACACGTTTTTCTTCCCACCTAGAGTTTTTTTCACGTGTGTTCTGGCTGACATGAGCCCGTAGTTGGTGGTATCTACTCTGTGATCAAATCGAAGGCGCCAATCACCACCCACGAGTATGGCGCGAGGTATGCGCTGATCGGTCCCCTCAACCGCGCTTCGGTAAGTTCTTTCCTCCACTCACCACCTCAACCCGGGCGAATAGGTACTGATGGCTCATAAAATATACAGGCGATGGTTGAGGTTGAACAACTGGACCCTCCCCCAGGACCTCTTGCCGACACCCTTAATTCTATGTCGGAAAGGGGTATCGGCTGGTTATACGGTCGATGGCTCATTGACGGTGCCCCTCGGGTTATCCTCTTCGATATCAAAACTGCCTACCATCATTTGGACGAATGGAAGACGGATCTTTGGTCAACATCTGGCATTCCCAGCCCGATCGCCGACCACGAGACAAACGAGGCGGTGGTTTTTGGATACCTAGTCGCGTGGTTCCTAGGCGAGGTAAGGCTCAACAGCTCCATTCTTCTTTGAAAATTACCTAATAGTCGTATAGTTCGTCGTCCACGAAAAGCAAAAGGCCGTTGTTGCTCATTTCCATGAGTGGCTCGCGGGTGTGGGCATTCCTCTTTGCAAGCACCGAAGAATTGATGTAACTACGATCTTCACGACACACGCTACCCTACTCGGAAGATATCTGTGTGCTGGTTCTGTGGATTTCTACAACAACTTGCAGTACTTTGACGTCGACGCAGAGGCAGGAAAGCGGGGAATTTACCATAGATACTGCGTGGAGAGAGCTGCGGCCCATTGCGCTGATGTCTTCACGACTGTATCCCACATTACGGCATACGAGAGCGAGCATTTGCTTAAACGTAAACCAGATGGTGTGCTACCTAACGGTCTTAATGTGGTCAAATTCTCTGCTATGCACGAGTTCCAGAATCTCCACGCGCAGTCGAAGGAAAAGATCAACGACTTCATCCGAGGCCACTTCTATGGCCACAATGACTTTGACCTCGAGAACACGTTATACTTTTTCATCGCTGGTAGATATGAATACCGGAATAAAGGTGTGGACATGTTTATCGAGTCTCTGGCGCGTCTAAACCACAAATTGAAGACTTCGGGTTCCAAGATGACTATCGTTGCGTTTATCATCATGCCAGCACAGACCTCATCCCTGACAGTAGAAGCACTCAAGGGCCAAGCGGTCATCAAGGCACTTCGGGATACCGTGCATGTCATCGAGCAGGGCATTGGGCGCCGTTTGTTCGATCGGGCATTGAAATACCATGAAGGCGGCGAGCTCCCCGACGATAGTCAGTTGATGAGCTCTCAGGAGAGGATAATGCTCAAGAGACGTGTATTCGCGCTCAAACGGAACTCGTTACCACCAATTGTCACCCACAATATGGTGGACGACTCGACAGACCCGATCCTTAACCAGATCCGGCGCGTGCAGCTGTTCAACCACCCATCGGATCGCGTTAAGATTATCTTCCATCCAGAGTTCCTCAACGCGTCTAACCCGGTGCTGTCAATGGACTACGACGACTTTGTACGTGGAACACACTTGGGTGTTTTCTCGTCGTACTACGAGCCTTGGGGTTATACACCAGCAGAGTGCACGGTGATGGGCGTGCCGTCCATCACAACGAACTTGTCTGGCTTTGGATGCTACATGGAGGAACTGATTGAGAACGCCTCGGACTATGGAATCTACATTGTGGACCGACGTGGTAAAGGCGTAGACGACAGCGTCAACCAGTTGATGGAGTACATGTACGACTTCACAACGAAGACACGACGACAGCGCATCAACCAACGTAACCGCACGGAGCGGCTAAGCGATCTCTTGGACTGGAAGCGTATGGGCCTCGAGTACGTGAAAGCACGACAGTTGGCGTTGCGGCGCGCGTACCCGCAGGCGTTCGACCAAATGCAGAGCGAGATCGGATTCTTCGATGGTACGGAGACCAAGGTGTCGCGACCGTTGTCGGCACCGGGCAGCCCGCGAGACCGGTCAGGCATGATGACACCAGGCGACTTTGGATCGTTGCAGGAGGGTAAGGAGCTGTTGAACACGGAGGACTATATCAACTGGAAACTTCCGTACGTATTCCCCATTTAATTCCACCCAAATTTCAGATTTTTCCGATGGACAAATACTAACGCGCTGGATTCACAGAGAGGAGGAAGATCCAGATGAGTATCATTTTCCGTTGACGCTGCGGTCCCCCAGGCAAAAGGGAACGGAGACACCCAACGGTACTTTTACTCCCGCGTAAGCGCCCGGGGTGGTATCTCGAACGATGGTCATATCTCGAGAATCTCCCATATGATTCCTGGTGTTTTATTTTGGATAGCAAGTTTTGGTTATGTCTTCAAAGAACCGAGGAGAATTTAGTTTGGAAATTAAGAGTTTCGTATTTTTTTTTTCACGAGCGCCGCCGTCCGTTCTCGGGAGGCACGAAAGAAGATGAAGAAGACGAAAAGCGTGTGGCATGCATGCCAATCTATTGGTTATGCTTTTACATTTCGGAGCGGGGGGAAGGAGTGTACGGGTAACGGTTGGACGCTGTCCAGTCATAGTGATCAGTCGCTCGTTAATGGATGGGGAAGATGTTAAAATTGTCTTTTTTGGTTCTCAGTTTATAAACTCTGAACCTTTCCGTTTTTTCCTCGATATACATGCTGGTACTTAGCTGCTTATATAATAGCTTGCTTTTATTTTTGTCTTGCATCTTTCCTTCTCCGTTGCAGCGCTCTCTTCGTTTCCCGCAGCTCTTCATTGCCGACGCTCCGTTTTGTAGCTAAGCCTTACACAAAATATATTGCATTCAAAAAGAAGAATTGAATCGGTGCTTTCCATACATACAAACTTTCGGACTTGTATTGGTTCGTTGCTGATGTTTGTGGGGAATTGATTGTCTCGACTATACAAATGTCCATTTCAGAAGTTCATATTGTCATGATACTACGAAGATTAAACGCGAAAAGAAATCTATAGCTTTATATATATGCACCTTACTAACTAGCGACTAAGAAAAGTTAGTTCATAAACTATCAGATCCACTAATGCATACCTTATTGGGCTGAGTTAAGCAGGTCTGTATGGCGGATTGCTGGTGTGCTTGCGGTACAAAATCCAACGTCTATAACATTTTGATCGTAGGCACATACAACAGGCATCTACGCCTTCTTACCACCCTCTTTACCCGTCGGAATGCAGAAAAACACCGCCTTGACGCCCTCCTTCCACTCCAAATCACACCGGTAGTACCCCCTCCGCTCAAACTGTACGATATCACCCTGCTTCACCTCGCGCACATTCACATCTGCCATGGCATCAACGCGGAACTCGGTCTTGTCGTTCAAAAAGTCCTCAAGATTATCCTCCTCCTCCAATTTATCCTTTGTGATGAGATAATCAAAGTCAACGAGTTCAACGTCTGCCAGGCCCTGGCTCGTCGCCAACCAAGTGATCTTTTTCTCCGTCTTTTTAAAGTCTCCAGCAAGGTGCAGACGCAGCTTCAAGCCGGACACATTCCCATTCTCATCTTTGTCGATACCATCAACGATGGCATTACCCCAATCCATTAATGTGATTTCCTCGCCGGATGTGAACGTCCGCGCATCCGCCTGGTCGATGAGGATCTGTGGGCCATAATGTACCTTCTTGACCCCTACTGCCGGGTTCTTTTTGTGCTTAGGTTTCTCCTCCACCCGATCTGCCAGTTCCTCGGGCGTACCTTGCAGCTCCACCGTGACGACACCCTCGCGCACCAGAGCCGTATGCCGTGGTGCAACAGGGTCAATGATCTTTTTATTGATCGCCCATATGAGCGTCCAGTCCAAGTTGACGATATTCTTGCTCGGCCCCTGCGCGATGATAAACTCACGCAACGCTTCGATGGTCATACCGCGCCGCCGGATGCCCCGCACAGTGGGGAACCGCGGGTCATCCCAGCCCGTTACACGTCCAGCGTCGACCAGCTTTGTTAGCTTACGCTTCGATAGTAGCGTCCGGATAAAGTTGAGGCGGGCAAAGTCCCAAATCTCGACAGGTCGGAGGCTTAGCGCCGTCAACATCCATGTGTACTGCTCGTTGCGATCACGGTACTCAGTTGTACGCAGTGCATGCGTGACGCCTTCGATGCTATCCACAATCGGACAGGCGAAATCGTAGGTCGGATAGAGTTTCCATTTGGTACCTGTGCGGTGGTGTGAAAGATCTGGATTGCAGCGGTAGATGACTGGGTCGCGGAGGGCCTTGTTAGGGTCGTCGACGGAGATTTTGGCGCGAACGCAGTTCAGTCGGCCTTTGGTGGTAGCGTTCTTCATCTCCTCGGTGAATATTTGCAGACTTTCAGCAACAGGGCGGTCGCGGTTCTTAGATGCAATGCCCTTGAATCGCTCGTCGCGCATCTATCATCTGGCTTAGAAATGTTCTCGCATGTGTTATAGTACATGTTACGGTTATTGTACATACCTGCTCCTGCACAGTGTCGTCGCAATATGCTTTACCCTCCTTGATCATCTGTATACAGTAGTCGAATAGCTCCTGAAAATAGTCGCTGGTATACGTCACTCGATCACCATGGATGCCGAGCAGGCTAAGATCCTCGAGAATGGCGTCCTGAAACTCCTGCTTCTCTTTGCTCGGGTTGGTATCGTCGAAGCGCACAATCATCTTGCCTTTATACATGTTGGAAAAGTACTGGTTGAGCATGGCTGCCTTTGCGTGGCCGATGTGAAGGTATCCGCTGGGCTCTGGTGGGAAGCGTGTGACGACGCCTTTGTCCGTGTTGGACAGGCCGATTTCAAAGTTGCCGGACTGCGTCTTCTTGCCACTGTCGGTGCCACCGGCCGCTGACTTTTTTGCGTCCGTGGCGGTTTTGATAGCGTCGATGGCGTGGTTGAAGGAGGGGATGATCTCCATGTGCTTGGCCCAACGGTGGGCGTTGATATAAGTTGGTTTGCGGACAAGAGAGTAGAATTGTGCATTGCCGCGAAGGGCGCCGTAGACGGCAATGTCGGCGATGCTGGGTGTGTAGCCGACGATAAAGGTACGTAGGACAAGGTGGGCGTCAAGCTCTTCGATAGCTTTGACAGCGGCGCGGTAGTCGGCGCCAATGAGGCGAGTCGCTGTGAAGGCGATCCATTCTTCCTCCTAGCGTGGAGACAGTAACAGTCAGTATGAAGGTTTGTAATTTTTTTAAAATTTTTTTTTTTAGGATGGAGGGCTTTGTTATAAACATACGAGCTTCCCGCTCTTGCTGTTGGCACCTCTTAGCACTGATCCATGCGAGGAGAGGAGCTTCTCAAGAACTGCGCGGGTGCCATAAATCGGCTGGTCGTTCTCGACCTTGAGTGCTATAGGGTGGGTTGAGCCATCCGAGCCTGCAATGTCGGTGTCAACGTAGGTTGTGCCAATGACAGGATTGGCAACCGGCGGGTCAACGGAGTTGTTGATGGTAGAAACAGCAATGAGGACTGGATAGACGGCGCCTAACGGGGCCTTGAGAGAGATGTCGAGAGCGTAGGACATTTCGACAATTGGTTGTGCGAAAAAGCGAATGTTGAAAGAAGAGAGAAAGCGAGAGAAGAGAAAGGTTGGTGGGGTGCTTTATGAGCCACGGCGGGGCAGCTTTTGCAATGGAGTCATACGAAAATGCCACCACCGGAACACAGCGAAAACACCAAAATCATTTGGGCGTGTATCAACAATGAACACTTCGACTATCTCACAAGAGGAAACAGCTGGACAGAACCCCCAGCTCCGGCTTTCTGGCCTAATGGTAAGGCATCTGACTACGAATCAGGAGATCGTAGGTTCGGTGAGAAAATTAATCTCTAACTCATCCACTGTCGCGCACGCATTCTAACGTTCGATCTGTTTGTAGACCCCTGCGAAAGTCAAGCATTCTTTTTTTTGGACTCCATTTTTCTCATTCGGTTATAGTGTCTTTTTTTAAAATATATATTTTTCGTCTAGGCAAAGAGAGAAGGATACCAGGACAGGAATGAGGATAGAAAGAAGAAAACGCCGTGCACGAGCTCGCCAGGATGGATCCGCGATAGCGCAACCACATCCAAAAGTAATTACTTTAGTCCATGAACTTTCACAATTGCAAAAACATGCTACCCGCGAAAAAAGCCACACTGGTAGACGCACATATTTTGCGGTTCGGAAAATTATATCACTGCAGTCCGCAAGTTTTGCCCTTCCCGGTCTGCTGCGCTGCTGCTTCGCCGACTCTGTTGAGGAGCCGCCGTGCTTGTAACTGCAGCGCCTGGAGCATTACTGTTCGCCCCCTGCCCTCCTCCGCTTAGTGCTGAAAGATTCACATGACTCAATCGGTCGATTAAAGTTGTAGCCACTGCGTCCACAGCACCCTAATATATGCGGTCAGTACCTAGTGTAAATGCGAGAAACACCGGATTGGGCTCTGTCTTACCTTTGGTGCACGTAGACTTGGTCCTTCTGGTGCTGTTTCCTGCACCTTGAACAGCCGCACAGCCGTCCCATTCCAGACCCCTACCGTTCCTTTCCCCACCGTCATCTCATTCACGAAAATCAGCCCCCATAACAGGCTCTCGTACCACCCCAGCGCCATAGAACTCCACTCAAATGTGTAACATTTGATCGGACTCGGTTCAATTCCCGGGATTTCTGTCGTCCGGATGCGCTCGAGCATCGACACTGCGCTACCGTTATTAGCATCCTGTTGTTGCTGTTGCTGCGGTTGCTGCTGCGATTGTTGTTGGCTAGTAATCGACGACTGACTAGCAACAGAGCTCTGGCGAGAGTGCTTGGAGAGAACGGCTCGGAGCTGCGGCGACAGTTCTTGGATCACCGTAAGGATTGTATGGAGTGGTAGTAAAGGAAGCCACGTCTCAATCTGCGGGTGTGTCATTAGAAACGGATGAACAAATACACAATTGAATTGAAGTGTGTTTCGTATAGAACTTACCCACTCTGGACTCGGCGCAAACTCGCCGGTAGCATTGTACGCCATGCTGCTCGAATGACTGGCGATGCTTAGAGCGCTATTTTGTCGTGATAGCTGGCCCATGGGAAGCTTGCCCCTCGCTTTTTCGCTCATGCCCCTCAGCTGGACTGGCACAGCATCATCGATCGAGTTGCCCCGTGATTCGAATGTTGTCGATGTCGGTGTCATTACCGTAGACGACCGGGTTCTAGGAGTGCTCTCCGATTCGGAGTCGTCAGAGTCGCCTATAGTAAACGTGTCCGGGTCTGCTGGCGGAGCAGATGTGGCATCGGTCATGGATCGTGCAGTGTTGGATCGCGATACACTAGGTGACTCTGGTGGCTGCATAATGTCGCTGGCGCTATCTTTGCGCAACCTCCGTTGTTTTTCGATCTCTGCCTTTCCGCTCTCTAGAGTGAAGGACCGGAGAGTCTCAAAGCGTTTGTGCGATCGAAGAATGGCATATATGAACGACGGATTTGCTGCAGAGCATATAATTTAGTCACAACCTCCGTTTAGAAATAGAATGCTCGTCGACTTACAGGAGTACTGGTGCTCAATAATGCTGTTCATGGCTTCGAGCAATGAATGCAGAAGTGCATGGTTCGAATCATTTGCCAATAGGAACGAAGGCGAGCTCATCGAAGTAAACAGTTGAACAAGCTTCGAGCTAGCCGCAGATGACAGATTCTGGACGTAAGGCGCGACATTGCTAATGATAGCTAGCAGTGGGGGATATATAGCGCCAAACTTGCCCTTACTGCTGGTGATAAGATTATATATAGACTACACTTCACATTAACAGGAGCCAAGAATTAAATGGGAGATAGATGTTGTCACTTACAAGGATTACGTACTCCGCATAGGACCCGCTGAACCCGGAAATTCGCACGCTGGGAGGCAACAGATTCTGGTTTTCGAACTTCTTGTTCAGGCTCTTCCCGAATTTGGGTTCCGACGACAACGTCTGCAGCACGAATACGCACATGCGAACCACTCCGGATTTGGAAGCGTCCGTTCGGTACTCGAGGGCGTAGTAGATAAGCAGCACAACGAAATCGAGCGACCGGTCCGTCTCTATCAGGAACGCGCGGAATCTTTTATTGCACTGCAAGCTCTCCCAGAACAGCATGATAGTTTCCGGCGCCCACTTCAATGACTTTTGCGAACCCGGCAAGTATGATGTGCTGGCCTGGATCGGCTGGTTCAGCACCCGGGTCATCCCATCGACGAGGAACTGGAAGTCCTGTGTTCGGTGTAGCCGCCCAAGATAATGCCGAAAGTTATTCTTCGGCTGTGGATCTGGGAAACGTCCTTCGGGAATCGGGTAGAGCAACAGGATCAACAGCATGTGTAGTGAGTACGTTACGAGGACCCGCCGCGAGTCGGAGAAAACCACGTGATCGTAAGGCAGCCGCCACGATGCGGCGTTGTATTTGAGTGTGGTATTGAGGAGAGAGCAGAGGACGGACAGAACGACGCGCTTGTCCGGGTTAGTAACGAGGTATGTGAGTGCGCGGGTTCCCTTGACGGGGAGTGCATTGGAGGTGATATACATGGCTTTGCTGGTTATGGCGATGAGCAAGCGCAAGATTTCTATACGGTTGGACTCGCTTTCCTTAGTGATGGCCATGGAGGTGTTGCATCCGACACCGCTCTGCCAGATGGCGTAGGTAACTTTGGTTTTGCCGGTGACGGGTGTTACGGGGACAGTGAAGCCAGCGTAGAAGAGCATATCCAATAGGGTGTCTATCAGCTCCTCGGCGAGGGGTTTGGCAGACTCCTTTTTGGCCGGACGCACCACCTCTCCCGGAGCATCCGGGCTGGATTCATCGAATATGACTTCTGTCTGACTATCTGACCTCGCCCTTTTCTTCCTCGGGGTCCAGAAGAACCGCTCTTCCCATGATTCCAGAGCTTCCGTTTCGTACAAGTAAGGGAGGAGGCGTGTGAGGACGCGGACACAATTCAGGGCTTCTCGCTCCGGTGCAGCCTCTGGGTCGGGAAAGGCAGGGTGATTCCGTAGAAAGAAGAGACGGGTGGTGAGGGCAGTGATGAGGGTTTCGAGGTTGTCGAGGGAGGAATCTCTGGTGCGTCGGATGTCCGCTGGGGAGAAGAGAGCGAAGACATCTTCCGCGGTTTCTGGGAGTTCCCAGAACTACAAGCAGAGTGTTAGCAAGAAGACTGTGCAAGCGGGAGGAAGCGGAGAAGAAGGCCAACCTGACGCCAGTAGGGGTCGTCAACGGGGATCCCTTTCTCCTCGGCGAGGCGAAAGACGCTCTTCTTGAAAGAGAGCTTGGAATCGGCGGCACCCATGCCTTTTTAGCCGTGTCGTTAACTAGCGGGCTGTCGGATCTTAGAACATTTGGCAGCAGTAACGAGACTGCGAATACGTGTACAATCTGCTGGGGGTTTCGTGATATGTAGTTCGAATAATGCCCTCCTGTTGACTAGCCAGCCAGCCAACCGCGGGAGTTTCTCGTCTGTGGTAGAGATCGGGTACCTGAAAGCAGCAGCGGTGTTTAAGTTAGTTCCTGCTGCCGTGGAAGACACAGGACCCGTCAAAGTTGGGTTTAAGTTAAAGTGGATCGGCTAAGCGGCGCAGCACGACGGGCTTGTCAGATATAGTAGCACTATCACGGGACTCGCAGACAGGCCGCGACATCGACAGCTTCCCGATGCGAGTGAGCTTTCGACATGAAGCTTCATGGCACGAGTGTAATTGGCGCCTGCCCTGCGAATGCCGGCGCATCGCGGCATATATCAGAGCATCTCTCTTGTTCGGTGACCTGCATGAGAGCTGTATGAGCCTCACGTCTTTGTTCTTGGCGGCCATGCATGACAGTACAGCGGACCCAACTGACCACTGTTCTTTCCGACTGTCTGGCTGACTGGCTCCTGGTAAGCTCTCTGATCTTAGATATTCGACCGGGCGCCTTTCTTACCTTCTCGCCTGTCTTGTACCTTCGGGTATTATCGATGCCTGCTCATGGCGGCGGTGGCTGGTGGTTGGTTGTGGCTGGTGGATGGCCTGGCGACAGGCACGTCAAACACGCACCGCCAAAACAACGCCTCCAGTTTACAACCACAATCATCTTCCACGACAACATCTCGATCCCGCTCGCCTTCTCCTGTCTTTTCTTCACCATCGCCCATCGCCTATCGCCCATCGACCATCGCCACCCATTGATCTTCTCAACCTTTCCAGTACAACAACCTTCCCTCCGTCCTCTCCTCTCAGCATGGCGCCTGTCACGCCATCTCGCTCTGCCGCTCCCAAAGGCCAGGGCACGCCGGGTTCCTGGAAGCATCCCAAGTTCGACGAGATCCTACGCCGCCAGGACGCTCGCACCTTCTCAGATCGCCAGCTCTCCCAGAGCCTCAAGAATTCCGGTGCCCTGGCCGCTTCCTTCCTGGTGTCATACATTTTTCACAATTCGTACGTTTCGTCTCCAGAATATATAACATCGCTCTCGCTGACGTTCGCTATTTGTAGATCCCTCTATTCGAGTTTGCCGCGGTCTGACTTTTTCAACTCCGTCTACGCAGCTGTCGCGTGGTCAGGTATGACTACCGTTTCCCCTGTTCTCCAGCGATGACGCGCTAATGTATTTGAACAGTAACTCTCTTACGCCTCCTCTTCGCCTACAACATCTTCGACGCCGTTGTCGGTACCCTCCGCGGCCCAGATCCAGTCATCGACATTCCTCTGACCCCCGACCAACGTTCTACATTCTCCCTCCCGCCAACTCCATCCTCCACTCCTGCCGTCAACATTGCCGAAACTTCTCAATACATCACCCCCCCACGATACAACAAGTCTTCTCCTCTACCTAACCCAGCAGCAGCCTCAACTACAGCGGCAGGAGCGCGACCAACTACCCCAACTCCATCGACACCACAGAATCGTAGCCTCGTCGGCATCTCCGGTAAGCCTCGAGTGACGTCCGCTGGCTCGCCTGTGGGTCCAGGTCAGAACCTGCTCACATCGCCAGGAAGCTTCCGCTCGCCTAGTCCCGTGTTCAATAGCCCGTCACCATTCAAGCCGCTCGGCGGGGTCGAGAAGCGACACAGCTTTGGCAGCCCGTTGGGTGGCGGGAGCGCGCGACAGAATATTGGACAAGGCAGCTTGGTTGGCAGCGGCGCCATGCAGGCGAACGGGTCGCCGAGCGTTGTTGCGAGTGGTAAGTGGTTGTACGAGCAACGGAACAGGAAGCGAGATATCTTTTAGTTTCGTTGCTATCGATCGATTGTACTAGTGTTTGGAAGAAATGTTTGTATACTGGGGCTTCTTCAAGACGATGTGTTTTGGATGCGTGCTGGTGCATGGCGTTCTCGTTATGGTTGTTTGGCGGGCTGTGATAGATTGGTGTTTTTTATGCACTGTATGTATGTAGGCATTCCGCGTATGTATGTATCGCTGGCTTGCTCGACGGACTGGACGGCCGGTGTGGCTCACCAGCGATCGGGAGTTGAGGCTGGCCGTCTGTTCTCGGGGAAGTGTACATGTAGCTGTAGCATAGATAGCTAATAGTGAGTGACTCGTATGTTTCATATTGAAAGTACTTAAGTAGTTATATGGATGGTGTCATATCATATCGTTTACATTTATATGTACAGTACAGCGAAATTATATACAGACAGTTGTTGGAGCGCCCGCAGCATTATTACAGAAAACGTAACTTTTACTTCTTCGCCTTGGCCTTCACTGCCGTCTTCTTTCTGCCTTCCGCCTTCTTTATCTTCCGGCCGTCCATGTCGACGTCAATGTTACCACCAAACATCAACCTGTTCTTCTTCCATCGACTGACAATACCCTCGACGCTGCCCTTATCGTGCTTCGGTTTCCGCATATAGTACAGTTTTGCGCGTCTAGCACGGCGCTCCTTCCGCTGGATGAGGTCTACGCCTGCGATCTTTGGCGAGTAGACTTTATACCACAACTCCACACCTAGACGGGTGAGGTGGTTTCGTAGCAGAAAGGCGGTGTCGAGCCCACGTCGCCGGATGTTCAGCAGGACGCCTGCGAAGGGTTCAGTGTTCGGGTCGCGGAAACGGACTTGTAAAATGTCGCCAGGTCGGATTGAATCTTTGTTTGCGCGGGAGAACAGACGGGTGCGCGCCCCGCGGGGGTCCAAGGTGCGTAGCTGGGTGGCCGTGAACCGCTCCAAGGCGTTTTTGGGCGGCGCTGGGGCGGGGGGTTGGTAGACACGGATGCGTTTGCGGGCTGCATTGCTCGTCAAGTGGTTAGTCATGCCTTTAGAGGGGGAAAAGAAGAGCGAGAGGCACGTACGAGGCTTGCTTGGGTCATGGATACCCTTTGTCCGTTTCCTGGTACCTAGATTGGCCAGCAGCTGGTCGAGCGTCTGCGGCCTCTGCAATGTCGCCGCGACGGCGGGGGCGGCGGGGACCAGTGATTTGGGCTTCGGGCCGGGGCGGAGAATTCCTGGCATGCGGGATAAGCCCGAGCGGAGGGTGGACGCCATCGGCTGCGTATTCGACGGGCTTGTCTACCGCATGCGGGTGTCTGTCGTCTGACGATTGGTGGTGGAGAGGGACGAAGGGGATGTGGTTGGAGGTTCAGTTGACGTTGAATCTGGCTTAGTTGGATTTTTTGTGCAAAGCCAAAGAATCTCCAAACAACATGCCACTAAACACCACCAAGTTTACGAAACAACCACCACCACCACCACCAACTTCACCACGATAATTGGCCCCTACGTCGACGGCAGACCGTTACCAGCGGCAGGGCGGGGAGAGGCACTCAGCGGGATGTCCGTCCAGAGCTTTGGTCGTGCATTCCGCAGTCGGCGGCCGTCCGCACACGATGTCTACCAGTCCGCTTCGACAGCTACTAGCTGCTGCCGACTACGTCCCGATGGAGCCGCGAATGGGCATTCGAGAGACCCCATTGCGCCATCGCGGCCCTTCTCGACAAGTCAATCGCTCGCCGTGGGCTCCAAGCAGCAGAGGCGCGAGCGGCATATAGTAAAAAGTTAGCTCTACCTATCCATCTATGCTTCCTCCCCCCCACCTCAAATATTCCAATATTTCCAACTGCTAACCAGCCTTCATGCATATACATAGCTCCCCTTCCATACTTCCCTCCCACAAACAACTCCGCCCTCGATACCCTCCTTCACACTCTCCACCGCGACCAATTCTCCCTCGACCACCTCCCAGACCACTACCGCCGTCTCGTCACCCGCACAAAACGACACCACATCCTCGCCGAGCAAGCCGCCCAGCAAGCCTTCGCCCAGGGCTCCAACCCGGCCACCACGGTGCTCACCGTCACCATCGACGAACAAACCATCCCACTCCGCCCGGTCAAGAAGCGTATCTACTACGGTTCTAAAACACTCACGCAGGTGCTCGACCTCCTTAAATCCCCACCAGAGTTCGACGTCCTCCCCGCTTTAGTCTCCGCGATGGCGTTCTCCAAGATACACATCACGCCCGCGCAATGGCTCAAGCTAGTCTTCACCTGCGGCGCTGCAGGACGGCCGGGTGTGGCGTTACGCATCGCAAACGAAGGTATCATGCACCGTAGGAACGAGTTCACATACACCCAAGCTTCGCTACGGGAGATGATCCGCGCGCAGTTTGTGCGTTTCCTGCTGCCGGAGGCGAAGGATGCGGAGAAGGCGGTGCAGCGTGCGAGAGGGGTAGTGAGTCTGGCGAAGACGTGGAAGGCGCAGTTCGACGCGCAGCAGATGCGACACCGAAAGTTGGACGCGCTTGCGCCGGAGTGGTTGCGTGTGGATCCGGTGGTGAGGGGGTCGGTGCTGTTTTTGCAGGCAGGGAAGGCGGTGAGGTGGCAGGAAGGGAAGGAGGATGCGGCGTCAAAGTCGTCTACGGTGAAAGATGCGCGTGAGCTGATGGCGTGCTGGGATGCCGCGAGAGAGGAGGTTGTGCAGACGAATGAGAAGATCGAGGCGGCGAAAGTGGCCGGAGAGAAGGCTGAGAGGCCGGCGTATGCGATTGCGAGAGAGGCGGTAAGGGATTGGCAGCCTGTGCTGCAGGCGTTGGAGTGGACAGCGACGGTGGTGCAGAAGTCTGGGGTTAAGGATGTGGAGGTAGAGAGGTGGCTGCCAATTGCGAGTGGCTTGCTGGCGAATGCTATGCAGCAGTGGCTACCGATGGCGTCGAATAAGGGTGGGGAGCGTATCGGGATGCGACTGTACGAAGGAGCGTTTGAAGATCTGAATGATTGGTACGTTAAGGGTCTAGAGGGGAAGTCGGTGGATGTGCTGACGGACAAGATTGAGTTGGAACCACCAAAGGAGCGACACCCAGGGCATTAACCGTGTGAATATGTATATAAGTATATCTAGTTGTGTACATATAATGGTTGTTAGCTTGAAAAGTAGATGGCGTTCAAGTACGTATGTATATATTTATATGAAAATGCTGCATTAGTATGTTTCTATCAGTCGTCGTCATCGCCGTCATCGCCAAAAGAAAAAAAGGACGTAGAAAAATAACCGATATCGCCGAAATCTCGCTCGCTGGCTAACAGCTCCCGTCCAGTACATCCACCACGTTATACCTATCATACAAGTACATATACATTGCATTCACGTATATACCCAGTCTTTGTACCTTATATATGTACCAATTTATCGCTACCTGTATAGCCACCCCCTCTATCCCCTCGCGCCCCTTCAATAGCTTTCTCGGGCGATATGTTTTGATGGGCGACTCAGCCTAT
Organism: Drechslerella coelobrocha; assembly: GCA_036971555.1. NCBI lineage: Eukaryota > Fungi > Ascomycota > Orbiliomycetes > Orbiliales > Orbiliaceae > Drechslerella > Drechslerella coelobrocha. The sequence continues at coordinate 2,885,766 of JAJTUH010000004.1, forward strand.
TGAACGCCGTTTCTTCATCTCGATTACTGCGATATCGCGTTCTCCATATGCCCAGTATTGAAACCCCAGCGTCAGGTCGAACGCGAATTGGCACAAACCGCATAGCTTGAATGCAATTGGTGTCTGCGAGTATGTAAAGAACACGCCCTTAAGGCAATCGCCAAGCAGCCAGAAGACAATCACCGACACGCGGAATCCTTTGCACGACTGGTTGCGGTAGTTGGCGACGACCTGCGGGATCGGTAGGGTGGCTTCGATGCCAAGTGCGAGGTAGCCGAGAATGGTGATGAAGAAGTCAGAGGAGCCGAAGAAAAGCTGTAGGACACCGACTGTGGAGGTGAAGTAGAAGAGGAACTACACAAAGTTATATACAATTGCGTTAGCGTGGTCTGGATAGCTGTTGGAGGAAAGACAGTTCAAGTGGATGTACCTCCCAGTACGGCCGCTGCTGCCGCCACTGCCAGAAATTATAGGGGCGCTCGAATTCCGATTGACCGCCGCCAGCGGTGACGCCAGCAAAGGGCACGCCGGCCTCAGCAGCTTTACTAGGTCGATTGTCGAGAGCGACTTTGAGTAAGGTAGTCTGCACAAAGACCATGATGACACCTTTCCATCGGAGATCAGTAATGGACGGTATGTAAAGATATTGTTGGGTGGGTGATGGAGGTTCGAGCGCACTTTGTACCAACAATGAGAAGTCAAAGTTTTCGCCGAACCAGTAGTATATTCTGAGTATTGAAGCGACGAGCATGATTAGGGGGATGTCGAGCGAGAAGCCCAGGGAGCTTTTCTGGCTGTGTATGCTCCATATCTACGGTGCATCCTCAATCTCGCAGCGCATTAGCATACACGTACATCATCTCCTGGGGTGAGCTGAGCTGAGTTTAGGAAGGGTTATATATCGGAGTCCGCTCACCTGGTCTGCGTAGCTGGTCACCGGCGAGGTGATGAGAAAGACGGGAGCTACGTACTCCACGATGAGCTTGACGAAACCCATCGTTGCTTGCTATCCGTGGTCGTGTGCGGCACCACCGATTCTCCCACGCGACCTCCCTGTCCCAGTCTTTTCTCTTTGTATGGACCGTTTAAAAGGAAAAATCCCGGGGGCGTTTCTTATTTCTGAGGCGCCCCGTCCCGGCTGTCCGTCCGTCGGTTATGTTGGTGCGGCGGTAACTTTTCTCGGAGGGCGTGTGTCAACAGCTACAGTAGCGGTGGTGGTGGGAGGGCCAGGGGGAAGGATAAGGGTCCATGGTGGAGGAGAGAAAGAAGGAAGCAAAGCAGAGAGCAAGGGCATGGGATCGATCCACCAAATGTGGCCGCGGGCAGCCGGGAGGACAGCTAATTTATACATTTCACGATGCTGTTTCTCTCGAGCTCCCTCTTCCCTCTTCCTCAGCAAGCCGCCAGCCAGCCAGCCAGCCACCAGTGGGCGCTCTAATCACACGACACCGTCAACTGGCTGCAAACAGAGGCATCAAGGCTGGTCCTGCCTGCTGTTCCGCCCGGCTCTTCCGCGCATTCTTCGAGTTGGCGACAGGGAGCAGGCTGCCCGATCTGGACGGCTTAGTCATCGCAAGTCTTGGCGTGGCTGCCATCTGTTCCTTTCGAGCAGATATATCCATTCAGCATCTACAAAGTAAGTAAATCCTTCAATCTAACTTTTACCACTGGCAGAACTTCTCTCGCGATGGAAAACATCTCCCGGATCCACTTCCCAATAATCGCAGCCTTTTCCGTCCCAGCAGCATGGGCTATCTCGCAGGCTGCCACAGACTCGGAGCAGCCTTGGATCTGATATGCTTGGGCAGGGCTGGGGATTTTCATTGTGGCGACCGGGTCGACGCTGTGGACCTTTCGAGGCTCTGTAGACGGTATGCATCCTTGAAATCCTCCACTGTAACTGTTTGCCTTGGAGGCAAAGAATATACTATGTGCTAACTACGCTGCGCCAATATAGAATTCTTGGGGTTTGTTGTGATGAGATATCTTCGGGTTGGCTGATATACCTAGGTATATGTATTGCCACCTGCAGGATCTCCAGCTGGACTTCGCATCGATGGGCCAGGGACGGCTCCTAACAAAATTTACTAGGAGACGTTCCAGGTTCTCCATTGACAAAAGTCAGAACGGCCGGGGAGAGATATCTATTTTGTTGGTTATTGTATATATTAAGCCAAAATTTAAAATAGGAACCAATAGTACCGAAATTCGCTCAGAAAACAGTTACTGAAAAAGATCCTGTCTCACAAATGAGAATCCATGATACATACAAAACCTTCTCTACGTCCTTGGCAATCTGTTAGCTATTGGAAACTCGGCTGTGATCCCGCTCCAGAGACCGTTCTCCATCGGTACTCTCCCCAATGAGCCTTTCCCACCAGTCCGGCAGCTGGATAGCGTATACTGTTGCCACCATGTCGCCTAGGGAGACTATGGTTGCTTTACAACTGCTGGGGCACCATGCTTCCGTCCACCTCGTAAACCAGCCTATTCGCGATACAAACATTAGCGCCTCAAAGTAGGATGCACACGATCGATACGTGTGTAAGATAAGGCCCAATAACACTACATGGAAGAAGGGAAGAAGAAGAAGACCTACGGTACACCGTTGAGACTGCGCCGACGTATTCAGGAGTGCAAAGATTCGTCATCAAAAGACAGCTGACCGGGAAACAGCAGACAAATAGTACGAAAACGGCGAGGGGACGCCACCAGGTCTGCGGAAGGTCGGCCACGAAGTTCCAAGTAGCCATGCTAACACACAGATATGCAAGGTAGTCTCCCAGCTTAGTAGTACGGTTCAGCGCCAGCTTTGGCGATATGAGACGCGGTGGACAAGATGCAGAGCGACAGCGCCGGGTATTCGAGTTCTGTTCTCGTATCTGCATATTGTTTTTGTTCTAGCTCGCTGTTTTGCTAGGATTTCCTGCTACAAATGCACCCCGCACTTGGAGATAAACTAGGGGTAAGTTTGTAATATTTGCTACCTAGGTAGGTATCATGGCAAATACGCAGATGTATTTCGTCGGGAATTAAATTGAATAGGATACGCGCGAGTAAGATGTCCTAAACATATTAAAGTACAGATCGATAAACACAGGAATCACTGGCCTCAAGTGCAGGTTGACAATACAGATCACGGCGTCCTTGCTGCAGTCATCGACGTGGGATCTCTGCCAATCGGCCCTGATATCAAGTATCTATTCTTGTGGATTGTTGGATATCGGACGCAGGCGCGTTGCCCAGCCTATTTTTATTCCTCAGCATCGGCCTGCCTGATAAGGCAATCACACGACAAACAGACACAGTCGGCAGCCTCGAATCGGCATGGGAAGGAATGTTTTCGCGCGTCGGGGAGAACAAGGTATTTCGGGCCTGGTGTTTCATGTCCCAAAGCGAGCATCGAGACGACAAATGGACGCCTGCCACTTCATCATGCACCACATCCACAGATCCACCGAACACACCCATCGACGACGGTACCACCGCTGCTCTGCGCTGACCTGGCCGTGGCACAGGACTTTTCTAGGGCCTGCAGCCGTTGATGGATGAGACGATGCGCTGACAGCCGGGCAAAGGAGATGCCCATCGATGCCTCCTTTCATGCCTGTGCCTGTAGCTGTGCCTACCTGCCTACCTGCCTGCCTTCCCTGCTGCGGTCGCGCTATCCCCTCTTCGATTGTTTACAAACCATTTACCCCATCGATATACCGTCCGATAAGATACCAAAAGACTATATATCCGTTTCCTCTCCTCCGGCTATCCTGTCGGGTGGAGAGAGAGGGCCGTTTACGTTCCGTTGTTTAACCACATCCGTCGACACGTTTAGCTAGCGGCTCTATTGAATTCTCGCGATGAGCACTGGGCCTCCCCCGCGCCGCGATGGCGACGACCAGCACGGCTCCCACCGCCGCCGCCACTCCCTCCCTCCCACAAACAAACTCGCCTCTATTCTCTCCCTATGGTCCAACGGCTCCGAGGACTCTCTCCGTCTTGCCGGTGAGCGCCGTCCCAGGAGCCAGGCTTCCGGTAACCCCACCAGACGTGCTCGCCGGTCGTCCAAGTCCAGCTCGAAGCAAAATGTTGCTGTTAGTCAGCCGGTTCTCGTCAAGGCCTACTCCCCTCGGCCTGAGAGTTCTCTCGCCACTGCCATCCCAGAGCTGGATGAATCTGAGCGGGTAGAGCTGCCGCCTGTGGACGCCTTCTCCTTCACCGGCATCCTCAAGGCCATCGATCCGAAGGGTAAGCATCCCAACACCTACGATATATATCCGATGATAATTATATCTAACAAGCAATCACGTTCCAGTTACTCGCACAATCGAAACAATCACCCAACTTTCCTCCGGCTACCGCAGCAACCTAACCCACGAGACCGAGATCCTTGTCCAATCCCAAAAGGACATTGAATCTCAGATATTGACGGCAGACCGTCTGTCCGCACAGGTCCTAAAAGCGACCACTACTCGCTCCGACCGTCTTAAGTCTGAATCTGCATTCAAGAACGGCGTAGCCGTTGAGGAGCTTGCACAGACAGCCGAGGGCGCGTACTCTACTATTGAGAACATCATTGCAACGCTCGAGGCCATCGATGAGATGTTGCCTCAGCAGGAACGCCTTGGTGCTGTCGATTCTCCGCATAAACGCCATTTTCCATATACACACTCGCTACTTGCCGCTAAGACTGCTGCTGAGACTATTGGTTCCAACGGCACGAATAAGCGACTACCGCTGCAACCTTCTTCTGGCGTCGGTGTTATTGTGCCTTCGCCGCTCTCCCCACGGATGACCAACACGAATAGCTTCTCCTCCAGTCATATGCCGGCTCCGGATGCTTCCACTACTGCTGGCAGCACGAGTGGTAGTGCAGCTGGGACTGGAACCGCAACTGGAACCGGAAGCTGGCTATTGCGGCGACGACAGGGATCTGCGACGCTGCCATTTCTAAGCCCGAATGGCCCACCCATGTCGCCTGAGGAACGGAAGCTGTCGTCTCCACCCGCGTTGCTACTGCGCACCGTGCACCCGTCCACACCATCGTCTGCGCGAGAAGTTGCAGTGCCCCAGGTGACGTCACCATCGCCGTATAATCTCCGGCGGCAGTCAGCACAGATTGTCACAAATATACCCCTACGAGAGCGAGATAGTCTGTCGGTACAGTCAAATGCCGGACAATCAACTCGCAGCAGCTTTAGCTTTAAGAATCTGTTGTGGGGTGGTGGCGGCGGATGGCGACGATCGAGCAATGCCAGCATCGCAAGTAGCGTCGCCGGCAGCGAGGCCGGGGAAACGGCAGAGGAGAAGCTTAGAAGGATAATTCAGGAGCAGGCAAAGCGACGGCTGCAGTTGGATAAGAAGGGAGCGGGGCTGTCCAGCAGCCTGCCGATGTGATCCTAACGGAGAGTCGTCGGACTGTACGCTTCCTAACGTGAATCTAATGATAGAGGAGGACTTGTTACGAATGATCATGTATGATGATGATGCTATGCTCAGTCTTTCCCTTCTTTGGAAAATTTTTATCTTTTTGCTTTGTAAATATTAGCGGGAGCGTGTATTTGTATCTTATATACGATCCAGAATTGACATGAAATGTTTATGAAGAGAAATCGCGTGTGCCTGCTTTGGTAACAGGGCTGGTGGAGTTAGCGCGGAGTCTGCGTTGAAGTCGCCTATCGATAAAATGTCGCTTGGGGCGATTTTAAAATTTTTGGTGTAACCTGGGTTAGCTATAGTTTTTCGTCGCCAAAAGCCACACACCGCACCAACGGCTTTACCCTCCGACAACGTCCACGCTCAACCGACAGAACCGGTGACGCCAACAACACCCGCAGCTATGGCTTTCCCTGGCATGCCGGGCATGGGCCCCTTCGGACGACCCTCCGGCGGCGGCGGCGGCTCATCGCCCGATTACAACAGCCTAAGCCCGGAGCAGCAGCAGATGATGATGCAGAAGCAGGTACTTGTCGAGACTCGGTGCTTTGGTAGCGACGGGGGCTGATGTAATACTGGCAGATGCATGCGGCGATGGAGTCGTGTCCGGTTAAGACGGTGATATCAGGAGGGATGGGGTTTGCGCTTGGTGGAGTGTTTGGGTTGTTTATGGCCTCCGTATGTCTTCATCTTCTTTTTACTTCCTGGCCTGCGATTTACTCGTTTTCGCCCAGTTATTTTTTTATCATTTTTCCAATGTACGCTTTTGTCTATTCTGGGAGACCTGTTTCGCTAACTGTGAGGTTCCTGGCAACTTGTAGATGTCCTACGATACAATGTACTCTCCTGGCGGGCAGCAACAGAAGGTCCTCGATCTCCCCTTACGGCAGCAGCTGAGAGCTGGGTTGAAGGACATGGGCACCCGCTCGTGGTCATCCGCGAAGGGATTTGGGATGGTAGGCGCGCTATTCTCCGGGACGGAGTGCGTTATTGAGAGTTATCGAGCGAAGAACGATATGGCGAACGCGGTGATGGCCGGGTGTGCTACGGGGGGGATACTAGGCGCTACTGGAGGGCCGAGTGCTGCTGCGCTAGGGTGTGCTGGCTTTGCTGCTGTGAGTTTTCTTGATGGTGGTGTTTGTGCTTACTAGGAGACTTTGCTGACCGCGATTGGATTTCCGGTGGTTGTAGTTCAGTACAGCTATTGAGTATTTCCTGATACGCAGAGAGGAATCGGACTAAGGTGTACGCTGGTGATGTAGTGTGGGACGGGAATATTGCTGTACAAAACTACCTCCGGAGACGGACCTTCTCATTGCTTCGGTGTACATATATTACTTGGGTTTTTTGTATATATTTAGATTACGGTTTTATCATTCTTTCCAAAAGAGAAGGGGATTCATTGGCGCTGTGGTGTATATAAAATGAGCTTCTGCTGCAGTTTTTTTTTTTTTTTCTCGATCTCTTCTCTTTCGAAGGAAACAGTGGCCGAGAGACTGTGTGTGTGCGGAGAACCAGAAGCCAAATAAAGAAGATACAAACATCTGTATATACAAGTGCGGCCCCTTGCAATGCTACGTGAATGGCCGCCACAAGATTTCGAAAGCTTCCCGTCGCATCTATCGTCTTACAGCCGTCCTAACCCGTCCGAATACTCCCAAAATTGGTACTACAAACACCCTCGCAAACCATGGTGCGCCCCAGAGACTGACCACTATACGCACTGGCATCAACGCCTTCACTGCCGCATATGCAGTCGCCAGCTCCACAAGACTTCGACTATCCACCCATCCGTCCCACCCTTTCCGCTCGACGTAGCGCTTGAACCGCGCGTGGCCGGCCTCGATCCACTCGCTGGGGAACAAGTCAGACGGGTTCCACCCCGTTGCATGGAAGGTGTAGAAGAGGCCGAAGAGCGGGATGATGGCGGTGAGCTCGTGGAGGATGAAGAAAGAGGTGAGGTGGGTTGCCGGGCGGTGAAGGAGGGTTGATGCCCAGGGGCGGAGGGAGACGGGTACTATAGATATATGTGGGAAGAAAATACGATTAGTATTGTTATTTTGTTTTCTGGTGTACTAAACTTGTGATGGTATTATTGTCAAGAGGATTGGGTAAATGCGATATATCAGTGTTCACTTTAGCATCCGTCTTAGGCGATTTCGTTATAAGCCGCAATGGCTTCCATCCTGTGTACAACTGTGGCGCTAAACTTTGATGAGGTTCCGAACCACGCTGGTCACCGCCTAGGCACTGTGCATACTAATTGGGAAAGGATTACTCGGGGCGCCTGTGTAACTCTGCGCAGCTGCGTGAACTTACGCTTCGATATAATTGTGTCGGCACGCGAGCGAGCCGCCGCGCCGGTGGCTGTCGATTGCGGCGGCGGCGGTGGCGTGGACGGAGAGCTGAGACTCCGGATAGGGACATGACTTGATCTCAACTGGCGAGGGCAGCGGGAGGCATGATGCAGGGGTTTTAATCGGAGTAGATGCCGACGGAGGCTGGGATGCATCATTTTTGCTAGCCGTGCAGTTTGAATGAATTTTGAATTGGAATGTGATGGATGTTGGATTTTTTGGTGAGATGTAACAAAAGCTGCGTTGCGGAAAAGCCGCGCCATTTTATGTCATCCGGACACGAAGGAACTCCTTCGACGAGAGAAACATTTAAACCGAAACGTAATATCGCAGAGTTCAGAGTGCAGTTAATTGAATCTTGGCATCTGCGCAATTTCGGTCTCGGAGTTCCTCGAGCGGATCCACTCACCTGATATATCTCCACCGCGTCAATCATAGATAGCTGCTGAGGCCGGGTTCTAAGTCGGCCTCGCTTCATGATACACATACCCATTGCATTGCATTGCACACTGGCATTTCTCGTATATCCTCTGGTTTGAGAGTCTCCATACGGAGTTGATATATCGCATTTGTAAAATTTAAAATATGGACAGCTAGTATCCCGTCCCCCTCTAGGCCTCTCCTATGTTGTAGTAATATATACTTCCCGCCAGTCCGCCGGCCTGCATGTGAAGCTCGCGGGCATTTCGCCTCTGTGCCTATAGCGCATATAGCTGCTAGCACTATCTACTGCGGGCTTGTCTCCGTTCGTATCGTGATAATATGAAGGACTTATCTTCACGCGGAAGTGCACTATCATGAGTGATGGAAAGCTCCTTCAGCTAGGAATACCCTCGTCCAGCGCGTATAAGCGTACTAGTAGGTAAATAATCTAGATATAAAACATGTGTCACCGTCACCTTTTCAAGATGTCTGGTTTATACTCGGTACAGCGCGATTCTATCACCACAGTCTTTAAGGCTTGCCCAGGCTACTCGATCTCACACTTTGCTCTATTTGTTGATTGCATGCTTGAAATATTAAAAATGCATTATAATATTTTTGTCCTGGCACTCCTCCAGATACTGGTCTGTGCTACCGCTGCGGGGGCAGCTTATATCTGTCGGACTTCAAATGTTCTGACCTCTAGGACCATAAGCTGCCAGACCAAATACGGGACTAAACATCTCAAATCAGTGCCAACTATCACACCGGTGACTACGACGACGAAGAAATGCAAAACTTCAAACACAATTAAAACCAGCATTGTGTCTGTAGCGCCTGCTGCACATATTGTAACTATTAAAAGAAAGAAAACAAAGACCTCTTACTACACAGCGACCCGGTCCGCTACTTCGGTCACTACAGTGACTAAATGCGCAGCGACGCAGACAATTGTAAAGACGCTCTCAGCGGTTTCCGCCGCCACAGAGACCGAAACTGTTAAGAAGACTTGGTACGAGACCGAGACCGATCTTTTGCTATCAACTTTGGTGAATACTGTCACTGCCGGTTCTGAGAAGACAACCACTGCTGTCGAGATATCATATAAAGACACTACCCTAACCGAGCTTTACTCCACTACTGTCACACATACCGCCCTGTCCACGACGGTGGAGGGTGAAACGTCGACAATCTGGGTGACTGATAAGAAAACAATCACGTCCACAAAGTCAGATACTGCTACTATAACAGACCACTCGACGAAGACGTTCTATACGACTCAAACGGCCACTGTCACCCAATACACGCCGACTGTTACAACTCTATATACTGCTGCTACTACAACAACGACGATAACTAGTCCCTATCACAATCGACCATATCTACGACGGTGGATTGGTTTTAGATGGCGGCGCCACGCTGTCTATTCGTATCCAACCCAGGTGATTTGTACTGAGAAGAGAAGCGCTAGGGTCACCTGCTGTTCGACATCATATGTCATCAAGACCAAAGCGCCAAAAACCACTACTGTGTATAAAACCAGCACCGTGCCTGTGGTCATCAAGACAACGGTTACTTCCTACCATGCTGTCCGCACTCACACTGTGTACTCCGGGACCTGCACCAAGGTCAGCACTACAGTTCAGGGCGCCATTGTAGGGGGGACAACTTTCACGACGATTCAACAAACGGAAACCGCCACGGTGTATGCGACTTCTGTTGTTACGTCTACGACTACCAAGTACGAATATAAGACGGTTATGGACTATGCATACCACACAGTCGCAGCCACACAAATCGCCCCGAGTACGGAAACAAAGGTTGAGACAATCACTTCTATCATTACCGTAAAGTCAACCATCATCGTTAGCCCAACGGTAACAGACACAGTCTACGCAGACGAGACTATCACCAAAACCGTTGGAGCAACGGTTTACACCTCCCAAACTATCACATTGCCAACCACAGCCACCACATTTCTACCTTCCGTCTCGACAAAGACAGTCGTAAACGTAAAAACTGCCACTGTCTACCAGAATCCTGTGTACTATATGTTGCGCCGACGGATTTTGTGAATCTGGCATAGGTTGACGGAACGTATGTGGTTCGTACGATAAGTTCGAGTGGTTGCACCATTACGGCTAGGGTTGACAGTAGGAGAGTTCCTTGTTGGTATACTTTGTGGAAGCGGGGATGCTCTGAATTTGCTTACTGATCTGTCAAGCCATTGTATAACATAATTGAACTAATAATATCCTAAATAATAGAAGACAGAGCTGGTCTCTATTGGCTATGTTTATGATCTAAGGGACGGCTGTGCCATTTCGTACGAAGGGGGTAATCATAAATACAACACATATTCTCTTCATAATCCAACATCTTTTTGCTTTACTATTCGTAGATGTTTAGTGTAAGCCTGGGTACCTACTTAGGTGTCATTGTGCCATACATTAGTAAATTATAAATTAACCCAGCATCTAGCAGCTCTGCTATCCCACGCATATGTACATTGTCAACATTCACCAAATAGCCATGTGTCCTGAAATCCTGCACTGAACCGGGATCTTAATATGTATTCGGTCCATCCGGCATCTAACCCTGCTGAGAGCTTACATTCATGTGCGGGCAGATCTTGAGCTCACTACCTCGCGTATACTCACTCTCAATTACCCAGCATAGGGGTACGATACACTAGTACCGCCTGCAAGCTGTATGACCAGGTCGCTTACCCCGTTGGAATCTCACGAGAGAACGTACGCCAAACTTTACCTGGCTCTCTCTCTCTCGGCTGGAGCGGAAGATGCCTTCGCTAGTTATAGCCAATTGGGCCTAGGTTCTGGATATTTACCAAGACTCAATATGCTACAAGTCCAGACAGTTGAAGTCACACATTTTTGTCCAAGCAGCGGGCAGAACGGGTGAATTAACCCCAGCGACCGTTCGCGTGGCTTTTATCTCTCCGGCTGTATCTCTCCAAGACTGCCTTCATCGTCGAGGCCGCCGTGGCAGCAGCGAAGTTCTGCCATTTCTTATTCTTGTGACTATCCGCATAGTCGCAGACTCCCTTGATGATAATACAAGAAAGATTATCCCAGACTCCGGCTCCCTCCATCTCGAATGCGATAATCTTTTCTCGCTTTGCGATTGCATCGCGGTGCTCGCCAGACCTCATTACTGTGTCGCCAGATGCAACGGATCCGAAATGTATCATTGGTTCTTGTATTGCATCGGAATCGTCTGACTGATCGGCCTCTTTCGCCTCTAGCCTTTTTCTACGCACTAACTTGCTTTCATCGCAGAGAAGATCGCTGCAGAAATGGCTCAAGAGTGCATCCTCGCAAACGTGGTGCGACGATTGTGTGCACCGATCGCATATTTCGCATTTAAAACAAGGATGATGCTTATGTCGATATGTAGGCTCGAAAAGTTTGTCTTCGTCCACTCCAGGATAGGTATAGCTGGCACGTGCTGCGTTCTTCTGGAGTACGGTGAGGTGGTATGCAGTTCGCGCCTCAAGACGCTTCAAATGAAAGGCCGTTCCTAACATGGCTAAGAACCCTCGGACATCCTTATTTGCTCTCCCAAGAGACTCTTCAAGGGTGTCTTTACGCCTGAACTCATTATTGTAGCGCCTCCCACGGTCATATTCAACCACCGATCCGCTTATGACCACATCACCAAGTAATACCTCTTCATGGTCTTGATTTTGCGGTACTCCACCACATATTCCAACTAAAAGAGCTAGGTGAATTGCTCTGTAGCTGGAACGAAATTGTGATGCGACGCTTGCCGCATTTCTCTTACCCATATCCGGGAGAAGGGCGAGAACAACATTGTGTTTATCGATTCTACCTGTCGTGTAATGGTTCTCATCGTCTGGAGCCCTCCCATACAGATCGCCATCTTCGTCCCAGAATTGGTCCATGAGATAAGCTACTGCGTCATATTCTAGTCGTAGGGCGCAAATTATTGCAATTTCGAAGTCATCACGAGATGAAGGACGCGAGGGGTATGCTTGGAAAGAGATGGAGCTGAAGCTGGCGGCCCCCTGCATGGAGTACAATTGCGAGTTTCCAGGAGTTTCAGCTGTTATTAATGTTAGTCGAGATTCGCTAGATACTCGATGTCCCGTTTCGGGGCTATAATCTTTTGATGGAGCCACCCAACTACCCCCCGCCATAGTGACTGCATCGCGTGGAGCAGGAGTGATAGGTCGCTCAGGGTCATCAAAAGTTGGTGACAAATCGGAAAGCATCAACAGTTGCTTCAGGGGGGAGACAATGTCCCGATATAAAATCGTCCGCCGGATATCCAGACCGTTTTGTGGGTCGTTTAGGTCAAAAGGTGCTTCTCCAAAGAGCCTTCCATCAAGACATTTCTTTATTACTTCCTTGTATAGGACATGGCAATTTAAGCGATCCTCAGCCATGACTCTCCAAGCGAATTTGTAACGTTCCCTGAGTGTGAGGTATTCGGACGACTGTGGCAGCCATTCATTCTCTAAAGGACGCCCTTGGACAACCTCAATGAGAATCATCGCCAGTGCTAAAACTCCAGGATACCGATGGAGCAACAGGCCGTCCGAGCAATACTCTCCAATATTACCAGTCGGGGTTTCGAAGTCGGAGTTGAAATAAGGGCTGTATGATGATAAAACCCCCCGGCTTACGTTTTCTGTAGCCGGCTTTTCTTCGACGAACTGGATGTCATTGTGTGTCCATGGATTCTTCATCCAATCAGAGCCGTAGTATTGCCAGATTGATTTTGCTAGAACATAGGCTAAGTGAAACTTCTCCTTTACCGTCATTTTGTGGCCAATATGCTTAAGAATCACTGCAAGTGACAAGCTCTTTCCGAACTTTAAATTCCGAACAACCTGGCTGGCAATACTATCTGGCCCTAAAGCTGGGTCTATTTCGTCTGAGGTTCCAGAATTCTCAAGCGTGATGCTAAACCGAAGGCAGACGCCAATTTCTGTTTGGAGGTGCTTGCAGAAATCTCCAGCGGATAGTTTGCGGCTCTCGATGCGTTCTGTCCGCCATCGGTTGCCGGCTTTCACTGGTCGTTTCCTTTTCCCGGGACGCTTCCTATCCAATCCAGGTTACTATCCTAGACCACATCGAAAAGGGGTTCGTGAGGGTTTACCTGGCTACAAGCATCATCGTCTCATGCCAAGTTATGCTATATTGATCTGGCTCGCGATAAGCTGGAGATACCGGAAAGAGAACCTCGAACGGAATCGTTTCTCCACTATGCTCCTCTACATCATCCAGTCGCAACTTTGCTGTTCTGAGATGTTGGGCGTGACAACGACAAGAGGTGTGATGGTCGAGAGCGAGGTAAAGAGCTGTATTGACGTGCTGCGGATATCCAGGGGTGTTATCTTTGCTCTGCATCGATGAAGGATTCAGTCCCAAATCTTCTGCTGTAATCTCTCTGATCGTTTCAATTTGTTCTAGAAGAGTTACGAGGCCCTCAAATTCATTCTTCTTGGAAAATAGATCTTTGAGGCCACGGTGCAAGATATTGATGGTCTTCTGGGATGGATTGACGCCTCGAGAATTCATCCACGCTTTCGTCGCAAGAGCTTCTAACGTTGGATACCCTCTTGTTTCTCCATTTTTAGCCTGCAGTTAATATAAATTAGTACTATATTGCCGCAGACGAGAAAGGTAAAATTACTTGGACACCCTGTATGGCCATTGATTTTGAATATGGATACCGACTTACCGTGCATGCCTTTTCTACGATGTCTAACACCGTCCTGATCTTGTCCTCAATTATCTCCGCCTGTCGCTTGGGGAGTGTTGCCACATCTTCGACATCCACCTTGCAAAATAGCGCCCCAAGCTTCCCAACATCACGGCTTCTGGTGTTGATAGCTAGAACAGAAGCTTGATCGCCGATAACCGGGAAGGCTTCTTTGGCCAGCTGGAGAAGTGTGAAATTTGCATTAGACATCCAGCGCTTCCTGTATGCCTAAAGTTGAAGGTTTGACGTCTCATCGGATATCCTTCGCTAAGGGTTGCCTAATTATCCCCGATTGTTGACCTCCTGTCTAACTGCATTTGAAGTTGAAGCTGTACAGAAGAGTATAGGCTTAAACCCCGTGATCGGATATCTGCGAGGGTTAATCCGAAGGTACTGATATTTATATATTCTACTGCTGTGGGATGTTTGGATTCGATTAGATCTTACATATTTTATATCCTACCAGTGCTGCGTGTTTACCCATAACCCCGCACTAAACCAACTTCGCAATTTGCAAGGCTCAGTTAAATCAATCCCCTTGGCCCCACCTACCTGGCGTGCATGAACTGACAGGAATGGGTCTCGAATTCAGGCTAGACCGTTCAAATGAGAACTTATGGTTGCTGTTTATGAGCCATCCCACCTATCCACCCACCAAGATATCAATCGCGTTATGGCTCCTCCAATATACTAATGCTAGATGCTAACTAGCTTGCGCTTGGTTAACACAAACCATTTCAACCAGTCGAAATATCCAAGAGCATAATGCGATGGCAGCGCCTGATCGGTACGTTGTCCGCAACGCTGCTGTCTCATGTCGACAATCTTTAGGGCAATGTTTAAAAGTCCCGCGTCTTATGGAAAACAACTGGGCGGAAAATCGACTTGTCGACTTTAACCTTTGGTCTGCTGGTGCTGGTGTGCTCGCCAAGAACAAGCTCTCTCTTGACGAGCGGCTTACTGCGAAGCCAGAAATACGGAATGTCATCGTCAACCTTTTGGCACTTCTGAAAATCTTTATTGAAGATTGTTTAAAGAAAAGGTACGCATATAAGTTCCACACTCATATTCTAGTTGATTGTGCCTATGCCCTAATATGTTTCCTAAGCGTGCCCGCAGTTAGCAATGAGAAAGAGAATGAAGCAAGTCACGAGAGAGATGATTTCAATGGCAATATAGATGAAAGAAGTGGTGACGCTTTACTCGAGCTGTCGCTACCAGAACAAGAGTCAAGGAAAGATGTAGAAGAGACCTTGCATCAGATCATTACCCTTACAGTCGCCATCCGCAAGGCTGGTTCTAGCGCGCGGTTGAAGAGAGCAGATAAGACTTTCGATGAGCGTGATCCTGAAACCCAGGAGCTCAAAAGGTTTCTGGAGCTTGTCATACACCCCAGAGGTTTCAAAAAAGAAAATCAACTGAATGAGATACAGTCACGGCTGATCGAGGCAAACCTACGACGGCGCCACCGTTTCGCATACGCAAGGATGCACTCAAAGAAACTGGCCAGACGAGATACTGATATGCAAAACAAGGACGCTCTAGCTAATAAAGCTATAGGGACACAGCCGATCGAGCCCAAATCGCGGGTTCCTGATCCTCTAGAGTTTCCCAGTGCACAAATATTTGCGGAAGCCAAAACCGCAAATCTTCAATCACCAGATACGAAGCACAAGCCACCGGCTCCCGCTCCAACTATTACGACAGCTGCATCTGCTATTGAGGGTACGATTGTTACTGCAAAGGCTAAGAACCCGAAAGCCGTGGCGACTGTGATATCACGCATAACGTCAAGGATTGTTTATCCACGTCCTCCGCGTGTATCACAGTATCATAGCGCTTTTAAGTGCCCTTGCTGTTGCCAATCTCTACCCATAACCTTGACAGAGCACACCCAGTGGAAGTAATTACCCATATATATTAAGGCTTATATATCTTGTGCGATCGTCTCTAAGTGGTATCTAGGAAACACCTTGCGGGTGATATTCTTCCCTACACCTGCATTCTCCCCGATTGCTCACGGCCCTTGCAATTCTACTTAAATCGCAGCGATTGGGAAACCCATATCAAAACGGACCATGGCTCACTCTGGAGCTGCGCTGTATGTGAAGAGTACGGTGAAGCAGCAGAGTTTCGCCAAGAGAACGATATAGTTGAACACCTCAAGATGAAACATCATGACGATGTTGAAGATGACGAGATAGCGATGTTTGTCAGCGCCTCTTGCACTTCGAAACCAATCAAATCGACAATTTGCCCTCTCTGTCCAGGCCCTGAGGAAGGTGAAGATCCGCTGGATCACATAGCCAGATGTGTGCATGATTTTTCTTTGATTGCATTGCCCATGCCTTCCGAAACCGACGAACCGGGCGACTATTTTGACGTTGACTCAACAAACGATAGCTCTGGAGATATTGCCTCGCGCTCGTCGTCAATCGTAGAAGAAAGGGATCTAGATGGATTGCCACCACTAGATTTTGACGACGGCCAGGGCACTAATGTTGATCACGACCAACTAACGGAGTCTTTCTTAAAGGAAGTGTCACAATCTAGATTAGCAACCGAAAATCCTAGTATGCGACTGCAAAAATGGGTCGAAATCACCGACAGGCTCCCTTCCATGGAGAATCATATTTATACCGTGGCATGGCTATGTGTAACTGCCCCAGTAAATGCAGTGGCTGTGACGATGCTCGACACCATGAATACACAGCTCTCGCGTACACGAGAAGGTGACAATTTTTATTACACTAGAGGATCTATTGGGGACTACAATGTTGTTATAGTTAACGTTAACTATGGTGGCCGTACAGCAAATGCCTTCTCTGTAGAGAAATTGATCGAATCGTTCCCCTTCCTCAAAGTTATCTTTCTAATAGGTACCAGCGGAGGGTTTCCAGAGCAAGTTAGGCTTGGTGACGTTGTCGCCAATGACATTTCCCCAGGAGGTGTTATGGGGGTTTTGTCTGTAGGCTCAGGGACCAGCTTTGCTAGGGTTTCCGTGCCTGCTAACCCACTTTCAGCTCAGCCTACAAAGCAGATTTCATCACAATTACTACGATATTATCACGTACTTGGGACTCACACGAAGTTAAAAACTCTGCTACTACAAGATACGAGTGTCCACAACCTAGAGCCTGACCTACCTCCAGACCTTTTGTTTGCACCAGAGTATAGGCATGTTGGTAGCGGTCGTGGGGGCTGTAAATCGTGCGATGTCACAAAAATTACGAGAGAGGAGAACAGAAGGCTGGCAAATATCAAATTTCACTATGGCAGCATCTTTACCTCAAACGAGGCTATTCGCGACGCTAGTGCCCGAGAAGGTATTTTCCGAAGAGCATGGAATTCAACACCAGGTTTTTGTGTAGCTGCAGGGCTGCCCTATCTTGGTACCTTGCCTCACATTAACATCCAAGGTATCAGCGGCTACCTCGATTCGCATAGTAATAGTATGCATTGGGAGCGATACGCAGCTTTTACAGCAGTAGTTGTTGCAAAAGATATTCTTTTAGCTGTGCTACCTGAAATACTCGGAGCGAACACCTTACAAGACCTGCTTGACAGTAAGCCAGATCATATTGTGCCTTTTTAGTCTATTAACAATTCAGCAATTACGTGCCGCTAATTCTTTTGTCCTGCAAGGCGACGTCGACCGTCCTACTTCTGCTACAACAACGGTTTTGCAGCAGGAAGGTCATGAAGCTGGCGATTCTGAGGACCGCGAATACCGCCATAAAATTCTCAACTGGATTTCCCCCACGGATTACAAATATATACAAGCTCAATTAATCCAACAAGTTGAACCTGACGCAAGCCACTGGATTTTGGATAAAAACCCATCATTTGAATCCTGGGAGCGGGCTTCTGACAGCATGACTTTATACTGTCAAGGTTCCCCCGGGAGCGGCAAGACATACCTAACATCAGTAATAATCGACCGCCTTACAACACTTTATGCTGGAGACAAGAATGTTGGGATTGTGTATGTCTATTTTAGCCACGAGAGGGAAGATGGTAAGAACGAAGAAAAATTCCTGTCAGCTCTTCTGAGAAGCTTTGTCCAAAGCCTGCCTGAAATACCGGACTACATCAAGGACATTTACGAGCGCTATAAGGTTGGTCCAAGAGAATGGTCCAAGAGAACACGCACCGAGATCTCAAACGCTTTGATGGGAGCTGCTTCCGCCTATTCCAAAACCATTCTTGTTCTTGATGCTCTGGATGAATGCGAATATTATTTACTCTATTGGGGCGAGATCGATACATACCTCCACCGCCTCAGTGGGGTGACAAAGTTACACCTTTTTCTCACTTCTAGGTGCTTCCCTTCTCTAAGTCTAGGTTACATTGGACTACACAGGAACTATATTCATACGCGTGCAGAAAGTACCGATACCATAATAGAGGAATATGTTAAGTCTCGATTACATGATAGATATGGAATAACTGGGGTAGAGAAAGATGACAGAGATTTCATAAGGAAAACGGTTGCACAGTCCCAAGGAGTGTAAGTCCAGTTAACATCAAACAGCCTTACAACGGAAAACTCGAACTAATGAGCCTGTGTAAAGATTTCCGATAGCCCAGCGTCTATTGAACTCAATCTATTCAAATCATGACAAGAACCTTAGATCGGCACTTATCGCATCCCTCGATAAGAGCGTGTACCGATCCTCAGAGCTCGATGAGAGGTATGCTGGTACCATGAGAAGGTTCGAAGCTCACCGTGACTTTTTTGGGGACACGGCAACAAGGATTTTGTCTTGGGTACTCTGTGGGTTCCGAAATACAAATTCCCTAGGCGTGGACATTCAGCTGGCCCTCGGATCACCGTCTTGCAAAAAACTCCCATCCATCTGGGACATGGTAGCCTCGTGTTGTGGCTTCATTGAAATCAAGGACGACGTGAACTTTTGCAGCCGTGCAGCGGAAGACTTTCTCCGGCGGACCCAGGACCATTGGCTTCCCAACGCTCATTCCTATCTTGCGACAACATGCATTGAATATCTATCATATGTATATGATCCATCCAATGCCGGGTACTGCCGAACAAGTAGAGACCTCAAGAATAGATTAACGACCCGTCCCATATACAGTTATGCCGCTCGTTACTGGGGTCACCATGCCCGACGATCGATTGACGGCACACAGCGGGTCATCGAGTTTCTGCTAGACGAAGATAAAACGTTCGCTTGCGGCCAGGTCCTGTTCAGATTTGGTATTCCTTCAAGCCGGCCTAAGACAGGTCCCCCGAACGTCTACGGCGCTCATCTCGCAGCATATTTCGGGCTAGAGAAGTCGATGGATGCCCTTATACGGGAGGGTGCACCTCTTGATGCACCTGACGCTAACAGACGGACCCCATTGTCATGGGCTTCGCAGCACGGATGTACCTCAATAGCGACCATTCTCTTGGAGAAAGGTGCGGATGTGGAGAGCTCCGACATCAACGGAGAAACACCGTTGATACGGGCCACAAAAGAGGGACAATTAAACAGTGTAGGCCTGCTGCTAGTTTCGGGTGCTAATGCCAATGCGCAGGATAAATTTGGGAGAACACCACTTCTTATTGCTGTGGAATTCGGCTATACGGAAATCGCAACTCGGTTACTAAAAGGGGGTGCAAATATTGATGTGTGCAATCTCGACGGGACACCAGCACTTATCTTTGCTATTCAATGCAAACACTACAAAATCGCCAATTTATTCCTGGAACATGGTGTTGATGTGGAGGCAGAGGACCCTGAGGGGTTTAAACCGTTATATTGGGCGGCAGAATGTGGAAAAGAATTTTTAACATACCTGCTTCTTGACAGAGGCGCGGATCCAAATAATAGCGGTAACTCAAGGCAGTCCGCTTTAGCGAAAGCTGCCGAACTAGGACATGTCCCCATCGTGAATCTATTACTACGTCATGGCGCTGACGTAAATGATACAGCTAGGGGTCCAAGTAGCTGGGACTCACCATTACAACGGGCTGCAACGAAAGGTCACGCTGACATGGTAGAGCTGCTTGTGGAAGCTGGCGCTGAAGTTGGTACTAAGAGGTCGCGAGGTTTTATAGCTGCAAAAGAAAATGGGTTTACGGAAGTTGTTGAAATACTATCACAGGCGATTTCTAGGAGAAGAGTTGGTTTTGCAGACCAGTAGCAAAAATTCTGAGTGAAATCCAAGTGATGATATCGTTGAGATGTACAGCCTTACGGATTGTTAGTTACATTGAACAAGAGTGTATATATTTCTTTCATATGAACTCTAGCCTAATGTAGAAACACGGGCAAGTGAAATTTACGACAGGATTAGGAATCGTGAAAGAATAGGGGCGTTCGTAATAGATCACGGCAGGACCCTGGACAACCCGATCAAAATCTGCATCAACCTAGATAGCTGGGAAGAGGGCCGGAAAACAACAAAGGGACGATTTGCTCAATGCTAAGAAGAATTGGAGTAAAGCATTCCAGTAGCCAACACTGCAAGCGCTATTTATTGTGCTATTTTTTAAGGCGAGAACTTCGCCTTGAACCTGTTTGGGGGTTGGACTTCTGTATTTTGAATGCCCGTTTCCTGTACGCAATATTCTTTTCCGCTGATTGAGCCACTTCGTCTCCCATGTCCAAAGGATGACTGCCTTCCCCATACGCACTATCAATCTGAGCCCTGGAAGACGTACAACTGTGCGCGACTGCAGCTTTTGCGACTTCATGCTGTCCATTGGGGTGGAGCCCACTGGATAAAACATTTTCCCCGTCTTCTATGTCACCCCCATCTCCCTCTAAACTTCTATGGTTGCTACAGTGTTCTCTGTCAATCTGCAGGGAGGTACTACTATCCTCAGTGCTGCTGCAGCGTGAAGGAATCTGATTCATAGTAGAAGATGTAGAATCGCCTCGGTCAGGCCCAGAGAGTTGCACCAGTGCCGAGGCCGCCTGCTCCGCTCTTTCCCCTGACTCACGAAAAGCCGGGCCCAATCCGCCGTGCGTAGTACCGATGCTGCTGAGACTAAACGAGCTAGTATTGTCGTTTCCGTAGCCCCTAGACACGCCGTCGTCGGTAGTGACGCATGGAGCGGGGGTCATCGTATGCACGTTACTTTTTGATCTCTGTTGATATTGAATATATCGTTGGTATGTAGGCGGACTGGCGCTGCAGAACTCGGACGAGCCTAGCGCGCTTGAATTAAAGTTATACGCAGAGACGTTCGCCCCTAGTGCTAAATTGTTGGACTGCATAGCCTCTCGGCAGGCTTTGATAGATTCCCAGTGATTCAAGCTATCTATCGTCGAGCTGGAGGCGTGGATGGTACCTTGGATCCGAGGTCTCATCGACGGGTCGAGGAACTGCATGAAGTTTTGCAGGACTACCGCGTTTTTGCGTAAGACGGCATTATTTCGACTGAGGATTTCGCGGTCAACCTTGAGGAGTGTGAGGCTATATTCTGTAGACTCTGCATATTCTGGAAGTTGGGCTGGTGGGAGCCATGCTCCCGAAGTAGCGTCGGAAGTTTGATCATGGGTTTCGGAAATACGGGACTGCGTTATTTGGGAAGCTGGTGAAATCTGAGTAGGCTGAGTAGGGCTGTTTGGCTGACCATTGGAGGGTGCTGGTGAATCGGACACAGCCCGCACCGCAGATAGTTTCGGGGTTTCCTCGCCCTCTGCGGATGGCTGGGCCGTCCCTGCTTCCATGCCGGTATAGATCTCGTCGGGAATGCAGTTGAATGGATGTTATTATAACATGGAGGCGAATCAGTTGATTATGACATCTCCATCGCCCTTCGATACTGCAGGAAGTTGGCGGGAGTCGCGAACACGAATAAACATATTTTTAGATGAGGGGATTGAGCACGATCTACGGACGCACATGGAAGTGCAATGTAACCTAATGCAACCGCTGGTATCATTTTGTCAGCAATTAGAGATGTATTGTATCTGTACTCTATCATGATCCAAATTATTGTACCGGAGTTAGCCTACCTGGACTTCGTATGCCCGTTACATTCTAGGGTTATCTCGTAAACCAATTCGAGGGATTCGAGAGGAATTTGCTTGTAGATTGCTGAGTTGCAACTTGTTGCATATTTTGCGTTGTTGCGGATTTGGCTTCCTCTCGTGGCCAATCAGAACTACCATGCACAGTCGGGAAAGGGATGTAACACGAGGACGTTAAACTCCATGTATCAAAATCCATTCAATGTATACTTTTCATGATATATCTTCTACAGGTATATGGACCTTAGCCCAAGTACCTTAGCTGCACAATTCTATGTGACGTCCCAACTCTCCGTCTCCTCCACCTCGGTAATGCCTGGTCTGCCTAGCTCCAAATGCAGTGCATCGAACATGCAACTCCAGCCAGTTGCAAAAATAATTTACAGCTCATCCTTGCTTTGAGTTCCAACATCTCTCTTATCCAAATACACCTCCCAGTTATTCGCAATCCTCAACTTCGGATTCTTGATCAACAACGAATCTGCGATAGTGCTGTCTTTCGCGTCGGCGGTATAAACTATGCTCGCCGTTCTCTGCTTCCCGTCTTCGACAATTGTGGCCTTCGATTTACCCTTCGCAAGAACGCTGGCTTTGATAGCTTTGCTTACACCCACTATCACAATCTTCTCGATATGTAGGGATTTGGCGACCTTGTAGTAGGCTGCCGCTGCGCTTGGATCTGGGTGAAGATCTGTCGACGAGAGAGATCGGGTCGAGCTGTCAAATATAAACTTGCGATGAACGTAGAAGCCCTTCTGATAGTCAAAGCTCTCGCCATCGTCGTGATACAAGTATCCCTCAGCATTCCCCTAGCGTATGAAAGTTAGTAGTGAGCTAAATTAATACATTTCAAGGGACCCCACAGACCTTATCGTTTAGCACAACAACCAACGTGAAAGGATCGTGCTTCATCAATCCGCTCGATCTACGGTGCCGGTCCCGTCTCGGAATAATATGTCCACCCCTCATCAGTACCGGGATCTGCTCCAACGGCGCCGCGTACTCCTTCGGACCTTTGCCTTGGTACTTCTTGTAGGTAAAATAATCATAGTAAATCTCATTGTCGCCAAGATGTATCTGGACCTTATCCACACCTTCGTGAACAACCGGTTTAACAAGAATTCCAGTATCACCGATATACACTTGGTCATCAAGTGCAAACCCGTCTTCGTCATCCGGGTGAACTACAAAGTTCGGTCGAATGATCGGCATACCATCTTGCGAGGCTCGATGGAAGGCCGTGTACCACGCTGGCAAAAGGGCGTAACGTAGACGAATGGCTTCACGGATAATACCGGTGTAAGGATCACCGGCTAGATAGGGCTCGCGTCGCTTGGCATCGATATGAGCGTGAGCACGGAAGAACGGGTACCATATGCCAGACTGGTACCAGCGGGTGAGGAGTTCCTTCGAGGGATTCCCAAAGAAACCACCAACATCTGCGCCAGAGAACGGGAAGCCGGCTATACCCTGCGATAAAAGCATGGGGAAGGCCGCTTGCAGATGTTCCCATTTAGCTTCGTTATCGCCTGTCCACATAGCACCGAGGCGTTGGGCGCCAGCGAAGAAGGAGCGGGTAAGGACAAAACTGCGCTGCGTCCTGCCCTTAGAGTCCGCACGGGCTTCGAGCGCCTGGTGGGTAGCATTCATGAAGGTCATTCCATTAAGGTTGTGAACGTCACGGTGTTCCCAGTTCCCAAAGTGTATGTTGTCCTTAGGCATGGTTGTTTCTGGCCCATTGAAAACGGATGGTTCATTCATGTCATTCCAGACAAATGTATTCTTCGCAGTCCCCTTAAACTTATCAAAGGTGAACCATGAATTCCACCATTGGAATACGGCAGGGTTGAAGGCGTCGACCCAGTGTGAAGAACCAGGCCAGCACCACCCTTCGTAGAGTTTGCCCTCTTTGTCCTTGACGGCTAGATCTTTTGATTTAAGCTCCTCCACAACCGGGTAGTTGTCGGTGTTTTTAATATGTGGGTCAATAATAACCACGAGCTTTCTCTCCGTCTTATCCTGATTCTTCATCATGCTCATCGGGTCCGAGAATGTCAACGGGTCAAAGGTAAAGTATTTTTTACCCTCGGTGTACTCAATATCCAGCCAGATGACGTCGTACGGGATGTCATACTTGTCGAATTTCTTGTTGACGTCCTTGACATCCTCCTGAGAGACGTAGTTCCATCGGCATTGGTGGTATGCAACAGCAAAACTTGGTGGCATTTTTGTATATCCGGTTAATGCACCGTAAGAGGAGTACAGAGTTGCTGGGTCCGGGCCTAGGAACACCCAAACATCGAGCAGACCAGATTCTGAGATCCAATGGGTCTTTGTGTCCGACTTCCCACCGATGGGGATGATCTTCTTAGGCTTCTCCTTAATAACATCAACCCAGGTTTCAGCAGCGTTCAGCCACAGCACGCCAACACTCGAACCCTTACGATGAGCCTGCATGAACGGGATGGAGCCATATAGAGTCATGGGGCTATCCACAATGTACTCAAATACGTCAGCATTGTACAACCTATACGGTTCCGAGTAGGCTCCATCTCCGCCCTTGGTTGTCTTGAGAGATAGGCTGGTGGCATGGCTTGGAATTCCATAAACATGTTCATATCCCGGGAACGAGATATCGAGGCCAATGGCTTCCGGCCCTCTGGGTTTAGAGTCGGTGTTGCCCCCAAACGTCTCATCCCACCCCCCATCCAGATCTTCTAGGCTTTTTTCTTTGCCTTCTTCAGGAGCAGGTGGTTGAGCCCTCCAGTGCTCGACGTTCATAAGCCCTCGATCATTGAGAACGATATGAGTCTCGCCATCTCTTTCGAACTTGACAGTGAAAGGGTACACTGTAATTATCGCCTTGTATTTGAGTCCGGGACCATACTTCAAAGTGACCTGGCCCTTCCGATTGTCGTAAACAACGTTTTCTTCTCTGGCATCCCAATTGGGCACCAAAGCCCACCGTTCCGTCTCATCGTACCGCTGTTTCCGAGCTGTGCTCGCTCCTCTCAGCTCGATATCGCCTTTCTGCCTTTTCAGCTCATCAATTGTGACTCTGACAGCACCGGTCTTATGGAACTTGATAGTCAGAGGTAGGACAACCTTCTCGTCCTTGCCAGGTACCGTCTTCAGAAGCTCGGCCGTGAGCTCGCCGTTCTGTAGCAGCAGCGTGTCCTCTTTGATCTGGTAAGGCGATATCCACTTGTCGCCAGCAGCGATTGCATCGTCAGCAAAAGCCCTGTTCCGCCGGCAAAAGCCGGACTGCGAACAGGTCTTGAAATTCTCGTGCTTAACCGTGGCGGCGGGTGTGATGAGATCGAGGATGAGCAGAAGGACAGCTAGACCTCCTGCTGGTGATGTCGGGGATAGGAGACTCTGGAGCAACCGCATCAGTGTGTTGAGGTTTGGTTGGTGAGCCCAACCAGAAAAGCTAGCAATCGAGGGGGTACTGTTTCGAGGACAAAAGTGCAGCCCGTACCAAGGGCTGCGAGGGATCGAGGGATTGAGGGAGGAGGTCTGTGTCCGGTGGCTGATCCCTCGTTCTGGTGGTTGGAGGTTGAGGCGACTGTTAGCCAGAGGACAGCAAGCGGAACGTGACGCCAACACGCCGCACGTTGAGTTGAGTGTGCCCTTCGACCGCTGTCGTTTCGATGGCCAAGAGCAGCCCACCGAATACGCCTCACCTTCCTCCATTTCTCAGGGGCCCCCATTGGTTATCGGTGACAATACTATATGCATAAGTAAGTACTTAAGTACCTATCTCGTAGACAGGGCCTCTGCTTAGTGATTCAATAAGATATAAATGTAAAGTGCTGGTGTCGCTCTTAGCGTTTGTCGCAGCCCGATAATTGATTGATAAGCTGCCGACGTCCAGCCCACCAAACGAACGACAAGCCTCAAATCTAAAACCTCTTCCACGCCTTCGCACCATGTAGTCGCGTGCAATCAGCTGCCGCCGGACTCTCCACTGCAGATTGTCTATCCCGACTGATTTCATACCAGACCTGACGCTCCTACAGCAGCAGCAGACGCAGCCATGACCTCACTAAACAACGTCAAGCATGTTGTGCTCGTACGTCCCCCAATCTTCTCATCCCCACAGCTACCCGTTCCTGCGACTCGCACAGTATATGGTTATTCTAACATGCCTTATCCCTCATAAGATTCTCTCCGGCAAAGGCGGCGTCGGCAAATCCTCCGTAACTACACAGCTTGCTCTCTCTCTCGCCTCGCAAGGCCGCTCCGTTGGTGTTCTCGACATCGACCTCACGGGGCCAAACATCCCACGTATGTTTGGCATCGAGGCTGCCACCGTCCTGTCTGCGCCGGGTGGATGGATCCCTGTATCTGTTGATGGCGGGCGTACATTAGCGCAGAGCGGTGGGAGTATCAGGTGTATGAGTCTTGGATTCCTGCTGCGGGATCGTGGCGACTCGGTTGTATGGCGGGGGCCGAAGAAAACGGCGATGGTTAGACAGTTTCTGACGGATGTGCTCTGGGGAGAGATGGACTATTTGCTGGTAGACACGCCACCCGGTACGCCCTATCCATTGCTTATTAACATCCCTTCTGTATCGATATAGAATGAAAATGCCCACCAGAGAACACCAGCTAACGGAATATGAATCCGCAGGAACGTCGGACGAGCATATATCCCTTGCGGAACAACTGCGCTCCCTCACAATCGTCGACGGAGCCGTGATCGTGACGACCCCACAGGCCGTAGCAACTGCGGATGTACGTAAGGAAGTCAACTTTTGCAAGAAAGTTGGCATCGACATCCTCGGGGTTGTGGAAAACATGAGCGGGTTCGTGTGCCCTCACTGCTCGGTAAGTCCGCATTGCATATATTTGTCTAACCCTGCTCTGTTGCTTGGCTCATCGGTGTGGCTTATAAACTTTTAGGAATGCACCAACGTCTTCTCGTCGGGTGGAGGGAAAGTGCTGGCGCAGCAATACGGCATTGACTTCTTTGGAGCGGTGCCGATTGATCCGTCATTCGTCATGATGATTGAAGGTGGTACTGGCACCGGAGAGGATGGAGAGGTGAAAGAGACACTGTTAGACAAATATCAGAAGAACGCATTGTGTCCGATATTCAGAGAGATAGCAGGCAAAGTTATCGCAAAGACAAGTCCTGTTGGCGAATGATATCAAAAATATGTCGATTAAAACATCCATCCCAAACAAACGTATACCATTGTAATATTCGCATTTACCATGTCAAGGTAAGTTCAAATTCTGAGGCACTGGGGCTGTAGTTTGTTGGCGAAAGTAAGCTGGCTGGTTTCATGAGACAAGGCTGTAGACTGAAAATCTGGTTTTGCATTATTTAGACTACAATCTATATATACATCATCCAATAGTGATTATTCGTTGAAAACAGTTTCGAAGTGAGAATAAAAATGGTATCAAAGGATGAAGTGTGTGTGAGTGAAAAGAAGAAGCTGATAAATGTGAAAATCGCCACGGCTCCACCACCATAGAAAGATAGAAAGGTAGCTGCTCAAATGGCAGCTTGATAGAATGCTTTTTCATCAAGTAAAGGGCATCAAGTCCATCTAAATACCCATAACGGTAAACTGAGCCACAACTTTGAGGCGCTCAAAAAGAATTATCGCAATCAAGAAACCGGGAATCAAGATGCAACTTGAACCCGGGAAACTCCACCGTAATAAATATATAATACATGCTGCAATGCTAGAAATCAATGTTGTTTCTTCGACTTAGTAAGGTCTGTGGAGACTACGTCTCGTGCGTTCTCGAGGTCGTAGTATGGTGATTGGGTTGGTGGCAACGGAGCTAGGCCCTTTTCTAATTGGGTCAGGACAGCTGTCGCAGTTCGTTTGAGGTTGCCTAGCGGTGCTGCGATCATACCCCACGGTACTTGCGGTGAATCGGCGAGCGCCTGAATGAGCTCAGCCGCGTTTTTCTCTGGGAACGCCTCGATGAGCTTGCGGTCGGGCGAGGACGAACGAGAACGAGAGCTAAATCGTATCCCGTCAGCATCTTGTTACATCAGAAGGCAAGGATGATGTGCCTTACCTGGTGCTCGTGCGGGGAGAGCTGAATGCGCCCGGAGACATGATGTCACTCCCCATCTCGGAGACGATCGTGCTGGACGACCAGCGAACTGACTCGGGCTTTACGTGACCCTTCTTGTATGCGAAGGGCGCGGGTGTAAACTCTTTGAAGAGATCGGACTCCTCAATTTCTTTATGCTTAGCGCTTAACGGTCCATCAGGGTCCATCTCAGACCAAAAGTCGTCTCCAATATCAACCAACTTGGTAGCCTTAGGTACCGATTTTGACTTCTTCGCCTTAGGCTTGATCACCGCGGACGCCGAAACAGGTGAGATCTTGAGGTTGGCCTTGCTGTTCTTCTTCTTCAGCGCAGCGGTGTTGGGCGAGCTAGATGGGGTTAGCTTCTGCCCGTTGGGTCCCATCTCCTCGCCGACAGTCGCCTGTCGAAGATCCTCGATGAAGGTCCATAGTCCCTCCTTGAAATCCTCTGCCATCTGCTTACCAGTGGCAATGAGGGCTTCCTGGTGGCCGACCTTCTTGCTGTTCGGCTTGAGTGGCTCATAAACCGATTTTTCATATCCGCTCTCAAACGGAAATGACGCAGCAGTTTCCTTCACCGAACTAGCCTTGGTGGGCTTGGGTGGCTCATCCACATCTGCAGGTTGGGGAAAGGAATGGAAATGTGTTCTGTCCGGCGAGAGCAACGACAACGTGCGTTGGTGTTTTGTGTTGCCGTTGAAGGTAGTCCGCCTGGAGGACTTTAGCGCAACTCCAGTGGACTGCCGTCGCGCATGCTTCTTAGATTCGTCAGCCAGCTCCAAGTTGCGCATTTGCTCAACCGTTGTGGCGGATTCCGTTCTCTTCCGCGTGGCCTCATGCATGGCCCATTTCCGCTTCAGTTTCTCGAGTTCGGCATCAGCTCGAAGCAGCTCTTCTTTGAGCTCCAACACTCTCCGCTCTTGACCAGCTAGCACAGTGAGAAACCCGATGGGATCACTAGCAGGCTCGACCTGGCTGTCCACAGTAGGCGTTGCGGGAAGGCTTTCGGGCGCAGCTTTGACATGTTGTACACTCGGGCTTCGGAGGTGGTTGTAATGTGTCGCAGGGTAATACGAAGGTGTTACATTGACGGGAAAGCTCATAGATTGTCGTTTGGCATGACGAGGAGATAGGGGACTGCTGGTGGCAGAAACCGAAGGATGAAAGTCGACGGACTTGCGCTGGGCTGTTTTGACGGTTAAAGGTGCCGGAGTCGTCTCCTTTGTTGTAGTCGGGATGGATGGTGTATCCAGCTGGCTTTGCTCGGACTCCATGGCGTCCAGCAACGAGGGTTCCCGCTCGTCAATGCCCCTCGTGGTGGCCAGCGGTGTATCTTCCAGAGATACGAGATCTGCGGACGGCATTTTTCAAAGCAAATAAAATTTCTTGAACACAAAAGAGCGGAATCGATATATATATTAAGTGAAGACGTGAGAATATCACGGAAAACTAGCGCATATGAGCGAAGCGAGCGTGTTATGCGACAGTAGCTGAAAATAAAGTAAGTGTGATGCGACGAGCGAGCACTGTCGTAAGAGGAAAAAAAAGGAAATTCGTGATAGCGTTTCGTTCAGGAACTGCTGCTAGAAGTGATAGCGTAACAGCAGCAGGCGAGCTGTTGAGAGTGTTTCGTTAGTAAGGATAGGAATGCGAGAGCAGCAAAAAGTTGAGAGGGAATTTAAAAAGAGGAATCGGGAAAAGGAGAGCTAAATGAT
The DNA here is from genome assembly GCA_036971555.1 of Drechslerella coelobrocha. Lineage (NCBI taxonomy): Eukaryota > Fungi > Ascomycota > Orbiliomycetes > Orbiliales > Orbiliaceae > Drechslerella > Drechslerella coelobrocha. The sequence goes on from JAJTUH010000004.1 coordinate 2,915,499, forward strand.
CGAAGCTGGGTGGGCTCTGGTTGCGCTACCTCAGTTAGCTCGAGAAATAAAAGGGATGGCTTGCACAATTTTACTATTTTACCAGGCGAACTCGTCCCCTGCACCGGGCAACCACTAAGACTACTCGTGGCAGTATTAAACATAAAACAGCAGCCGGTCACGGTGGGGGCTTGTTTCTTGGGAGCAGAGCTTGCTGAGATTAAGGCTGTGCTGAGCGATGAGCGAAAGACCCTTGCCCGCCTCAACATCTGCGAATCCCCCGGCGGCCGTCTCGTAATGACTGACAGACCGACAGATAGGAGAAACTAACGGCAGTACTCTCGATGATGGAACGACTGCCTCGGTGCAATGGGTGAGACAGCGCTGCAGCAAAAAATCCTTTTCGTGCATGAACAGCATGCCGGGTTTGGTATTGATCTCGATGGCGGTCCCTGAAACTCCCTGGCGAATCAGACGGGAGGAGCCCTCAACAGCTTACGCGTGCGGCGACACCGCCATCGAGTCGAGAGCTTTGACCGAGCTAGCTGCTTTCGCCAGCATTCCTCCCTGCACAGGGCTGCTTAACTGTTTTCAAACATCGAGGCGGTGAAGCTAGAGCAGTCTGGTATAATTCGATGGCCCAGCGCCGTTCCTAGAAAGGACGAATAATGAGTGATTAGCTCCATCAATTTCTCTCAGAACTCCAAGTTGCCTAATACTAAAGCACTTACCTACTCCAGCGACGGCTTGTAGTGTACGATGATAATAACAATGATAATAATAATAATAATAAACTCCAATTTTTCAGTTTCGAGGTTATGTGATATATCGACCGAAGCATCCAGCTGCCCTCTCGCAGTTCTCGATTGTCTCTTGTGTTGTCACCCAGCTGCTACCTTCCCGGAAAGTCAACCTCGCCTGAGCCGGCCTCAATTGGGAAAACGGCGCTCGTCGACGACGGGGAAGAGGCCGGATTAGCTAATAGACGACGCCACGATCCGTGGCCAGTAAGAGCAGCCTCCGTCCGCATGCAGTGACAGCAAAATGCCTCTGTCGACGGCTGGCGGTGTGTGTTGGCCTGTGGTGTTGTGCCTTTTTTAGCTCTAGTGAGAGAAAAGAAAAGGAAAAAAAATTGACTTTCGTGGAAACACCCAACCCCACTCTCTCTTTCCTCTCCATCCCACTTGGTTTACCCCTCCATCGATATATAGCACGAAAGACGATACCATTGACTTGGAACAATCGATTTTTTATACAACTCGAACAACCAAGATGTCTGCTACCGAACAAACGTAAGCGTTTTCCTTGGGTTTCTGGTTAGGCGTGGGTGGGGTTTGGGGCCAGTTGCTAATTTGAGTGTGCAGTTTCATTGCTATCAAGCCGGATGGTGTCCAGGTTAGCCTAAGAATCCTACAACAATAATAAACACAGGAAAAGAAGACTCTAAAACAAATATATCTGTAGAGGGGGCTCATCGGCCCAATCATTACCCGCTTCGAGCAGAGAGGGTGTGTATCCTTTCTCCATTTCACACTCATTAGATCCAATGCTAACTATAGTATGCAGCTTCAAGCTTGTAGCTATCAAGCTCGTCACCCCAGGAAAGGAGCATCTTGAGAAGCACTGTACGCTATCAGACCCATTCCGTGTCGTGATGGTGAATGTCATTTACTAATTCTTACTGTATACAATCTGCAGATGCCGATTTGTCCGACAAGCCATTCTTCCCTGGGTACGTTTGCAATATCGCTGTATGCTCTGGAATACGCACTTATGCTAATATGTCGCGTGTTATAGTCTGATTGAGTGTACGAGTCCAATCCATTCAATAAAAAGCCCTGGTCTATTCTAAACATTTTCATAGACATGAATTCCGGCCCAATCTGTGCTATGATCTGGGAAGGACGTGAAGTCGTCAAGACTGGAAGAAGTAGGACTTCCGTAGCTCCAATATCAGGATTGACCACACAGACACTAACATGTTACCCACTTTAGTCCTCCTCGGTGCCACCAACCCATTGGCCTCTGCCCCAGGTACCATCCGTGGTGACTACGCTATTGTATGTCCCCGCAATCTGTTGATGGTTGAATAAGTACTTACTTCTGTCCACTGTCAGGATGTCGGCCGCAACGTCTGCCACGGCTCTGACGCTGTTGAGAGCGCCAAGAAGGAGATTGCTCTCTGGTTTCAAGACACCGAGATCGTCAGCTATAAGACCTCCCAGTTTGACTGGATCTATGAGAAGCCGTAGATGGCCCTGGTTTCAGCGGGATGAACTGTGAGCTACTATTTGCAATCTAGTAGGCCCCGCATTTAGAAGCTATAAAAGTCAAAGTATTTGTCATGAACTATTCCTCTTTTTGTAAAAGAAAATGCTTTACGGCATTTGCTCTATTTTCTTAGGATGCCGATAGAATTAGAATAGAAATCGAATAGTTGGGCTGCTTTGCAGTTCTGGCAGTACTCGATAACACAACGACCGTGAAGAACAATGTCCTTATCGGACTTGCCCATTGCATTGTAGAATTTAGATAAAGAAGAGTTTTAACGAATCCTTCGACCCGCTAGGATGCTAGAAACATATCGTTTGGCATCCTTAATTACGAAATTTCGCACGTGAGGCATTCGTGATCTAAAGTAAATTTCTTCCCACCAGACCGCCAAGGCTCTCATTCAATATCAACGTCTGCGCGCCATCCAAACGCTTCAACCCTCATGAACACCTTCCGGGTCCTCAAAACCGCCGTGACGGATGTAGCGACCACACAGCCCGGTGCGCGCATCGGCGTGCTCCAACTCTCCAAAGGCTTCAACTTGCACACACCAAACTACGTCGCCGCTACTTCGCGAGGGGTGGTCCCGCATCTGTCACCGGACAATCTGGACAAGAATACTGGTGTTGTGGGCGTTTATGTCGCATTAGAAGACTGTAAGATAACCTGTTATCCGTATCCAACGGGCTTCGATTCCAGTGCCCGTCACAAGAATTTCCCACTAATTTGATGCGCCTTATGCACCTATATAGTCATAGAAAAAGCCCCGCAGCGTGTCCCACCATTGTATACCTGGCCTGGTAACCTGCGAGACTTCATATCCCTGCCCGCCGGAAACTTCCTCGTTCTTGCTCCACGCCGCAGCCCTGCAATCACCTGCCCGAAGCCAAACTCCGACGCCAATGTTTCCATCTTTACCTCTGTAGGCTTCCGCGACCTGCCTGTAAAAGACTACGTGTCCGCGGCGGCCAAACTGCAGCCAGATATCGTAGTGGGAGCATCAGATATTCCGAATACCGAAGCGCCAGGGAAGGGCCGGGTGGCTAAGATAGCGGCGAGGACGGAGAGGTGGCTCGATGAGTTGATTGGGCGCATCCATGCTAACGGTGGGAGTGCCGTGGCTAGTGAGACGGAGCAAATGGAACCGAATCATATCCCAGCGGTGTTCGCCCCTGTGCTAGCATTAGAGCACCAGAGGCAAAGGCTTTACATTGACTATTTGGTCGACAATGCCGACAAGCTGTGCGGGCTAGTGTTTACGGCGATAGATTATGTTGTAGACCTGCCGCAGGAGCTACAGCAGCTGGCAAAGTTTCATACAGATATCACCAGCGGGCCGCACGAGATACTGGAGCTTATCGACCGCGGAGTTGATATGTTTAACGTAAACTTTACGGGCCTTGCAACAGACGCGGGCATAGCTCTACACTTTAGTTTCGGCAGTAGCGATGGAGACCTGGAAGGCGGCGTTCCGCTGGAGCAGATGGAGCTGGCGACTGATATGTGGAATGACCAGTTCGCGACAGACCTATCACCACTGGAGGAAGGCTGTGGGTGCTACGCATGCACGAGGCATCATAAAGCTTATATACAACATTGCCTTGCGGCGAAAGAAATGACGGCATGGGTTCTATTACAGATACATAACTTAAATGTTGTCGAGAGATTTTTCGCAGCGGCACGGAAGAGCATTGAGGAAGGTAGGTGGGATGTAGAGAAAGAGGCGTTCAGAAGGAGGTATAAGCGGGAGCTGCCGGATAAGACTGGCAAGGGGCCGAGGTACGTTTCCATTCTTACCATGCTGTTAGATCGAGGCTTCATAGCAGGGACTGATCATGTCATGTAGATTACGGGGGTATCAATATAAAACAGCGGGGGGAGATAAGAAGCTTAACGATCCTGCATATAAGAGTCTGGAAGTTGATGCACCCGAGGAGGAAGATGCACCAGAAGCTGACGCTGCAGGGTTGCAAAAGAGTGGATTCGCGCAGGTAGCATCTGACTGGTAATGTAGTACAGATATTATCATGATTTCATGATGTAATCTTTACACGCTCTCTCTCTCTCTCTCTCTCTCTCTCTCTATGAACACGTTACCTACGAGCCCGCGATGTGCGACAAACACCGGTCATAGGCTGCTAGCTATGTTTCTAAGTACCGGCGCTACCTGCTTCCTACTCAAATCCAGTGATGCTTGCGTCCATGCCTTCATACCTTGTTCCTTGATACCCTCGCTTAGAGCATCCTGCTCCGCCGGCCACTTTTGCAACTTGAATTTCTCGTTCATCGAGTCCTCGAACTGCTGCGCGAACGCTGCTGTCCTCTTATTAACGCCCCATATGAGTAGATCTCGACGGAAACCTCCCCCACTAGAATCCGTGGTCATCACTACCGCCACGTCTATATCTTTCCACCTCGCAAAGTTGCTTAACGTCTCTGTAAACGCGTTCATCCCCCCTGCCTTCTTCACGACAGACGCTAGCGACCTTGTGATCGCACTGACACCTAACACAACACCATTCCCCTCTTTCCACTGTTTGTAATCCTTTCGTAGCAATTCCTCCACTGTCATCGCGCTGAGGTCCATCTTAGCTTCTTGTAGACCCTGGTAGAACGCATTTCTGTCAAACCCCTCCCCTGCCTTTTCGAGCAGGTCAGTGACTTGCACTACGTCGATAGTGGTGACTTTCGACGTTAAATTTGCAGTGTCGATGAGAATTGGGGCGAGAGCGAGTTTCGCGATCTCTGATTTCAGTTCATCCGGGATAGTCTCCCAATGCGTCGGGTATCTCGAGCTGAAATGATTGATTACCAAAGACGCGCAGCTACCAGCAGGCGTGATCAGTCGAGGAACCGCGTCCGGATACTTTCCCTCATCTTCATGGTGGTCAATTATCGCTTTAACATCGCTCTGGAACAGGAGGGATAGCGGTGGCTGCAGAACGTTGTGATCGACTAGGGTGACTGAGGTATCTGGTGGCCGCTGGGCAGGGACATCGTCTTGCGTTGGTACGTCGGCGGTAGTGAAACTAAGGTAATTATTTATGAGGTGGTGGTGCTCTGGACGAAGGGCAAGGTCGGCTCGTGGAATGTTGAGAACCGGCATTGTGGGCGCGGCCCGACGCCAGAACAGCTGGCGGTCCTCATCGGAGGCACGTAGGCGCTCGCCTTTGGGCACTTCGGAGGTGCCGACTATTGCATCGAAATAGGCGTAGAGTATAGAGGAGGCGAAAGAATCCAAGTCTAGCCATCAAGACAGTAGGATTAGCCAATGGGTAGGTGGCCTATGGTGTTTGGCACCGGGTGACTGACCCGCAGCTTCGTTGCCAATAACGAACTTGACAGGCCGTTGGGTCCTCGTGGCGTTCAGAAATGCAGACTGTGCAGTTTGGAGGAACTGCTGCAGGGTGGTAAATGTCGCCATCAGCCGGGACATTACCCTTCTCGAGGGAAGCGATATGTAATGCAATGGGAGAATGCAGCTACGCCACGGGGTGAAAGCTCCAAAGGTTTATTAAGTCAGGTGGATGCGCGGCACCAGAATTTTGCTACCGTCATTTTGCGTTGTGCTGTCGTTGGCGGATTATGTAATCTGGCCAGTGCTCCATCATGTGAATAGGTGGTCTTCAACTTGATCTGTCTGAAAAGTGACAGAAGAATCTAGGGTATTTGGTTTGGTTTATATTCTAGACAAATTACCTAGGTATATGCATGAGGGCCCAATTTCAAGCCTCTTGATATGACTATTCTTAACCAATACAAATTTAGTGGTGCGCGAAAGCTAAGCCGGCTTCGCCATCATAAAATTATCTTCATTGTCGGAATTCACGATATCAGATATCTGTTTTACGAGACACACCTAGGCAGTTTCTGCATGAAAAAGGAACTTGGCATGTGCGTCGCGCCTATTAGAATTGCGCTCGCTGATCAACCGTAAGCAGATATTTTTGATCCTTGTCGTCGAGGAATTCGGTATGACAGTCGAATCCGAGCTTGGAATCTGCTATTTTGGGCCAAGAGGGCGGAGATCAACGCGGGCAAGGGGAAAAGCGTATGCAGCAGCATGCAATGTTCGTCAGATGGCGCTGGGAAATGCGCAACGGCACATGATCGATCGATGCTCGGCCGCCCGGCTGGTCTGAAGTCGCAAATTCTGAACAGAGTTGCAGCTCGTCCAGGGGGGGGTGAACTGCGTCGGTGGAACTCTTTCTTCCTGACAGGTGCTTTGATATAAGTAAGTACTTAAGTAGGTACTCAGATATCATATCAATGGATTTAATTAAATATATTATCAGACCTTTTTTTTTTTTTTCATTGCTGCCATGCAGTGCATGCTGCACACCTGAGGCTGAAGACAATGCGGAGTTATTAAATCCGCTTGTCGATTGTACTCGAGTCAAGGCAGCAATCGCGGCGCTGTTGGATCGAGATCTTGTTGTTTCATCTTAGGTATCTTAACGTTAGCCGCCATTTTCCATTTTTCCATTTTTTTTTTTTTTTTCCTTCTCTCTTTACTTCAAGATATTTTTCTCCACATAACCGAATAAAGTTTTTCACCTCTTCGAAAAGAAAGGTTCGTCGTTGTTTAGGAACAGGTTCGACGATAATGGACTCGTATAAAAGCAGGAAAATTGCCTCGGCCACCCCGCCGGGTGCATGCACCACACGCGAACCGTAGGGAAAGTACGATTATGATATGATATGTGGTAACGTGCAAGGAAGGGGCGAACATATCGGCCGTGGGAGAGATAGGCAGGTCTCAGCTCTCCCCACAGCCGAGCACAGGCAGTAAGCTAGTTACTTGTAGCTTAGTCTTGCAGCAAAACGCCATGGATGTTGGCTGGTTGCATGCATGCGTGGTGGAAGAAGGAGCAGGAGCAGCAGCTTGGTGCTTGGAAAAGCCGACACCCAATACCAGTCTATAGTAGTCCATTTTCGGGCGCAAATGCGCGGTCCGGCTTTTGATGGAGATGGGGATGCCCATGGATGCTGAATTCTGATGGCGGAGCTGGAAGAGGGTGTGCGAGCTATCTCCCAAGAGGTGCCCGTATGCGTCCTTGCCCATGCCGTCTTTTGCTGTCTGCAGCGATAGTTTGGCTCTTCTGGAACATCGCATGCAGTCGACAGCCGTAATGATGCTGGACAGGTACCAAAGCAGGGAAAGCGATGCAGAAGAGGACGGACATTATCATATCAGATTACCTGTTCGAACGACCGGTTAGAGGGGCAGATGGAGGGGCGGACCAAAGGGAAAAGGAGAAGAAGGAGAATTCCCTCGTGCTGTGCAGTGCATGCAAAGAGAGCAGTCCTGTAGAGCAAGCGTACTCTGGTGATTACGATAAGAATAAGGTAATATCGTAGTAATAGGCAATATATCTGGCGTACGAATTGCACGAGCGAGAGAGTTGCGAGGTTGTGAGGGCGGAAAGAGAGAAAAGAAGCAGCAGTGCCATCCGAATCCGACGACAGCTCCCGTTCTTTGCTTTTCCTTCGGCCCTCCCAATTAATTATCCTATAAACTCCTCCTGCTACACGCAACCTGCCGGTTCCCTCCTCTTTTCATCATCTCGTCGCCGCCGTCGCCGCCGTCAACTTCCCCTGAACCTTCTTGTTCCATCGTTGCTTCATCGCAGGGAATCCCTCAGTTGACACCAACTATCCCCAATCCGCCAATCTCACAATTTATAATTTTTTATTTTATTTTTGGTTTGGTTTGGTGGCTCTCGCTTCCTTTTTTTATACCATCCAGACCGCCCAGCCGAAACTCTGTGCGGTAGCATTTCCATCCATCCAGCCCAGCCTGGACTTTCGGCCACTTTAATTTTACACCACCACCACCACAAACTTGCTGAGTGAGAGAGAGAGGAGGGATCACAGCAAGGGCCATCGTTTCACGTTGTATCTCCAACACGTCCGCTCGTCTTCGCTTTCGATACATCCAGAATACACCTACGAGATACCCGGAGTCGCCCGATTCCCTCCTTCGCTATATCACCTTGGCCATCAAATGCCCTTCACCTCGGTACGCACTCGGCAAATTTAGAGCCGGCAAGGTGAGGACTTGGATACACCACTCCTCTCCAAAAACCTTCGCCTTTCCCTCATCCATCTCGGCGATTGGACCGGGCATCCAACCCTCAAAATGGCGGGTGCCTCGAGCAATGGCCCAACATCCACTCAAGGTACCCCCAAATCGACGGCCAATGGATCCCGCAAGTCCCCATCCAACGGTCAATCGAGTACGCCAACGGCAAGAATGAAGGGCGCCAACACTGGGATAAACAGCAACATGATCCCCCCAAACCAGGGAGTCCCTCTGAGTACGAGAAGAGCCGCCGGACTCGACATGAGCTCGGTAGAACACCGACAGATTCCCTCAGTTAAAGAGCAACCGAAAAAGAATAGGCCGCACGGCATCGCAGAAGCTCCGACCTATTGGCCCACCGAAGACGAATTCAAGGACCCTTTCAAGTATATCCAGAGCATCGCTGAAGAAGGAAGAAAATATGGAATCCTCAAAATCATCCCTCCGGACACGTGGAATCCACCGTTTTGTATCGACACTGAGGTACGCCTTACGAATACACTACGTACTGTGACTTTTTTCCTTCTGACTTTATGATAGCGCTTCCATTTCAAAACCCGACGACAGGAACTTAATAGCGTTGAAGGAGGTATAAACGGTAATCCGCATCTCCCATCACAAGAAAGCGATGCGCTAACATCATGCTACAAACATAGGCACTCGGGCAAATTTGAACTACCTCGACCAACTTAACAAGTTCCACTCGCAGCACGGCATGACTTTGAACCGATACCCTAGCGTCGACAAACGCCCCCTAGATCTATATAGATTAAAAAAGGCTGTTGACATCCGAGGAGGATTCGACAAAGTTTGCAAAGGAAAGAAATGGGCCGAAATCGGGCGCGATTTGGGCTATAGCGGCAAAATTATGTCTTCATTGTCAACATCTCTCAAAAACTCCTACCAGAAATACTTGCATCCATATGAGGAATATGTCAAAACCGCTAAGCCCGGTGTCCAACAGCAATTGGAAGCTGAGTATGGTGGACCTCTGACCCCATCGCCCGCTGGTAGTCCCGCCGGGAAACTTGGGAAGGCCATGTTGAGGTCGCCTGGAGGAGTCCAAGAATCACCTTTATCACGTGCTTCAATGACGCTTCACTCAGGTATGCGTGAAAAGCCTGTTGATTCGGACAACGACTCTCCGATGCCGGATGCTGCACCCGTAGATACCGCAGAGAACACTACTCCTGCTCCTGCAGGCGGGTTTACTCCAGTAAACGCCGGTGGGTTTACACCTGTCAATGGCAATGGCTTCACTGCTGTCAATGCTATCAAGAAGGAAAACGAGCCGACACCGGCGCCGAATGAGACCCCACGACCTTCTAGTAGAGGCTCGAAACGTCATCACAGTGAGCATAGCGAAAGCCCTCCCAAAGACCCTAGTGGAACTGAAGGGGAAAAAGAAACTGGTGAGCGAAGGAGCAAGAGGCTGAAAAAAGGTATTATTTAGATTTCGTCAAGGACCATGAACGCACTGTTGCAGATGCTAAGAAACCGGCTTTTGTTCTAGCTCCTACGGTTGCCGGTTCAAATATGATATTTCACAGGCCAGCGACCCCTAGGCCAGATCGACCGAACAAATCCAAGCCTGGAGAGGTGAGTATTAATTCTTACACTATTGAAAAAATGATGTTGCTAATTGAGAATTTAGAAATGCGAAAAATGTGGACGCGGTGATGATGCCACTTCTCTCCTCTTGTGCGATGGATGCGACCACGGTTACCATACTTACTGCCTGGACCCCCCGGTAAAAACGATCCCAGATAGAGACTGGTACTGTAACCGATGTCTAGTTGGTACTGGCGAGTTCGGATTTGAGGACGGTCCTGTCTATTCGCTGAAGCAGTTCCAAGAAAAAGCGAACAACTTCAAAGAAAATTATTTTTCATCTAAAATGTCTTTCGATCCGATATTGAATTCGAAACGACAAGTCTCCGAAGACGACGTTGAACGAGAGTTCTGGCGGCTCGTTGAAAGCTTACATGAAACTGTAGAGGTTGAGTATGGCGCCGACATTCACTCCACTACGCATGGGAGCGGCTTCCCGGTGATTGAGAAGGACCCGCTCAATAAATATTCTCACGACCCATGGAATCTCAATATCCTACCTTTGCATAGCGAATCCCTATTCCGAAACATCAAATCTGATGTTTCCGGAATGACTGTCCCTTGGCTCTATGTTGGAATGTGCTTCTCGACATTCTGTTGGCACAACGAAGATCATTACACCTACTCTGCGAATTATCAGCACTTCGGCGCTACGAAAACCTGGTACGGGATTCCATGCTCAGATGCCCTCAAGTTCGAAAATGCGATGAGGGACGCAGTTCCTGAGCTCTTTGAACAACAGCCTGATTTGCTGTTCCAATTGGTGACTCTGCTCACACCATCAGCGTTAACGAAAGCTGGAGTCAAAGTTTATGCTATCGATCAACGTGCTGGTCAATTTGTGATTACATTTCCTCAAGCTTATCACGCCGGATTCAATCATGGGGTAAGGCCCTACAAGCCACAACCATTGCTAGATGATTTGCTGATTGAAAAATTCATTTAGTTCAATTTTAACGAGGCCGTTAATTTTGCTCCTCCTGACTGGGAGCCCTATGGCCGCGCTGGCGTTGAACGCTACCACGAATTTAGGAAACAACCCGTATTCTCTCACGAAGAGTTATTGCTAACTGCTGCCGCCAGAGATACCTCAATCAAAACGGCGTTGTGGTAAGTTTCTTAATCTAGGGTCTGTAAGCATTCAAATTCTGACTTTCCATGTGTAGGTTGGCGCCAGCTTTAGAGAAGATACGTGATACCGAACTCGAAAGTCGCAATACTTTACGAGAGATCGCTACCGACATTACTGAGCATTTGGTTGAAGGCGACCTTGCGGAGGAGCAATACCAATGTATAGTATGCAAGTCGTATTGCTATCTGTCCCAGGTTATCTGCAATTGCACAACAAATGTCGGATGCGTCGAGCACTATCAAGATATATGCGACTGCTCATCGGACAAGTTGATTCTTCGCCTAAAACACACCGATGATGGTTTGAGGGAATTGGTGGACAAAGTTAGAGACAAGGCAAACATGCCCAAGGCATGGACGGCGAAGCTGCAAAAGTTCATGTTAGAATCCCCAAGACCCGCTTTGAAGACCTTGAGATCTCTTCTAGCTGAGGGCGAGAAGATTCCAGCCACGATCCCTGAATTACCTGCTCTAAAGTCTTTCGTGGAACGCGCGAATGAATGGGTCGAGGAAGCGACGAATTATATTTCGCGAAAGCAGCAGAATCGCAGGAAGAATGAAAAAGTCTGGCGGAAGGGGAATGCCAAAGCTGCAGAGCTAGAAGAGCGTGACAAAGAGCTCAGAAAAGTTGATAACATTGTGCGACTGTTACAGGAGGCCGACCAGTTATCCTTCGAGGCTCCTGAGATCGAACAGCTCCGAGAAAGAGCAGAAGCCATCAGCGACTTCCAGCAAAAGGCCCGTTACGCGCTCGCAGATGCTCAACCAGGTGGGGGCATGACCATTGAACAATATGAGGAGCTTGCGGATTTGGGCAGATCCTTCAACGTCGATCTTATCGAAACGGAGCAGCTTGATAAGGTCATCCAGCAATTTAGATGGATCAAGGAAGTCAACGATACAAAATACATTGGGAAGGTTGTCACATTGCAAGAGTGTCAAGCTCTGATTGACCAAGGTTACGAGCTTGGTATGAAGGCTCCTGAAAATGAACTTCTTGTGTGGCTGGAGTCGGAGAGAGATGCTGGACAGTTGTGGTCTAGCAAAGCCCGGGATGTCATGTCACAGGAGCCAATACATTATGCTCAATTGGAGGCGTTGTCTAAGATGGCGCAGCTTCACCCGTATGAGCAAGAAATATTGGATCAAGTGGACCAGATTCTGAACAAACAAAGAGAAGCACAACGCCAAGTCCAGAGCTTAGTCGAAAAGGCCAAAGCAGAACAAATTCATCAGCGCCCTCATTATAAGGATGCTAGAGATGTTATGGACTCTCTTACCGCAGGGCAGGTCAAACCGGCAGGAACAGTCGATCTCGAAAAGGAACTAAAGAAGCACGAGGATTGGATGAGACGAGGCAAGAAGCTGTTCGGCAAGGCAAATGCGCCTCTTCACATACTACTCAGTCATATGATGTATGTGGAGTCGCGCAACAATGCGTGTTTCGCACTTGAAGACCGACCCCGCACACCAGTCGAGCCGTCGTCTCGCGAGCAAAGCCCAGATCCCAGTGGAAATGCGACTTCATTCGGAGGCGATTCATCTAAGTCCGGACGATTGCGAGAGATCTTCTGCATCTGTCGTCAGCCTGAGGCTGGTATGATGATCGAGTGCGAGATCTGCCATGAGTGGTATCATGGAAAGTGTCTAAAAATCGCCCGCGGCAAGGTCAAGGAGGAGGACAAGTACACCTGTCCTATTTGCGACCACCGAGTTAAAATACCACGAGATGCTGCGCGACCTAAACTTGAAGACCTTCAGATTTGGGAATCCGAGATTGTTGATTTGCCTTTCCAACCAGAAGAGCAAGCTTGCTTGACTCGCATTATCCAGGTTGCACAGAAGTTCAGAGATCATCTACACCCATTTTGCCAAAATGCTTTCGGCCTGACCAGCGCGGAGGTTCCCACAATGAGGTTTTACCTTCGCAAGATCGAAGGCGCAGAGGTTCTACTAGCTCAAGAACATAATTTCCTACGTGCTGAGCTGCATCGATGGATGCCAATCGCGCCGGACCCGCCTCCCATACTATCCGCCTCTCTTTCTACTCGCAAACCAAGGCCTACAAAGCAGCAAAAGCTCATGATGTCGCTTGGTATAGAAAACCCTGACGACCTCCCAGTTACGCTGAGAACAAAGCCTCACACGTTTAAGAAAACGAAGGACATGCCAACGCAGAAGACACCGACCAGCATCAAACCCGCTCCGCATGGCGGGTCTCCTGGATCTTCCACATCCCCGTCCGCAATCCATCACCCACAATTCGACTACAGTTCCGGTTACGATATGGAACGAGAATCCCCTCCTTATAATGTTAGTATGCACGAGGGCAGCATGGAGCCAAGTTCTTCCCTCCGTAGTCGCAATGTGGATACCGTTCTCTTTGGCACCACGCCGCCCCCCGTCCCATTCATTTCAAGCCGGCTCCACCAAGAACCAGAGCACACTCCTTCAACCAAACAAATCCAAGAGATGAGCACTATGTTCGAGTTTGAGGCCGCGTCTGCCCACCAAGAACCTGGCGATGTCCTGATGAAGGACATCTCTGGGGCGATGGCGCAATCAGAAGAGGCTGAGCGAGCTGCCCTTGCCCAGCAGGCGGCGAATGAAGCACTGACATTGCAACAGTTCTCAACCTTGGATGATGATGAGAGAGAAGGAGATGCCCCAGAGGGGGGCAAGGCGTAGAAGCACCACTCCGTTTAGGCGGCTATCTTCCCATTCGTCGTAAAAGTTCCCCAAAGAAACGTACCCTTATGTGTCCATGAACCTTTCCCCTCTGTACTCCTACCTGTATTTACGACAGTTTCATTTTCATATCCCTAGACATTGGTACGGCGTCGATCTGGGGATTTCGTTTCATACTTTCGACTTTCGCTCCTCACTTTTTATTCCTTTCATTTCTTCATGGCCTAATTCCCTCTCCCTTCCCTCTCCGCTTAGTTTCGGTGTCTTATTGTTTCTTCAACTAATTGTGATACCACCACGGCCTCGATACTTCTTGTGAACTTTTCTACCTTTTCTTTCTCTTATGGGACGGCTAGGTGCCTTTTATTCTGCAGTTTTAAGTTTGATATCCCTTTTATTCCGGGAAGTTTTCTTCCTTTGATAGTAGTGATTCGTTTTAATTCAAAGGGGTGCGGGTTTTTTCTTCTTCAACTTTTTTCGTTCATGATGGAAGTCTTTGTTGATAGGAAAATGCTACTCCACTCAGATGTGGGTGTTTTGCTGAGTGATACTTTTATGCGTATTAGCTTGCCGACGTTGGTGATTTGGCCTGTTGAGTTATTAGGCGTGATGAACCCTCTGAAATATCGTCCCTCTGGCGTCACTAAGTTAATTTTGTCTATTATGCTATATTACCATATTTTATTTTATTTTATTTTATTTTATTTTTATTTTGTAAACGATGGTTTCGAGATAGACAACAGCTAATATGTGTGTTGTGTGGAGGTACTTTCACCAGCGGTCATACCACGCGGTGCACTGGGTATCCCGTCCGCTCTGCCTTACATAAGCCTCGTAGGGTCCGGCTAGTAGCAGCGTCCGAAATGAGCTGCGAATCCCGGATACCGCTGGTCAAATCTTTTGCCTCTCAGCAGAACCTTTTTCTTTTTTTATATATTTTTTAAAAAATTACATCTTTAACGTGAAGGGTTTGATTCAGGACTAGTCAATCATCTGGTCTAGAGTCACGGCGGCATCTCTTATAAACAGTAGTAAATCTGCGGTGAATCTTCTCAAACGCCCAGTATTTTGATTTTATTCTGGTTCAAGTTAATAGTTTGATTAAAATACTTGTAGAGACGCTAAAAAAGAAAAAAAAAGAAGGAGAAAAGGGGACGGGAGTGAAGTGAAGACATTTTGAATACAAAAATCGGTACAGATGCAGGTTTCTTGTGCGTGCATACAAAATGCATACGTTAACTAAGAGGAAAGCACAAGAATGGTGACGGATTGGTATGTTGGAGTGAGGATGGCGGTATCGTGATTAATTTGATTAAAATGTAAACTTCGGCGATAACAAAACAGAGCCCATATCACAACGTCAAAGATTCTTCTCAACAACACTGCCTCAAGTGTAAAGAAATGCTGATATTGATGTATGCTGGTGTTTCTAATTTCTTCTACCAGTACGCGCAGCTGATCCTTGCATTTGCTCGAGCTCCATCTCCAAGGCCTTGATACTGTTCCACAATCAAAGATGTTAGCGACTCTTCTAAATTTGGGCTGAGCTGGTGTTGCAACGTACGCGGCGTGTGTGGCTTCCAAATCCTTGTTCAGGCGGTCGCGCTCGGAGATCAGCTTCTGCTCCCATTGCCTGAATCTCTGTTCCTCGATCTTGACTTGCTCGGTAAAACGCTTCCTGAGAGCCTCTTCCTCCTCCTTGAACTTGGGGTTGTCCAGCTTTCTGGGCCGAGCCTCGCCAAACTTGCGAGTCTCCATCTGCTGTGCACGGTACACTTCGTAATGTTGCTCCTCGGTAGTATGGATGAGATCCAACATGTGTGTTCGAATGAGGATGCTTCGGAGCTTCTTGAAATCGCAGTGATCCTCATTCTCGACCTCGGCAACACCCCAGCTGTATTGTCGGCCCTTGACGACACGGCCGTCTGGGGTCTTGACGTCCTTCTCGCTGCCAATAACGGCGAACGGCATAGCGGCCTACCAAGACATTAATAAAGGAATATTTTACTGCGGTTTCGCGTATAATCATACCATCAAGCTCCGGGCATGCTGAGCAGCGGCTTCGTCATCCTCCTCAACTGGTGGTTGGTAAATTTTGATACCTTGGGCCTCAATCACGGCGCGGATCTAATGCATACGTTATTAGTACACCATATGAAACTTTTTTGTCGACAGGATTTTCCTTACCCTCTCTTTAAATCTGTACAGGTCGACCGGGGAGAGTGTATCGGCCTTGGCAACGACGGGAATCAAGTTGACACGGGTACATAGCCGCTTCATAACTTCAATATCCAAGGGCTTCAGGGTGTGGCCGGTTGGACGGATGAAGTACAAGCAAGCATGCACACGCAGGTCAATTTTGTCTGTTCTGCGTGGCTGCTGCTCCTGAAGCATATAGGATTCGTGCTGGTCATCCAGGAACTCGATAATTGGCATCCAGGAGTCGCGGTTATTAACGTAGTCTCCGAAGCCAGGGGTATCGATGACAGTCAAGCGAACTACACAATAATGTTTAGACGACAGCTCCCAATTGTTAATTGATGAATCAAGACAAACCTTTAAAGAATTTCTCTTCGAGCTCGGCCTTGGTAATTTCAATCTCGACCGTCTTGTCGACCTGTTTGATGATTTACGTCGCGTGTCAGATATGGCAATCAATGAACTGTCGGAGAACGTGCATCGTACCTGCTTGTTATGTCTCTTCTTGTGGTCGGCATAGTTCTTGATCGTGGTGGAGAACAATGTGTTGATAAAGGTCGTCTTGCCTGTTCGAAGGTGATCGGGTTAGTCGCGAGATCTCGCCGTGGAGCATTCCTTCTGAGCTCAATACGAACCTAGTCCAGATTCACCAGCAACCTAAAAGGTGCTAATCGTTAGCAATCGGTTGGAATGTGAGGATTGTAAGATGGGAATGACTTACCATTACCGTGAAGGCAGCTCCACGCTTCGCTACGATCTTGTGCCTGCAGATTGGGTTACTAAGGTTAACTAGCTGTTCTCACACCACGTTATCCATCTCGGAATGCCCATAGCAGCGCGTACCTTTGGTTTGGCAACTGGAGATAAATGCGTTAGCAAGGGGTCTTCGTATTGGAACGCGTTTTCCAGGGTGGATTGGAAGCTACTTACGTTCGCGATACCAATCAGGTTCGCGGATTCCGATGTTGCAGGAGCCATTGTGAACGTTGAATAAACGAGAGTAGCGTTGACAACTTCTTTGTGCAGCAGCAGCTATAGACGAAATGATCTAGAGACAGGCAAGAGGAGAGTGAAGATGGCTTTCTATCAGGTATCGATGAAGGTCGGACGCGATGGGATGATGCTGCTGGGAGCAATTGGGATGGAGTGCTGGGGGAGAAGATAGAAGATCTAAGGAGGAGGGTCGTTTCAGGAGAAGGCAGGTTGGCGGTAACAACGGGGCTAATGCAAGAGCCAATTTTCGGGGCAGAAAGGAAGAAAGGGGTCCCATCCACAGCAACACCACCACCAACCAACCAAATTAGCGAACGCTGAAGCTAAACTTATCAGAGCAGCCGGACACGCTTAGCCAACTTGGCCCGGAGACGATGCCCGAGGCGACTGCATAGGCGACTGGCTATCAGACGAGGCCGATTAGCTGCTGTGGAAGGTACGCGTGCACCACTACGGGGACTTGCTGGGGTATGAATTCCTAGAGGCATCGCGAGGGCTGCCTACTAAAGGCGCCGATGCGCACAAGATGCCCCCAAATTAAGCCGGTACGAAAGAGAGCCTTAATTTAAACTCCGACGCCCAGGGCCCGCCTGATGCCGGTCGATATCTCAAGACCATTCGTGCGCCCATTTATCCAATGTCGGGCCAGTTTTGCGATTAAAATGATTTCAACTAATTTGTACGCTTAATAATAGTCCGCGGTCGATCAGCTTTGGTCAAGATGTTAAAGCTATCTTGGATCATGCCAATTGATAGGTGCTGCTATCTTGTCATTACAAACATGCGCACATCGATCCAATCCTGCCAGTCGGTTTTGTTATTTGTTTGCAACAGTGCTGCACTGAAGCGGCGCAGGCAGACAAGTAACCCCTCCAGAGTCGAAATCAGCCTTATTCTTGCAACTGGGGAAAGCTAGGCTGTTGATTACAGCTCGGTCATAACCAACGTCGCCATCGCTGCGATTGATTCGAGATACAAGACTATTCCCGCCCCTTCCCCGAAAGCTCTGTTCTGCACTCACCGGTTTCCAAGCACAAAATAAGTCTTCCCGGCCAGCTCAATTTCCTCTAGAGGACTGTGTTGAAGATGGAATTGAGAACCTTCGGTCAAGTTCCCATCGGAGAAGACGGTGACCTCAAAAAGCTCACCACCGCCATCCACAACGCCTTAGAGAACCAGGTATCCGAGGCCGATAAGCTTGACCATAACTTTGCCCATCTCAAGTATGGCACCCTCTCACCTATTCTCAACCACGCCCCCTCCTGAAAACATTCACAGCTCTCTAGTTAAGTTACCTAACATCTGAACAAGATATCTCTGCGAGTATATTATCGAACTATGCAAAGAGTCCCCCGACCTCTGCAGATTTATTCTCCTCACCGCAGGTGGCATGATTACCGTTCCGCTGTTGCTTCAAATAGCAGGCTTCGGTCTTGCCGGCCCTGTTAAGAAAAGTCTCGCGGCACTCTTGCAATCGAAGATTGGAAATGTTGCCATTGACAGCTTCTTTGCCTTCCTGCAGAGAATTAGTATGTCCCCAGCAACAGCTGCAGTGAGCGGATCAGTGGTTGAGTTCGCGGACTTTATGTGGGTCGAATTGCGCAAGGTACTGCAATCTGATCCCGACAACGGTCCTGACAACAGGAAGAATAGCACTGGGCGAGGGAGACACGATCTGAACCCGATATACCGGGCTCACAGGGCGGCTCACAGGGCAGTTCAACGGGCGTGGCCTTGGAGAGAGTGAACACACAAATGGAAACACTAAGACTTAGGGCTTCCCTCTAACAGTCTCGGTGGCAATATATCACTGGCAATATTATGCATGTAGAATATTACTTGTAGGGTCGCTATAACAATCTCTGTTTTTTACAAGCTCACCCTCGTGAGCGTGCCCACATATCTAGATCCCTGGTATCCATGATCATGTTGTGTATGTGTGTTGGTGTTGTAGTTCCAAGCTGGCTCGAATTGGCTGTCGCAAAACTTTAAACCTTTCGCGGTCCCCAATGGGGCAACTTCAACCTCTTCTCATCGATAGCATCAATTTTACCTATGCGCACACAATACAACTACACGATGATAGAAAAATAGCAATCGCACCATGAAGACCGATTTTAACGTGGGTCCTCAGCTATTCTGTCGAACCGAAACATGAAAGAAGAAAACTGACCTGTGAATACGAGCTAAAAAAAGTTTTCGAACCTCCTAGGGACCGTATATTGCAACGGCAACCTGGTCTTCACCCCGGACGGTGCCTCTCTCCTATCACCCGTCGGTAATCGGGTCTCCTGCTTCGATCTCGCAAAGTATATACACGTTTCCGTCTCTAGTCGCCGTAATAGAGAGAAGTAATGGCTAATCTGGGAGTAGCAACAAATCTTTCACCTTCTCATTCGCGCACCGCACCAACGTTGCCCGTATTGCCCTCTCGCCGCAAGGCACCCTCCTACTCTCCGTCGACCAGCACGGCCGCGCGATTCTCACAAATTTCATTCGTCACACTGCTCTCTACAATTTCAACTTTAAGTCTAAAGTTTACGACCTTCAATTCGCACCGGACGGACGACATTTCGCTGCTGCAACAGGCCGAACTATAGAAGTATGGCGGACACCCACTGTCTCCGATGAGAGAGAATTCGCCCCCTTCATTAGACACCGGGTATACACGGGCCACTTCGACGCCGTGAGCAATATCACGTGGTCTTCTGACTCGCGGTTCTTCCTCACAGCATCCAAGGATCTAACATCGCGGATATGGTCTCTGAACCCAACCGAAGGGTTTGTACCCACCACATTAGGTGGGCACAAGGAGGCAGTAATCGGTACCTACTTTTCCGCCGACCAGGAGACTTTATATTCTATCAGTAAAGATGGCGCCGTGTTCACCTGGAAGTACACAGGTCCTAGACCACATGAAGTAGAGCTGGAAGACGATCCAGAGGAAGGAGAGGCCGACCTATCAAAGCAGCGGTGGCGTATCGTGAAGAAGGATTTCTTCATGCAGGGCAGCGCCAGCGTCAAATGTGCAACATACCACACTGCTTCAGACTTGCTAGTCGTCGGCTTTTCATCCGGCACCTTCAGCTTGTATGAAATGCCGGACTTTAATCTAATCCATACGCTTAGCATCTCCCAGAAAGAAATCGACTTTGTCACAATCAATAAATCCGGCGACTGGCTTGCCTTCGCGGCCTCTAAGCTGGGTCAGCTGCTAGTCTGGGAGTGGCAATCTGAATCATATATCCTTAAACAACAAGGCCATTTCGACTCTATCAACGCCTTGACGTACACCCCTGATGGCCAACGTGTGATTACTACTGCCGATGACGGCAAAATTAAAGTATGGGACATCGCATCTGGGTTCTGCATCGTCACATTCACAGAACATACCTCCGGCGTCACAGCATGCACTTTCGCCAAGCGCGGTAACGTCTTGTTCACGGCCTCCCTCGACGGCTCTATCCGCGCATGGGATTTGATTCGGTATCGTAACTTCCGAACCTTCACCGCCCCAACACGGCTACAATTTTCTTCCATTGCTATCGACCCTAGCGGCGAAGTCGTTTGCGCTGGCTCTCTGGACTCATTCGACGTTCACCTATGGTCTGTGCAAACCGGTCAGCTCTTGGACACATTATCAGGTCATGAAGGGCCAATCTCATCCCTCTCATTTGCCGCTGACGGCAGCAGCCTCGTCAGCGGAAGCTGGGACCGCACAATACGCATATGGAGTATATTTGGGCGAACGCAGCTCTCCGAGCCATTACAATTACAATCCGACGTGGTCTCTGTAGCCTTCCGTCCGGATGGGCGACAGATCGCCGCATGCTCCCTCGACGGCGAGATCAGCTTCTGGTCCGTCGAGGAAGCTACACAAATCGGGCACGTAGATGGACGGCGCGACGTCTCTGGCGGTCGACGGATAACTGACCGACGCACAGCTGCAAACAGCGCCGCCGGGAAGAACTTCAACACGGTCTGCTACAGCGCCGATGGCACATGCGTGCTCGCTGGTGGTAACAGCAAGTACATTGTTCTATATGACGTGGGTACCGGGTCGCTTCTTAAAAAGTTCACGGTGTCGACCAACCTCTCCATAGACGGGACGCAAGAAATGCTCAACAGCCGCAAGATGACAGATGACGGGCCCATTGACCTTATCGACGAGCAGGGAGAAGCATCCGACCTTGAAGACCGTATCGACCGCTCCCTCCCCGGCGCATCGCGCGGTGATGCCTCGAAGCGGAACGTCAAACCTCAGATCCGTGTTACCTCTGTATCGTTCTCACCTACAGGCAGGTCCTTCGCTGCGGCATCGACGGAGGGCCTGCTGATATACTCCCTGGATAACCAGCACACTTTTGATCCTTTTGATCTGGAAATGGACATTACTCCAGCCACTATTCTCGCAACATTGCAACGCAAGGAGTACTTGACCGCACTGGTTATGGCATTCCGCTTGAACGAGCGGCACATAATTCACCGCGTGTATGAAGCTATCCCCGCGAGCGATGTGCGACTGGTGGCGAAGGAGCTGCCCACGGTGTACTTGTCGCGGTTGCTAACGTTCATCGCCAAGATCTCCGAGGAGAGTCCACACTTGGAGTTTCACTTGCTGTGGTTCGAGGCCGTGCTGAGTGTGCATGGGCGTTACATGCGGGATAACGCAGGCAAGTTTAGCAGCGAGTTGCGGATGGTGCAGAAGTGCATCGTAGGTATTCAGAGCGAGTTAGCGCGGCTGTAAGTGGCCCTTTGTATTTGTTAACGTTCCATTCTATTGTCCTTTTTATCAAGATTGCTTACACGGTATTCCTCGGGTGGACAGGGCGGACGATAATATATATACATTAGACTATCTGCTTTCCAAACCAAAGTCGGCAAGTAAATCTCAAAATAAGCTGCTAAAAGCAGCGACTGAGGAGGCGGATAGCGACGGCGACGACGACGACAATAGCGACGTGCAGATGAACGGCGGGTCGCCAGGGGAGGAAGGCGCGGGCTGGGATGGGTTCAGCGAGAAAAGCGATGACAGCTAGCTAGGCTAAGAAGTAAAGGTCGGTGTAAGATTAGGGTTGGCTGGAGCAATATTTGTGTAGGGCTGTATGATAATGGAGATTGCTATTTCGAAACTTATAGACCTTTGCATGCATAGCTGTTGGATACATACGGTGTATTTCGATAAAGCCTAAAAGTTATACCATTATTAGAGTTGTACGCAACTATGAACTTTGTGCTACAGTATATATCGAATGAGGGGGCGACCTGGAGAGGATCCGCTGAGTGGATATAAGTCAGAGCTCCGTTGTTATAGAAGCTAGGGGCTATGGATCAAGCAACAGCGCCACGATCTCGGCATGTGATGCGGATCTCGCTTGCACCTTGGAGAGCTTTTCTTCGATATAAATTTCCGATGTCTCGAGTAGTATCTGCGCCAATATAGTTCGAAATGTTGAGCATCTCTCTAATGGACTTGTGGATATGAAAGAAACACCTCCCATCTTTGAAAGCTATAATACACAACTAGGCCATAAATACATCCCATTTCGCCATAACGTCACATCCACATGCCCATGGTAATATAATTAAAACAAAATACATCGAAAATAAATAAAAATGGAATGAAATAAAAAGTTACACGAAGACGAAAAGGGAATAAAAGGGAAAAAAAAGGAGAAAAGAGAAAATGAAATCGTAAAATAGCTGTAAAACAAAAAAAATATCCCCCCTACGCTACATGGAGTGAAGAGGAATGAGAAAGGAGGAAACGGGGCGACTACGACTCCCTTAAAGCGAGCACTTGAATTACTAATTCTTTGCAGGCTTTTTAGGTAGCCGTGGTCGCAAGCGCCGGTCACGAGTCCAGCCAGCCGAATGAGCCACCTCCCGCCTCGGCCGTTTAGGACCTGGACCGTCCCCAGGAGCCTCTTCCTCATCGTCTCGCCTCCTCTTCACTGGAGTGTTACTTGCCGCCATTTGCCCCAAAATCTCGGACTTTTGAGGCTCGTCGAAGAGTAGCTGGTACTCTTCAAACTTGGCACGAATGGTCGGCTCTTTTACAAACCGGCCCTCCTCAGTTCTGAGGGGGAACTTATTGTAACGGTTCCAGATACCGACAAACTTGGAAGCCATGTCGTATCTATCACAAAGGGAATGAAAGGGATGCGCCCTAACATCCTTCTTGACGAGGGGTTGTTGCTCTTCCCAGTGCTGGAGCACCCTCTTGTGCCAAATATAAGATAGAGTATAGCACGAGAAAAATGAATGCATAGTAGGCTGCTCCTGCAAGTTTGGGTTTGAGTCTCCGAAACCGCACTTAGCACAGCAAATCATCGATATGCTCCCCAAGCGCGATATTCGTCAACTCAAGGGCTTCCCGGATTGGGCTAAGCTTCTCGATCTCCGGGCGCGCCCAGTAGGCCCGGTTACGAAAATGTCCCCTGTACAGGCGGGAGAACTCTGGCCTAAGCTGTTTTACATACCCGCCCCCTGGTCCCTGGTAGTAAATTTTTTGTATTTTGCAATGTGATCCCGACGGCGAGCCCCATATCTCACTCATCCTGCCTGAGACTGCTTGTAAGGACGTTGGTGGCAGGAAGCCCGAACGTTGGGAGGGGCAATTTGCTGCACCTGAACGACCGCCATGCTAAGGCTGTGGTTTACTCTGTCGCGCAGCATTTTGTCTCTCTCGTTCCTTCTTCCTATTTTTCTTGCTCTCTAATTCATGCCACTCGCCCTCGATATTTTCGATACTGCGATTTAAAGTAGAATTAGCAGGAAATCCATCAAGCAAACGATTGCAAAAGCATGTGTCAACATACGAGATTGTTCTCTCTGGCTGAGGGTCGTTTGTGAAATACGGGTCTTTGAGAACGTCGTCTGCAGTAGGGCGCTGCTTGGGATCGTAAGTGAAGATCTTCCTGGCGAGTGCGAGGGCATCTGAGGGAACATTGCTGTAGTCTATATTAGTGATATGCTGTTTCGCAGGGTTTGGGACATGACTTACTGTTTGAATCGGTCATTAAAAATCGACTTGTAGTAGTGCTCAGGGCGGAGCATAGAGTACCAAGCCGTTTCTTTCCAGCCAGGCCAAGTGGAATGGGACGGAGTGCCTAGTAGGTGCCATATGATGTCGAGCTGAGTAATTTCATTAGAGCCTGGGAAGATAGCCTTTCGAGTAAAGAGCTCCATGAAAACGCATCCAGCACTCCAAACGTCGGGGCCGGTGGTGTAAACCGTTTCTCCGAGTAGTATCTCGATTGGTCTATACCATAATGTGATAATGCGATTGGTATAATGTTGATCGTGCTTTAACTTGTCATACTGGCGTGCGAGTCCAAAATCGGCAATTTTTAACAGCCCCTGCCGATTAATCAATATATTGGAGCTCTTGATGTCACGATGGAGGATACCGGAGCGATGGATATGAGCAAGACCTGAGAAGAACTGGTGTGCAAGGTCTTTGATATTGGCGGGTGTAAGACGGTAGGTTGGATGGTTCAATATCCCTGTTAAGTCATGATCCATGTATTCGAAGATCATATAAAACCCATCTGAAAACCGATTAGTCTAGCTTCATAACCGGGGTGAAAAACACTAAACTTACTCTGCTCCACCATATTATCTAGCAAATGGATGATCTTGTCACTATCTCGGCCCTTGACAAGACGTTGAAGTATTTTTATTTCGCGGGCGGCCGTGATGGGGAACTAAAACGTAATTGTTTAATCAACGAAATATCTTTTTTTGAGGATTTGTTTGTGGCTATGGTAACTTACACCGTCCTTTTCAGCTGTCATCCGGACACGCTTGAGAGCCACTAGATGTCCGGTAATCCAATTCTTCGCCTTGAAAACTTGACCGTAGGTTCCTTCGCCAACAAGCCCGACACGTTCAAATGGAACCTTTCGAGAGATTAAAACACGTGGAGTTGGTAGGAGTTTTACTACTTTTGGATGTGGAGGGTCGCTAGAAGGGGTGGATGAAGAGGCACCGTGTTTCCTAGGTGCGACAGGGACTGAGTTAGACGCTGTGCCTACGGCACGACGCATGAGGCCGAACTCCTGGTTGCGCGGTCCTGTTGGGAGCTTCCCCTTTGGTATGGTACTAGATAAACTAAACCTGACTTTTCCTTTCGAGGCATCTATGGGAGAAGGTTTTGATGGTGCATCAAGAGAGGAAATATCACCACGCGGCCCACGTGGCGCATTCGGAGGAGGCATCAGAGCTGCATCTCGCTCTGCGCGAGATTCGGCAGGCGGGGGTGGTGGCGGGGGTGAATTAGGCGGAGGGGGCTGCTCCTCAAAGAGATCGAAAGCCTCTTTTGGGGAAGTAGGAACATCATCAGCAGGTGATTGATTGTGTCCAGCTGGCTCGGATCTATTTCCACGCTCGTAATGAGAATTGTAAGGTGATCCTTCTATCGAGCGCCGCTCGTTCCCTCTGGAGCCCGCACTAGAGGCAGAAGAAGGGCGGTCGAACTCGTCTTGGATCTCATGAGAGTTAGCATTGGTTGAAGCTGCATTGGAATTCGAGTTTGGCGGCCCGCGGGGAGAAGGCGTGCGCCTGTATCGCTCATCGCCGGTGTTATATGGATCTGCCATTCGTCGTTGCTTCCGTCTTCTGGATCGAGCATTGCTGGGTGGACCACGTCGGTCAAAGTCTTTCTCGCGAGGCCCCTTAGGAAAGGGTGGGCCACTCGGGCGTCCAGGTCTAGGACCGTCCCGACCTTTAGTCTCCCTCGCCGGAGGAGCGTCGCCTAAATTTCGTCGTCTGGAATATGGTGACAACGAGCGAGTCCTTGCATGCGGCGGCGGGTGTATGCCGACATCTGGTGCAAGATCTAGTTTCGGTGAAGCAGGTTCGGCGGATATTTGGCGCTCATCATTCCTATTTGCGTGGCTATTTGCCGGTGGGACAGCACTTTTGGTATCCTTGGTGGCTAGAGCCGACATCACATCATCGTCGGATCCCGTCGATGGACGTCGAGCGGCTGGCGAGTGGCTATTTCTAGGAGGCGATGGGTTTCGGCGACGAGGGGACTTTCTCCGTCTCGGGCGTTTGTCTGACCTACCCTTTGTGAAAGGAGGCGGCGGCGAACGACTTCGTCGCGGTGAGCCTTCTTGCTTGTAAGGGTGTGAATAATTGCTCTTGTGATACCGTTCCGAACGAGGTGGTGATCGGTAGCGCGGCCCACGTGGGATATCTGCATCTTTATCGTAAGGGGAACGTGAACGATGTCGGCGGTCAGGTTCACGACCGCGTGTATCTTCTAAGTCACCCTTCCGGTTTCTGCGCTCGGGTGAGTCTTTTCTAGATCGACGAGATTCGGCAGGCGAGCGACGACTCGGAGAGCGCGACCTCGATCTTCTGGAACGATGTCTATGGCTTGCTGCGGAGCGAGAGTCTGGGGAACGTCGTCTTGGTGAGCGTGATCTGCCTTCACGCTTTGATCGTTTTGATGACCTGGTAGGAGATGTGCTGTGGACTCTCTTGGGAGACTTGCTGCGGATTGCTGATTGAGCTGACTGATCCAAGGGCACTGCTCCATCAGAATGCTTCGGATGATGGTCGTGGCTAGGACGACGAGGAGAAGCGGAGCGTCGGCGAGGGGAAGCTGAGCGTCGGCGTTCGCGGCTATGATCTCGACTACGCCCTCGCCTACGATCACGATCTCGGTCTCGGTCTCGATGGTCCCTGTCTCGATGGTCTCTGTCTCTGTCTCGATGATCTCGGTCTCGATGCTCACGATCTCGGTGGTCGCGGTCACGATCCCGCTCTCGATCCCGCTCTCGAGACGGACCGGAAGGTTCGTTGGATGGAGATGCGCCTGGAATGTAAGTGTCAACGACGACTTTGCGTTTGCGGGAAGAGGTGTGACGAGGAGGGCTGCGCTTGCGGTCTCTGCTAGGTGACCTGCTGCGGTATCCTCGTTTCGGTCTATCCTGTCGTTCATCATTACCGGGTGGAGCCTTACCGCCAGTCGGGCGCCAAGTATCGTGAGAAGACTTGTTCTTCGTCATTGTGAAGCGGAGAGCAATTGTCCAGAGTGGAAGGGAAAGAAAGAGGATTGCACAAGACCGGGGAGGATGAATGAGCTGATGTCTGTGCGGAAAGTTGGAAGAGAAGAAAAGGACGAGCGGCTGCAGGATTAAGGGTACAAGAAGAGATGTCAGCGGAACCGTTGATGTGATGAAAAACGGAATTCAGTTGCTGTTGTCGGGGTAGGAGGAAAGAAAAAAAAAGATTGGCGGTAAGGTCCCGGTGCCTTTGCGAGAAGAAAGTCTGAGGAATGGCGTATTTGGTCGTCGATGGCGTTATGGAATTGATTCCAAAGCCTGTACTTGCTTGTGATGAAAAAGAGCAAGAGTCTGCAAAGTGCGTAGTGGGATGGAGCGTTGAAAGTGCCGATGTCGAAAGCCGAGCGAAGAAGCAGTGTATGTTGTGGTGGAGAGAGGAGAGAAGTGGAAGAAGAGCGGATGATAGCGAAAACAAATGCGACTAAATAAAAGAACCTAGTCAACCCGCAAAAAAGGTGCAGTTCTATTTTCGCCTGTGTAGACACTATCAGAACAAAGAGGTCTGTCTAACAAAGCATAAAATGTAGGAAAATAGTCGTCGACGCCAGATACGGAGAAGCCAAGCCGGCCCGAGTTGAAATGACTCGAAGCCCGTCCTCACAAAGAAACCTGGTGGAAGAGCCGGTCGTCGTACTCTAACCCAACCGAATGAGGGCAGCCCAACAATATCTGCACGTCGCCCCTATATGAATAAGGGATCGGATACAGATGCTACCGTCGAAGCCTAGCAATCATGCCCTATTCCTTGCAGGCCGCCGAGGCGTCACGAGAGACGAGAAATCCTTCTACACGGTGGCGATGATGGCGACAATGGCATTGTCGGGGCAGACAAGGTTATTGAAGATGAAGAGATCCAAGCCTAGGTCCTACAGAAGGCAAGCGGCACGTGGGCGAAACTGATTTGAGTCGTTCGAGATGAGGCTGCCGAGAGACTCGCTGGAGACGATGTTGACGAACGACCTATAGCATCTATTCTGCGCACTTGAAGGCAAGACAAAGCGGATGTCAGCAAACTCCCCATCAAACGGTCTCCAAAGGTCTCTGTCTTGACATACCTTCGGAACGTTGGCTCAGCGGGTCGCTGTTGGAGGGAAAGGGCGGGAGGTACCAGACGAGAAAACTCGCAATGCGATCTCGACGGACAGCCCGCTGAGATCAAACAACCGCGAGGACCAAAAAGCCCTTCCAAGTTTCCTTCCCTTGCGCGATCGAAGGCCGGCGAACCGTGGTGGCGGGACGGTTCGTAGGTATGTGATGGCGGGAGTCCCGATGTTGCGGAGTCGTACGACAGGTGGATAACTTGCGATGCGGGCGGTCCGAGGCGTCCAAGGCCGAGACGAGAAGATGTTCCGGACCTCGATGTTGCTCTTCTGTTCTGTCTGAGTCGCGGCTTTGAAATTTTGGTTTGATTTCGAGTTCCTCCTTTTCGGGCCTGTTGCCGAAGGCCCGGTAACTGGTCTCGGGGAGGTTCCCCGGAGAGGATCGTTCCCCGGAGGCAGGTTGGCCCCGGGGGAGGTGGGCTGCTCCTTGGCGTTTTTGCTGCAGCCTGTCGATTGGCTCGTCCTCCGCCGGGTCGGCTTCCAATCGGCCTTCAGACGTCAGTGTGCCAGATCCGCATTCCGGCCGGGTGTCTCTGCAGCCCGGAGGCAGTCGGTCTGCATTCACGGGAGAGATCGCAGTTGAACTTGACAGCCGCCGAGTTCACCGACGCAGCGGGGGAGAGTTTACGACATGTATCACAACTAAAGCTACTACTCTACAGGCCATCAACCCGACGATACGCTAGCAGACAGTGATGCTCCTTCTCTACCTCGTCGGAGGCTTTGTGCGTCGATACCGTCTTGCTATCCGAGGTGCAGCGGGCGGCAGCCGACGACGAAGCGAGGCAACGGCTGGCAAGGAGATGTTCCGGGTCGGGTCGGACTCGGGCGACCGTCATCAGAACATCATGACAAACAGCAGGAATATCAGGGCGACAAATCCAACCTGCTAAAGAGACTTTCCTGTTGGAACGCCGGGCACTGGGCCAGCGTAAACGGGCGTTGGGGTGTGAAGGCCATCAAGTTCGCGCCGGCGAGACGGACATCTTCACGACAGGTTGGACGTGAACATGAAGCAATTCCGGCAAGGTGAAAATAGATATGCCTTGACGAGCGATACGCTCCCGGCTAAGCAGCCTTGACGCCAGGCCGGCTGGGGTGTCCATCCATACAGTCTGGCGTTATGATATTTTCATGCAGAACCGGAAGTTCTGCGTAGCAGGAGTAGTATTACCGGGATAGGTCGCCCGGTCATCGTTCGTTTCCCCCATAGAAAAATCGACAAAGGCCCCTAGCCGCGTCCAACGGCCAGCCTCTCGAACTCCTCGGACCAGCAGCTAGGCATCTTTATGAAAACTGTCTGCGAAAGGCTTTGTTGTGGAATTGCCGCCGCTGCCGCCCCGTCGCGACAATCCCCGGTCCCATCTCCGAAGCGCGATACGTCGGGCGAAAGCGTGGATACATCTTTGCATGCATGCAGGTGCCGCCGACCAAGTAATAACCACCTTCCGCGTGAAGGGCGGAAGCGATAGAGAAACCTCCCAAGCGATCGGAAAATGCTGCTCGTCCTCCACCAATCGGGCCACCTTCTAGCTGTCCAGTTCTGTTGTGGGGGTAAGTTACATGAGGAGATGAGATTTGGACGAAGCGACAGGCCCGGAAACCCAAATTTTCTGCCTGTGTCTTGGCATTCTTCCAAAACCCAACCTCCAACTCTCGAAAGTTCTGCTCAGTGCGACTTCGCTCCAGCAACTCCACCAAAATGTCAATACCACCAACGAAGAAGCGGAAAATAGGCGGCGCTGCTGCGGCCGGCGCAAAGCTCACAAAATCGATTGCCGTAAAGTCTGGTGCTAGATCCACCCTCCTAAAGCCGCAGTCTGCAAAACCATCAAATTCAGACCACGACTCGTCCGACGACGACATTAACGACAGCTCCAAAGATGCCGCCTCGGACGAGAGTGGCGCCTCCGCCGATGAAAATGACGGCGACATCTCCTCTGACAACGGCGATGATGACTCGGATAACTTGTCCTCCATTGATGACGATCTCCCCGACCTACCTGACTTCACCAAAAAGCGCAAACGCAGCGACCCCACCGCCTTCGCAACCTCCATGTCCAAAATCCTCTCCTCGCATCTTACCGCCACTGCGCGTAAAGATCCTGTCCTCGTCCGGGCCAAGCATACCGGTGCTTTAATCGACGACCAAAAGCTAGAGGCCAAAGCCCGACGGCTGCTCGCTTCGCAGAAGCGCACCGCCCTCGAACGAGGCCGAGTGAAGGACGTCATACCCCGCGACGACCCAAGCGGTGAGGCCGTCAAGGCAGCGATGGAACAGGAGAAAGCACTACGCAAGATCGCGCAGAGAGGCGTGATCAAGCTGTTCAATGCAGTTCGAGCGGCCCAAGTCAAGGGCGAAGAAGCTGCGCGAGAGCACCAAACGAAGGGAACAATTGGTATCGATCGTCGTACCAAAAATGGTGGGTTCAGACACATCTCTACATAATAACCGTGCTTAAAGATACCGTCGAGCTAACCAGCATATTTTACAGTAACGGAGATATCAAAGGAGAGTTTCTTGGACATGATCTCGAAGGCAAAGTAGACCGAGGGGGACAGACAAACAAACCAGCCCAACTGTACATATACACGCCCACAAATACTCTCCTTAGCTCCTGCAATGGACTACTGAATAGACTGCCATATCCCCCTGGTGTACGGTGCTGTTATACATTATCTTCATGGGTCGATCCAAGCTTTATGCCAGAGCCAAGAGGCCATCGGACTATATACAATTTTTACATATTTACGCGCATAATGCTACCTGTACATATACCATCAGCAACAAAACGATTACTTGAAATCGCTGAGCTGCATGTTGCGGGTCATTGCCGGCAGGCGCACACGCAGCCCGTCGATATCCTTCTTCATCTTGACCTGACAACCTAGCCGTGATCTATAACATTGCCCATCAATTAGCACCAACCAGCCCAGCCTAAGCATTTCATAGGAGACAGACACATCGAAGGCGTATATGCGGGTGTGTGTGTGTGTGTATATATATGCGTGTGCGTGCGTGTGTAAAAGCATGTTCATGATGAATAACTCACGTCTCTGTTAACCCAAACGCCAAGTCCAGCATGTCATTCTCGTCGTCGTCCGGCTCTTCCAACCGATCGTACATTTCTTGATCTTCAACGATGATATGGCACGTACTGCATGCACAGCTGCCCCCACATGCGCCCTCCATTTCTATGTCGTTCGCTTGCGCAACATCTAGTAGGTTGTCGCCCTCGGATACCTCAAAGGTGAAAGAATGTCCGTCCTTCGTTTTGAAGCTCACGTGTAGCTCTTCGCCGGGCTTTGGAGGTGTTAGGTCGCCGTGGTTGCAAGGAGTGGTGGTCGCGAATGCACGGTGGTGGGGCCATAGCGATAGTCTGGGTATGGTATGTGAGTGTGTTTGTGCGCATCGAAAAGAATTGGTAGCCGTGGCGAAGCTCTGTCTGCTAATCGGTATGGAAGTCGGTATCGATGTCGAAGTTTGTGTCGACCGTAGAAGTAGCGAGAGTGGTCGCCGCAGCATCGACGACGGACGGAGCGGCATCGTTCCTTCTTCCTCCTTTATGCTTATATTCTATGCAATGTAGAATACAGGATCAAAATGTTAGATTTCCTCCATGCAATGGGCACTGGCAAGAGATTTTGCAGGCGTGTTTGAGAGATAAAAGTTGAGCAGCCAGCAGTCGGTGTTAGCAGGGCGCCGGTCGGCGATAGTAGAAGGGAGCACCCGGGTCGTCCAATCACGTGGCCTCGTCTACGCCCGCCGACCCGCCGCCGCCGCCAACGTCATTCCTCGCTCGGCGCATAATATAAAATATAATATAAATACAATATATCCGCGACGGATATCAACATCACACAAGTCCAATCCGAACGATGGACCCGCCTCCTCCTCCACCGGCCCGCGGTGCCCTGATTGCTATCGAGGGGCTCGACCGCGCCGGCAAGACGACGCAATGCAGCCTCCTCCTCGACCGCCTGCGTGCTGAAGGCATCTCTGCTCGGCTGCAAAAGTTCCCGGGTAACCCGCCCCGCAATGCACCCCGCAAAGACAGGCCGGGAAGGCTAACCCGGCGCCGGCGCAGACAGAACGACGCCCATCGGCCAGATGATCAATGCGTATCTGCAGAGTACTGCAACCCTTGACGACAGAGCCATCCATCTGCTCTTCTCCGCCAACCGCTGGGAGGCCTGGTACATATAGCTCACCCTACCTAGCCCACCCTGCGGATTCGATTCGATAATATGCTTACTCGGGCCCAGTGACTCCGTCCTCTCCCACCTCAATTCAGGAACGACGCTCATCCTAGATCGCTATGTCCACTCCGGTATCGTCTTCTCCGCCGCCAAGCATTCTCCCACCGACCCCCCCCCACAGCCTGCACACGGTCCCCTCTCCACCTCCTGGTGCCGTTCCCCGGACGTCGGCCTCCCCCGCCCAGACATCGTCATCTTTCTCTCCATCTCCCAGGACGCCGCCGCTCAGCGTGGCGGTTTCGGCGACGAACGTTACGAGCAGACGGAGATGCAGGCTCGTGTCCGCTCGCTCTTCGAGGAAATCCAGCAGGACGAGCGCGACGCCGGCGACTGGTGGATCGTCGATGCGGGGCGGACTGTTCAAGAGGTTGCTGATGACGTATGGCGTGGTGTGCAGGAGGGCCTGAAGAGAGCCAAATCGAGGGGTGACAAAGTTAGGGTGCTCGAGTAACGTGCTTCTATCGCCTACGGATATAGACATGTCTATGTAGGTACTTCTTAATATACCACATGCGTACGAATGTAAAAGCGAGGAAACATCTCGAGTCTCCTACATGCCATTCAATTCTCTCTCGTAATGTTTATTAGTAAGCACGCCTCCACTTTGCATGCTTCAAACCCAAGTCTCATGATATCAATCAACCAATCCCACGGAGCAGTACTTGCTCCGAGATATAACACAGGGCCCTCCTGCCCATCAATCGGCGTTGCTCCTCCTCAACTATTCTCCCTTTCCCCTCTACACTCAACCCTCCGGTCCCAGTCCTGAAGTAAGTCCCCATCCCTTCGCGTTGGAGTTTGAGAGTGATCTTACAACGAGACCACTCCGGCCCATGCAGTTCAAAACCTGCACGCAGCAGCAAAATGGTTGCTCTGCCAGCAGACACAGCAGCGGCAGCAGCCCCAAGATAATTGAGCCAAGAACAAGGTCATTGGATACAGATTTTTTGTGTTTTTTGTAATAGGAAAAACCCAAAGCGAAATCCCCGACCCAATATCAAAGCACAAGAAATAGTAAATAATCAACAAAGAGAATAAAGCAATCCCAAATAAGGAGAAGAGAGGCGCAAGGGGAAAGAATAAAAAAAAGAAAAACAGTAAGAATAAGGAAAAAAGTTAGGAAAATAAGCTCAAAGATCAGTAAACTCCGATTTTTATATGAATATTGACTATAGTACACGATACATGAAGAACCGCCGCAGCTTAAAAAAGAAGGCCCCCAAAAGTTTTTGAGTTAGAAGAAGAGAAAAGATTTAAAGAAGAGGAAAAATCCGTAAACCCGCTTAAAAGCAGAAACTTTAAAAAGGAAGCATATCAAGCAATGGATATTGACAAGGGGAAAAAGAAGCGCGTACGATATATCGTGGACCAGGCGAGGAATCTCCAGGGATTCTCGCTTGAAGGAGTAGGAGGCGGTTAAGGAGATTCGTTATGAGGACATGGCTGTCGGAGGGGTAAATTTGGCTGGGAAAAATATGGCCATTCACTCCGCTGCCGGTTTGAGGTAGACTGGGACGGAGAAGCGGATCTCTAATCTCGCTTTTCAGATGGGTGGTTCTGCTGATGGTAGTTGCTGCTGTTGGTGTTGTTTTGATGGTGATGGTGGTGTGGGGTTTTGTTTTGCTGGCGATCTTGCTTGTTGTATGTGCCGGCTTGGTGTCGATGGGTTTGATTTTGGGTCGGGTTCTGGCCTTGACCTTGGTGGACGTTTCGCTCATGGGCGATGGACTCATCATGCGTTTTGAACAATATGATAGTTTCGGGTGGAAAGCCGAGAACACGCTTGATCGTTTCGCTGCAAAGGTTTTCAAGTTAGTATTGTACACGTGTAGCCAACCTTCCACTCGAGAGGAAATATATTTACCGTATTTTGAGCGTCGTGGCATTGTTGACCCGGGTCCAGATGCTCAGGACGTCCTCTGCATTTCGGATGCTAAGAACGGCCCCACAGATATCCTCGCCAGTCTCCCCGAACTGATCGCCGATAATAGCTAGAACGAGATCCTCCCAGTAGCGAGTGCTAACACCCTTCTTGAGACGGATAATCCATTTGCCGCCCCTCCGATTTTCAGTGTCCTCCCAAACAGGTCGAATGCCTTGCTTGAAAAGATGATAGTCTGAGACGTGCGGGAGGCTTCGAGGCTTGCGGAGGTGGGAATAAACCATCCAGAACTCCTCAAGGGTGGAAAAAGCAGCAATCCTTTGGGTTGATTTTTCGTAGTCTTGGAATTTGGTTCCGGGAGCTCGGTACCAGACTACCCAGGTGTGGCGCAACGGAGTCTTTGTCAATTCAATAGGAACTTTCTTTTGGTTCGCGGCAGCCGCGGCGGATGCAAACGTGGGACCGGTGATGCCCGGAGTGACGGCTGTGGAGGAACTTGGAGCTGGTCCTTGAGGGGGCTCTTTGGCAATCGCAGCTGAAGCCATTGGATCAGCGGCAGGCTTGGTTGGCGTCTTCACGGAAGAACCGAAAGATGCAAAGGCTCCAGACCCTAAACTAAACGCAGTGCTTGGAGACGCAAGAGTATTGAATGAGCCACCGGCGCTCAAAGGGCCAACGGCGCTGAGTGGGTCGAAGCGACTATTGCCATCCCTGCTAGCGATACCACGGCCCTTCCCCGGACCAAAACTTCGGGCAGGGGAAGGGCCGGCATTTTCGTTCGAGGTGGAGCTCCCGTCGGGATTAGATACCGTCAATGTGAGTTTTCCGGGGCTGTAGCAGACCAATTAGCGGATACAGTTGGGAATTGAAGGAGGGGCGGGGTTGACGGCTTACGTGGTTCGTCTGTTCCATAGTGTAGAAGTCATTGGCTTGAAAGCGGGTACCCCGATACTATTTGCTTATTGTTTGTGGGTTTTTTTTTCGGTTTGATGGGAAGACGAAATGAGTGCGTGACCGAGGGCAGCGGAAGCAGTGAACCCCTAACGTACGGTTAAAGAAGGAGTTGTGTGTCGGTACGAAACGGTCGACTTTTCAGATCAAAAGAAACTCGTCTAAGGAGTCGGTGGGTTGATCGATAGCGGTCCAAGAGGTATTTCTAGATGTTATCCGTAGGCAGTTAAAACAAGAAGAAGAAAAAGGGAAACAAAGGTAAGCGGATAGCGCGATCAGTAACTTCGTATAACTCGTGTGAGGGAAGAACCAAAGGTCTCGGTTGAAGAAAAACTATGCGAACATTCAAGTAGAAGTACTCGGGGTATAATATAAGCTAACTGAAGAGGACCAGAAAGGAAAGGTTTGTCAAAGATGGGCAGGACTCAAAAAAAAAAAAAAAAAAAGACAGAAACAAGCACGCTCAGTCTATGAAACAGTTGTGTTTGAGGATAGGAGGAGGTTCGAGAGTGAGGGGAAGGACGGGTTGATATCGCGATAGCTGATGAGATGGGAGTGAATCTTGAGGTTGATGTATTTTGAGAGGTGTTGAATTTCGTCCGGAAGATTTCCCAGGTACACTAAAAGATTAAGAAGAAGAGAGGAAGAAAAGCACAAATCGAAAAAAAGAGAAGCGGGCGAAAGAATCGCGAAGTATCCGGGATGTCGCTATGAGGACGGGCAGGACGGGAAAGAGTGGAGTGGGCGTTTGGGTAGCGATGTTGTATGCACTTGAAGCCCAAGCTAGCCGTTCGGAGGGTCCGAGTAGGGCAGTAGCAGTAGCAGTAGCAGCAGCAACTAGTCCGGGCAGGCGAATTGAGGGGCAGCAACGGTGAAAGGTCCTCAGCAGTAATGGAGTTCAATCGTGTCTGTCGGCAGTCGAGATGGTTGTGGGTGTGTATTATCGGGACGGGGGTGGGAAGGTCGATTAATTATATAAGCGGAGCGGATGTCTATATAGTAGTAGTAGTAGTAGTAGTAGTAGCAGCAGCAGCTGTGGGGGAGAACAAAAAAAAAAGAGAGCCTGTAGTCGCAATCACATTCAAATGCTGGAGGAGAAGACGAAGGCGGAGCGGATTATGGCAGCAGTGATATCAGCAGCGGATGGAAGAGGAGAAAGAGTTGCAGCAGCGTATGATAGAATAGAAGTACAGCGTGGTCGGAGGAGCAGGAGTTGTGGAGCAGAAGATGATGTCGTCGATGGGAGGAAAATGGAGAAGAGGAAGAGGAAGAAGAAGGGCCTGCGGCAACCAGCAAAATAACAATAATCTTCTCAAACGGCGGCCCCAAAATTAGCCAGGCCGCCACACCAAACACAGCTAACAAATATACTACCTGAGTACTAAGTAAGTACTTACCTATTGTACTGCTATAGCTAATATAATAACCACCACCACCACCACCACCACCACCACCACAATATGCACATGGCCATCGCATCTGATGCAGATACACCAGCACTTGAATTCATGTGCACGCTGCTTCTATCCGCTCCCAGAAGAACGAAAGCCAGTAGCCGGTCACTAGATCGTCTACACTACGCATCCTTCTATTTACTTTATTTTATTTTATTTTTCTCTATTTTATTTATGCTGCGCGGCGTCGGCTGATTGTCGGCTGGTCTCCGCGTTGGGCTGTTTTCCTGCATAAATAAAATTGCGCGACGTAAAAAAAATTCTCCTCTCTTTTTCCTCTTCTTCTTTCTTCTTTTTCTTCTTCAACCAAAAAAAAGACACCGCTCAAATTATCGTCTCCAGACAACGCCCCACCCGGCTGACGATTCCGAATGCATCATCATCTTTACGTACGATTGCTCGGTGTCGAGAGTAACCTTGTTATTACATGTAGAAACCCTCCTTAAAACCGTTGCTACGAGTGTCGCGATCTCCGCAGACGCCATGAAGCTGGTGACGACCTGAAGCGATAGGGACATTCCTCTCTTACCTGCGCCTCTTTCTGTTGCATACGCACCTCGTGAATATACTTACTCGAGTAGTTAGGTACTTACTTACTTATATACATACATCATGATGTTTTGTAGCCGTTGGAGGTGAGCCTGACCCACTCTCTTCCCTCGTGCGATAAAATTTCTCCCCTCTTTGTCAACTGTAGTAACTACATGATGAAATACCATTCGTTATGGTAGACCGACTCAGCCGCTGCCTTGTTCTGGTGAAGCGGTTGAACATGACGTCGACCGGCTTGATGTTGAATATAAAACAATCCTGATCAATTACATACAATATGCATTATTCTCCACATGCTCGCCGTAGCGCATTCCACGATCTTTTAGCCAGTTCGCCCGATGTGCTAACCAACGGCTCGGAAACCGCCAAGCTTCTAGAAATACTCGAGCTCGTGCATGGACAGCCATGACGGAGTGAAAGGCCGTGATTGGATAGCGTCGTTTTGGCTGCAGATGACTGGAATGTGCCCCTCCCAGGCCAGGCAGACAGCCCCGCCAAACTGCTTCCCTGCCGGCCAGCTGCCGTCGCCCGCCGATAGCCTGCGCCGCTGTCGGAGCCTGCTGCCGGACCGCGCATCCATTGTTTATCTGCCTGCCAATTGAGTTTATTCTGCTGTAGCGTAGCCGTGGTGTTTTGTCGTTCTGGCACATCGACATTTGGTCAGCTGCGCAGTTTTAACTGGATTCAACATTCGCATTCATGCCTCACAGCAACCGCCGGAATATCATGTAATCTAGCAATCCCAATTTCAACAGGCTGTCTTTATAAACTAATCGACCTATTCGCCGTTCTCTTCGTGACATTTTGGGATATACTCGTGTGTAACATATTTTGGTATCCATCCGATACCGTCGCTCGATCCAACGCAGCTGCCGAAGAATCCAACCTCGTCGCAACCTTCCCTCAACCCCAGCTCCGAAATATCTAAACCCTCCCCGCCAAATAAATCGCACCATGCAGGAGAAGATTACAGACAAGATCAAGCTTCTCCCAAAGGATGCCACCTACTTCTCGCTCGAGTTCTTCCCTCCCAAGACCCAGGCGGTACTCCTCCCCCCTTCGATCCCCAGATTTCCGCATGAACATGCCGCTAACATCATATTGTGCATTCTTATAAAATTGTAGGGCCTGCAGAATCTGCATGCTCGCCTGGAGCGCATGGCTAAGGGCCTGCGTCCACTCTTCGTCAACGTCACCTGGGGCGCCGGCGGCTCGACCGCTACCAAGACTCTTGAACTGGCCCATCTCTGTCTAACCCTCGGCCTGACCACGGTCCTGCATCTAACATGTACCAACATGTCGCGCGCCGTCCTCGACGATGCCCTTGATAACGCTAAACTGATGGGCATTCGCAACATCCTTGCCCTCCGCGGCGATGAACCCCGCCAGCATGAATACCTCAATCAGCAGCAGCATACCCAAGTAGCGGCTGGCGCCAACAACGAGTTCGCCCACGCCGTCGACCTCGTCCGCTACATCCGCCAGCGTCACGGCGACCTGTTCGCCATTGGTGTCGCAGCTTACCCAGAAGGCTATGCTGATACCGCATATCCAGTTCAGCAAGCCGCAGAGCACGATCTCCCATATCTACGTGAGAAGACCGCTGCCGGGGCCGACTTTATCATGACGCAATTCTTCTATGATGTGGACGCATACCTAGCTTTCGAGAAACTGCTTCGGAACGACTCCAGCGGCGTGTTCAAGGCCGTCCCGATCATTCCTGGCCTGATGCCAATCCAATCCCACCAGATATTTCGGCGGACAACGAAGCTGTGCAGCGTCAAGGTGCCGTCACAGGTATCGGACCAGATCGAGGGGGTTAAAGCTGATGACGAAATGGTCAAGGAGAAGGGCATCCAGATCGTCACCGAAATAATTGAGAAGATTAAAGCCGCATCTGGGACCGCAGGCGGTGCCGCCAGAGGATTTCATTTCTACACGCTAAATCTGGAGAAAGCGGTGGCATTTATCGTTGAAAGATGTAATCTAATCCCTGAGATACCCATCACTACAACGACAACGACAACGACAGCAGCTGCGGACGAGGTGGCAGTGGTAGACGATGAAGATCCAGGACTTCTAACCGTAAACGGAGGCGGTGGAAGCAGTGCCGCCTTTGGAAACCGACGGATGAGCCGAAGGGCGAGTTCAATCATCTCGGACCCACATAATCGTGTGATTGTCGACACCGTCTCATCTGCGAGAAGCGACCTGCAAGCTTCAGCCGGAGAGGCTGGTCTCCCCAAGATTCTTGATCCAGGCAGTCAGGAGGGCAACTTGGCGATATCGGAGGGCGAAGGCTCGCTAGGGCGGGAAGCCACCTGGGACGACTTCCCCAACGGGCGGTGGGGTGACGCCCGTTCACCGGGTACTTGTTCCTACTCGTTTGACTATGCTTTCTAACCTACATTGCTAACATATATGTACATCTCACCAAGCATTCGGCGAAATCGATGGCTATGGCGTCTCGCTGCACCGCACTCCGGTAGAAGCGCTCCGCCTCTGGGGTCATCCGACCTCGCCAGCTGACATCTCCGCCCTCTTTGTGAGGAATGTCAAGGGTGAGCTTGCGGCAATGCCGTGGAGCGAAGAGGACAGCTTAAATCCGGAGAGCCAGTTGATCGTTCACCATCTAGCAGCCCTCAACGCTAGAGGCTGGTGGACCGTTGCTAGCCAGCCGGCGGTGAACAGTGCACGCAGCGATGACCCGACATTTGGGTGGGGCCCACGGAATGGATTCGTATTCCAGAAGGCTTTTGTAGAATTCTTCATCCCGGAGAGTGACTGGGAGGCATTTAAGAAGAAGCTAGAGGACAATGGGGAAGATGTGTCGTTCTATGCGGGGAACAAGGCGGTATGTGCATCCTTGAATATACTGGGATGATTTATCTA
The DNA here is from genome assembly GCA_036971555.1 of Drechslerella coelobrocha. Taxonomy (NCBI): domain Eukaryota; kingdom Fungi; phylum Ascomycota; class Orbiliomycetes; order Orbiliales; family Orbiliaceae; genus Drechslerella; species Drechslerella coelobrocha. Next base: position 2,955,629 of record JAJTUH010000004.1, read on the forward strand.
GACTAGCGAAATTAAGATTTGCGATCCACTAATAAATGAGGAATCACAGGGCGAGTTCGACACCAATATGTCATCAGACACAGCGACAAATGCTGTCACTTGGGGCGCTTTTCCAGGCAAGGAGATCGTAACACCGACCATAATCGAGGAGGTCTCGTTCAAAGCCTGGCGAGTAAGAACCAATCGATCGTATTTTTGTCTGTATTTGCGAGAAAACGCTAACATATTTGGTGTAGGACGAGGCATTCGACATCTGGGGCGAATGGCAGCGGGTATACCCACCTACATCGCCAACCGCCAAGTTGCTCGACGAGATTAAGGACAAAATATGGCTGGTCACAGTCATACATCATGATTTTGTGGATGGGGATGCCCTGTGGAAGGGAGTACTAGGGTTGGAGGCGTGATAATGTAGTGGAATACGGCACCAACAAAAGCGGATTGCATTGACTGGCGTTTGATGATACTGCTTGGGTACGATATCTGGCTATTACCATATTTTATATTTAAGAGGTGGAGAGTTTCTTACTGCATTTTATTCCCAGTTTCCTAGGACTGTGGCCCTATTGAGAACAATGTGATGCTAGCTACCAGTGGACGTCATCGATGCTCCTTCGTGCTCTTCCAAAATATGCGCTCGCTAGGTAACTCGCCGTCGTACCTAGCCTGTCGTAGTGACTTTGTATCGGCGTGGGAGGTTGAGATACCTACAACCACTGTTGTATTCCAACTACAAACGCTCCCCAGCTGCTGTATGCAGATTATTAACGGCACTTGAAAAGCCAATAAAGCCAATCTCCCCTGGGTTCCCCAGAGACATATACAGTTGGGATATCAGGTATGACGAAGTGTAATACAGTAGCAAGTACCACAATTCAAGTCAAAATTTAACGTCAAAACTAGCACCGCAGCCGCACTGGCTCGTCGCGGCAGGGTTATCCACAATCCGGAACTGACTGCCAATTAACTCGTTCTCGTAGTCGACTTTGCTTCCACTTAGAAGTTCTAGGCTAGGCAGATCCATGACCACGCGCGCACCGTCGGTCTCCTCGAACACCGTGTCCTCAGCCGGGTCGATGCGGTCCGTTAGCGACATGGTGTACTGGAAGCCGTGGCAGCCACCAGATGTAACGAGGACGCGCAGGGCCGCATCGGTGGGTTTTTTTTCTTTAGCCAGGATCTGGGAGAGCCGTATGCTGGCGGCCGGGGTGATGCTGATGCTGAGTTGATTGCCATCGGGATCGGTCTGCGGATTTGTGACTTGCAGGCGGGGTGGCGGGGTGAGGTGGAAGCCGCGGTGGTGGGGCGCGATAGCCGGCAGACGAGGCACGAGCGGGCCGAGGCGTCGAAAGAGGAACGCCATGCTGTCCTTCTTTTTCTGCTGCTGTTCTTCTTCTTTTCTGTCCTTCTCCTTTAAGTGTGTACGTGCAACGATTACGCTACCTCAACAGCATGGCTGGCGTCGGCGTCGGCGTCGGACATGTCGGTGGTGATTGATGGTGGTTTGATTGCAAGAAAGAGAGAAAAAGAGCATGGTTGAGCAATGAGAAAAGTCTGGGTGGTTTATAAGCAGCAGGCGAACAGCCGCGGGCCAGCCGGCCCAAGAATTATGCTGCGAGTACGAATAAGCTTTGAGTTCCACCGCTGTCTGCTGTATCCGCTCCGGCAAACCAGCAGATACTCGTCCTATTCTCAACCTCATCAGCGGATACTCACAAAGCTACGGACAATGGCAGAGGTAAACGGCGAGGGCTTCCTGACAAAGAAGTTCGGCGCCGGTGTCGAGGTGCGTCCAAAATACCACACCTCAACACAGCTCCTCCAGCTCCGCGATGTATGACGTCGGACATCTCCTCGCTGACCTCTTCGTTCTATCATCATTTTGATCAAGTAGAACTACTTCTCCGGATCCCCGCTCAATCGCCTCGCCTTCCTGCGCACCAACCACAATTTCCTATCCGCTGCCATCACCCACCCTTCCACTCGCTTCATCCTCCTCAACAACCTCGATCCACTTTCCATCTCCGCAACCCACCTCGGCTTCGCAACCTACGCTGACGTCCAGCCGCTCATCGCTAATCCCTTTTCCAAGGACGAGAAGACTGCCATTGAGAACTTTGACAGCTCAATCGACACCCCAATTACAATCTTCCTTGGCGTCGACGAGTCTGCACCCAAGACGGACCATGTCACCTGGGATGACGGGAAATATGCCGGTCAAGCATACTTTAGCGTCGATGTCACCACGCGCCAGAACAACAGCTACCAGACGCAAGTCGAGGAGCTGCGATCCGTCTTGAAACAACGGTATCCTGAGTGGGAGTTCAAGCGCAGCCGTCTAGACTTGCGGCTGAACCGCGAGCATGCTGCCATACTAGCTTCGGCGCGAAGCCTGACGAATTGGAATGCCACCGCGCCGTTCTGCGCAAGCTGCGGACAGAAGACCATGTCGACAAATGCCGGGGTGAAGCGGCACTGCCCGCCGAAAGACCGGGGTGTTGAACGCCAACCATGTGGCAGCCGGGAGGGTGTACAAAACATTAACGTAGGCGTGCTAGCTATTCCGGCAATCACACCACCTATTCTGCTTATACCTATTACCGGTCCCCTAAGGAAGCATCTGTTAATATAAATATGCGTGGTACTTTTCTAGTTCCCGCGAACGGACCCGACGGTAATCATGGCGGTGATCAGCTCCGACGGGCAAAAGGTCCTGCTTGGCCGGCAGAAAAAGTGGCCCAAGTAGTATGCAGCCAGTTTCCTCACTTATATATATCATCTCAAGGTTGGATAATTTGCTGATAAACCTGCTATGAAAGCTGGTACTCGACTCTTGCCGGTTTCTTAGGTAAACTAATCTTCCCGGGTGAATGCATTCTATACTCTGCTAAACCAACTGTGCTCCGTTCTAGAACCTGGAGAGTCGATTGAAGAGGCGGTTCGCCGCGAAGTATGGGAGGAGGCCGGTGTCACCGTCGGCCGTGTTGTCTTGCACAGCTCCCAACCCTGGCCATATCCTGCCAGTCTAATGTAAGCCTAATATCGCCGCTACCACGCCGTCAAAGGATATCCTTCCACACCATCTACGCTGAGGAACGATAGCTTTAGGCCAAATTTACTGACTCTCCTGGTCATTCCTAGGATCGGCGCAATCGGCGAAGCTCTCCCCGGCAAAGAAGCAATCGACCTTGGAAACGACCATGAGCTTGAAGGCGCGAAATGGTTCCCCTTTGCCGAAGTCATTCAGGCCCTCAGCTTTACCTCCGGCCTCAATGAACCTCCACCAGAAGGCTATAAAGATGGCGGCCTCCGGTTGCCGCCGAAGACTGCAATTGCGAACCAACTAATCCAAGCGGTTGTGCTTAGTGGTTTTCATTTGGCTAGCAAGATATAGTCGCTTACACCATCATGCCCAATATACCTACCTACCAATATCATCGTGTTTCTTTATATAGAGGCCTGTAAACCAGGTAGTCATCCATCTATGGCAAGCTGTCCGAGGCAATCATTCGAATATCTATATAGCCTCCAGTGCCAGGCGAGGTTTCTTCTGCCGCTGACATATGCATAAGCTTCTACAACAATAGACAGTGTATATTCTGATCATCATATTGTTCACGTACAGCGTCATTGATATGGATTCCACCCGTGAGGCTTCTGGAATCAATGCTAGTTTCCTATTGTATACATGCAAGTGTAAAGGTACTTGCCGAGGTAGGTATACAAGCAAATGGTTTAACATCTGATGTTTGAAAACAGAGCAATAAAAGCAGTCTATCGCTGATAATCCAAAGTTCTAAACCAAACTTTTTTTTTTCTCTTTAAATTCGGTGGTTTCTTTCGTCCCAACGGTAAATGCACATCATCTGTATACCAATCTCGTCAAGAGATCCCATTAGTAGATTAAAGGCTCTTCATGTTCTAAAAGAGAAGTGAAAAGAGAAGGCGAGAAGTGAAAGAACCAAGTGTGTAAACTCCTACAACAAAGGAGATTCAAAGAAAGACATGCCTCGTCCTAGAAACCAGAAGAAAAGAATGAACTATAAGGTATTTAATTTATCCATAGTTGAAACAGATTAAAAAATCAATATATCGAACTCCCGACCCTAGACGCCGTATACCACAAGCAGCCCCTCCGACAAAAGAGATCGTGATGCTCGGTTTATAGGTATTAAAATATGTAAAAAAAAAAAAGTAGGTAAGTATATACCCGACTCCCACTGGAATGATGACCAACAGAGTCGTCTTTATGGTTGTCTTTGTTGTTTTTTCTTTTGTTTACTTTGAATGCACTGCTAGCCCCGCCGTCTCTCCGTAACCCTTGGCCTCTTCCTTCAAACTTTTTATGGCAAGTTCTTCAGGATAGCTGCAAACATTTATCAAGTAATCCAATCTACAACAAGATTTGTTAGCCATGTATTCTGTAAATTGATCAAGTAGATGAAAGGTTAGTCAAAGACATAATCATACTTTGCTTCGTAAACGTGCTGCAGCTTGACCTCCGCGTACTTCCTTTCACAGCTCAGCAATACGTCCTCTCGTTTCCGCCGATTCACCGTCTTGACTCTCATCACGAACACTGCGCTCACCGGCCTGTGATCCGATGTGTGAACCTCATGCCGCCGGTAGTCCAACTGTTTGATCCTGCCAATCCCACGATATAGCACCCGGTCGCACCAACTTGGCATACGCTTCTTCTCGCTCGTATCATATATGTCTGTTCCAACGTCATACTTGTATGTCGGTGGGAAGGTGATGGGAGCTTCGTGAAATGACCGCAGTCGGAACCCCGGGTTCTTCTTGCGTTCGATCAGTAGTTGATCACGCTCCAGTAGCCTCTCAAATTCGCCGTTCTTGATTGTGTGGATAACGCTATCTCGGTGTGAATGCTCGATCCGATAGTTTAGATCACCATTGAGTACGCATATTTCGTGGTCCAAAATTCTGCTGCCGTCGCCGCCACCTACAAAACTATAGGCACGAATATCCGGGTCTGTTTCTATAGTTAGGTTATTGGCTTCCAGAATGTTGGCAATGTCGTTGTTGCGACTCCGTGTTCCAGATTGACCAGCGGCAAGATGGCAGTTGATGAAGCAGACGGAACTGTCATCCAAGAAGAACCGCGTCACAAGAGCGCCTTTGTTTCCGTGGATCCCTCCCAATCCGGTTTTGACCGTGCATGCTCCAAAGTTTCGAATATTGCCTCGCTCGGACGCTTTCACGAAAATACAGGTGAAGAGTCCAACCATGTTTGCTGAATGCAACATTTGGTATTTTACTTCGCCTTGCATAAACTTGTCGATACAGTCGGAAAGGTATTCCTGCCAGACTCGATACTGTCGGCTCATATGCTCCTGAACGCCGGCATTAAGATGCTTCTCTGACTTTTTGCCCTTGAAGAGCGATTCTGAATCCTGTTATTAGTAATAGTTACTAATGATTTTGATTGTGCGACTTACTAGCTGTGAGCTTCTTATTTTCAAGATCCACAAGCTCTTGGAAACCAAAGACAATAATATCAGGATCGCCTTCGCATGAGCTTAGAACGCTCGCGATATATTGGTCGTCACCTCGATGGCTTCTAAGATCATAGGGTTTCGATGCACCGGCATTCCAAGTACATATCAAGGTCTTCAACTGTCGGAAGTCGCAAAACTCGATATCTCGTTTTTGCATCTCCTCCTCTGTACAAAGATTAGCAAATCTAGACCTTGACATCTAACATTAATAGCAGCAGGCTCAAACATACCGAGCCAGTCGTCCTCCATCATGCCATCCCATACTTTGATATTCATCTCTGAACTCAATGTGGCAACCTGTAGCCTATCGATTTTCCATATGCTGCTTCTGTCTACCACTAACTCTGTAATGGGCCGCTCATGGGCCTTCCAGTCTTTGATAACCTTCCATGGTCGCGAGCTAACATCGTAGACATAGATCATACCCGTCTGGAATCCCGCCCAGAGATAATCGCCGACTCCAGACATAGTGTTAATTTTGTACAAACTAACACTAACAACTTCGACGCAAGTTAACGTCTTCTTTGAATATATGGAAACCTTTCCATCGCTGTGGCCAAAAAATACCTTGTCCGGGTCGGAATTGACTAGTGCTCCAGATGTTATTTCACCGCATTGCTTCGGTTGTGTGATTGGCCTATCCACCAGATGGAAACCAACACCAGGGTCGGCACTCGGTTGATATACCATAACATCTCGCCCTGACGCTACCCACAGCTGTGAGCCAGTTACTAACGAGTAACTATGCCCAGCTTTGACGCGAAACGTCCTAGGCGAACCTCTCAGATTCGGTTCCCGAGTCGCAGAGTCTGGTGGCCAGACTTGCAGCTTTCCGCTGTCATCTAAACTCCACAATTCGTAACCATGTCGATGAATCTTCAGAATTTCTCGTTTCGTATGCGCACTCGATCTCGATTCCACGAGTCTGTGCGTTTTGATGTCGATTTCCATTAGTTCACCAAACTGACTCCCCAACCACAATACCGATCCTTCGGTGGCTATATCTGCGGATGGTTTGAATGCAATGGCGGTTATGCGAGAAGTTTCGCCGTGGTTTAATGCCATGATTTGTTCTCCAGTTCGCAAATTCCACACTGTCGTGACGTGAGATGTGGTGCAGACATATTGGCCGCACACGGCGAAGAGTTTTACATCGTACTTGCAATGTATTTCCTTTGGACCTGTCTTGAAATATGGCCTCCGTCGATTTGCTCCGGTAGAATCTGGGTATTCATTGGGATCAGAAGTTGAAATACCAGGATCGGAATCATCATCATCCATGTCTCTAGCGGAGTATGCCGTTGTAGCAGTCCTTGATGTCATGGCTGTTGCCGTTGAGCTGATCGAAACAGTTCTTGTAGACGAAATCGATGGTGGGGGTTGAGTAGAGGTAACATCGACAGAGTGGCTATATGTATGACCAGTTGAGGCCCTGGCTGGACTCGGGGACTTGAGATTGGATTGTATGCGTTTCGGAGGAGGCGGCATTTTGAGCAGTTCATTGGGGTCGACGTTTGGGGAAGCAATCATGGATGGTTTTGGTGGAGATGAGCTGCGACCACGGCTAGTAAACGGAGTACCTGAGTCAACGGAAGGACGAGGCGGCAGAGAGGGCCGAAATTCGCCAGCGAATGCATCGTCTGATCGTGATCTCTCCTGAGATGCCAGACTTCTTGATTGGTCATGAGTCCGGGGAGATGATGATAAAGGTGTAAGGGGAGGTTTTGATATTGCCGATCTAGGTACAGGCGGATTTGATGGCGGGGGCGGCGGGGGCGGCTTGATTCGCTTCTCGGCTGTTGTATGGTGCCCAGGTGGTGGGGTTGAGAATGGCGAATAGGTATCAAAATGTTTGGAGATTCGGTTAGTCGGGACGGGAATCGGAACGTCGGTTGGAGCTTCGTCTTCACTGGGAGGAGTACTAAAAGGAGAGAGTCGTTCTTCTTCACTGCCATTCGAGGGTGCCAAACTGCGAGTGCCGTTCGTTTTGACCGATAGTCTCGAAGGTGGAGGTGGAGGCGCAGCAGGCTGCCTCGTTTCTTGGACAGGCTCTGTGTTTACCCGGATTAGTGATTCTCGAGATTTGACGGGTCTTGGAGGTGGCACTGGATCCAGGGTTGCTCCGTTTCTTCTGGCATTCAGAGCGCTAGGGGTGGGATAGTCTCGTAGAGCTTGCATTGTCTGGCTCAATGGTGCCTTTTTTTGCGATATGCTGAATTCAGGCGCTGCGGTTTCCGGAGCATGGTATCCATCGGGTTTAGAGGCCAAGGACCTCGGCCGCGGCGCAATCGGTGGAGGCGTTCTTGAGGGTGACGGGTTCTTTGACCCTCGAGGTGATGGGATAGGCGGTGCAATCGTACCCGTTTGGCTGGAGGGAAATTTGGCTGGGGATTTTGGTGATTCAACAGTAACAGTAGGCGGTATCACTGATTTAAAGCCACCCACGGATAGCGGCCGTGATCTAGCAGGTGTCGCCGGTGCTTTTAGGGTCGAATCGGGCTTTGAACCAATGGCCGGTAGCTTGTCTGTTTCCCTTCGAAGATCCAGAGACGACCTCCCCGTCCGAGATTCTTGAGTCGAATCATGTGTCGCAAATTTCGAGCGTTGGGCTGGAGGCTCTATGGGTGTCGATGATCCCGTAGTAGGAGTAGCGGGACCAGAAGTAGATGGACTGTTCAGGCCGATTTGCTCGAAACGGGATCGTAAGGTGGATACGGACTTCTACAGCACGACGAGCGGTAAGACGGCGTTAGTCGGTTAGCATCAGGTTTGCGTAGAGGTGAATGTCGGGGAGGCGAGGGAAGGGAAGGGAGGTGAGTATAAGTCATGCCTGAGGAGAATCGTCCATTTCGACGTTGAATTCAGGTGAACACGAAACATCTACGTCGAGGCAAGGTGAAGCGATGGCGGTGGATGATGTTTCGTAGCAGGAGAATGAAGTGAAGTAGAAGAAGAAAGAGCTGTGCACTCGAAAGGAAGGAAGAAGGAAGGATACGCTGTGGTTTCCAGTCCAGCTGTCCGCAGCGATAATCTGTTGCCCAAAGGAGTAGCCGATTCCTTCAGCGGCGAGAAAAATAATCCAAATGAATCCTGCACGTGAGAGAGAGCGAGATGGAGAGAGAGGCGGTGGTCGTAATCAAGAGGAGAGAAAAACTGGTGATGACTGCTGCTGAGAAGCGTCTGGGCGCCGACTTAGTCAGCCTATGCTGGTGCCTGAGCGTGAGCCTGTGCCTGTGCCTGGCCGACCAGCTGGGGACAGAACAGAACTTCGACTCGCTGGAGATTAATCAATCAACGGACGCCAGTCGGAACAATAATAATAATAACAGTAACCAAGTAAGTAAGTAGCGATCCCCAATAATAACACCACTGCTAACAGTGGAGCCCAGCCAGTCGGACAATGACAGCGTCAAAGCGGTGAGAGGCTATTCGTCTGGGGGCTCGAGAACCCAACTCGGGCTCCTGATTCTGAAACTCCTGCTGGTCAAGATGACGAATAAGGTGATAGGTGGCGCGCTATAGGGCCTGCCTCTAACTCGACCGACGAGTAGCGCTGAGCCTCTGGAATGCTCACCCGAGCCGGAGGAATGCAAAGCAGTTGGGCCATGCGAACGATGTCCGGCGAGCGGCGACTTTTCCGGAAGGTGCAGTCTTGGATAGTATCGGTCAGCATCGTATCTAGTTACATTACATTATCCGCGATGCGTCCTTCGGCCTTCGCTCTACTGCTCCTCGACCGCCGTGGCGCCGTGTACATGTCCGTATCAGCGCGCCGGGTCTCCGCGAACGCGCCGCTCCCGCACGAAATACTCATGCATCTGGCGATATAACCCCACCGCGATCCCAGACGGGTTGCTGCTGCTTTGCTTGTAGGTTACGTGAAATGTCCTGGCCAGCAGAGCCCATCCCCCAAAATCTTCGCCCTGGTGGCACAAAATGCTCGTCTCGCTTATGTAAAATCCGCATGGGTTATGCCTAGGGCCTTAAGCTTGCTCGGTTGCTGTCGCCACTTTTTCAAGGATGAATACCCACCAACAATAGCAGCAGCATTTCGAGACACCAAGATTGATATCTGTCTCAAGGCAGGGGCTGCATAGAAATATCTGTGTCGCCCTTTGTTATCCTTGGCAGATGATAAACGATCCATACATCTATCACTATATCTTGATACATTCTTCACTCCGAAATGCCAACTAAAGGTTTGATACGTATTCTTGCATGTGTCACATATAGTTATACAAAACAGCCAGGATAACCGTACTACCATTGTGGTTATCATAGGCTATAGCGAATATCATAACGCTAACAGTTTAAACTAAGGCACCCTCGTCAAATATTATCGAACAGATAATCCACTAGATACACATTACAATTCCATGAACCTTACCCCCATTCATTTGATTGACGGTGGTCGATGGGAGGACAAGTTTAAACCAAACTAGTTTTACCACAACAACAACATCAAGATCTACCACCATACTGTTGATTGTACTGGGGGTACGGCGCCCCAATTGGTGCCGAGGAATTGCGGTAGCTTTCGAATCGCACCGTCGCATCAATTTTCTTCTGCAAGCTAGCTTGTCTCCTTGCGTGAATGGTGATGATAATCCAGATGACGATGCCGATGACGGCGAACCCAGCCGTACCAATTGAAGTATACGCCGAAACGGTCTGTGTTGGATTAAACCCATTAGCGCTGCAACATGTGGGTGCTGTAAATTCTAATTTGGGAACTTACATTAACGGTGCAGAGCATGTCATAATTAAGCTGTTGCTCAAATCTCTGCTGTATCTCAACAATCGATGGGTCATTGGAGCACGAGAAGCCCCAGATATCGGACCCGTTCGACGCTAAGTTGAACGTTCCAGCTGTAGTTCCCCATACAATCAAGTGACCGATCGGACTCAGCAGCTTGACATATGTGGTCCCTGCAGCAACCCTATCTGCGGCTCTGCTGCCACAGCAGTAGGCTATCAGAACGCTCAGGTTGAACAGCAAGGTGATGAAGGCGACGCCCGACATGACGTACGTGGGCCATAGCTTAGGGTTCGCCCCAAAGGGGCCTGTACCGTTGACCATCTCGTTCTTGGTCACGAGGAATCTTTCGAGGGTAAAGGCCATGATGCCCGCGATGGCCATGGAGGCGACCAGATTTATGACACGCTCGAGGACACGCAAGTTCTTTACTCGCTTCTGACTTTTCTACAAACATGGAATTTGAATTTTAGTTCTTTTAGTTCTTTCGCATCTTAGAAAAGCCGTCGGCGCATTTCTCGTGACTTACAGCCACATTCTGCGCCAGCTTAGCCACTTTCTCGATGTCCTTAATCTCGTTCTTGTCGTTAAATCCTGCGGGGTCGTTACCGTCCGGGCTGATCACGTCGTATGAGGCCATCTTTGACGAAGTTCTTATCACCTCGAAGGGATGTGATTTCCAGGATGCGGTAGGAGGGTCCGAGGTATTGGGAGTATCTGCGCACGTTAAGTGGTCTGTCGGAGCGTTGCGACGGTAGAGGCTCGGCGGGGATGCCAGTTTATATGTATCAGAGCCGCCATTAAATCTCAAGAGTCGCCGATAAACTTCTGTCAACGTTACTAGACCCTGCGGCTGAGCCCTGTGACAGTGAGAGAAATTAATGTGGATCCTGCTTCTGATCCAATGCGATCAGGCTAGCCCTATCGTTTGAAAGGATGTGACTTTGACGGCTAACGGGATTATCGAAAGTGACAATATTATACTAGGCAATGAATGGTACTATTTTACGAAAATGATGCCTTACTTGGATAATTCGCCGGGCTTTACTCAGCCGTGGTGAATGGGGCTCCTGATCCCTTGGGGAGGTATATTATAGCGAGAGTATAGCCCTCGACCTCTCAGAATCCTGAGATATCTGCAGCGGCGTAGTCCGGAGTGGGTCTAGTTCCGGCGCATTTTCACATTCACGGATGCGAGAACCACCACAACCATTTTGCATTTTGGCTGCCACGTTTAATATAGATTCGTGCAAATGGATATTTCAAACATTACCCCGAACTTAAAACTCAAATACCGTGTCGTTCGAGGAGTGAGTCCGTCAAGGGCTGAGGGTGAAAGTCGGAGCTAGGCTGCTCTGTTAACCCGCATTCGTCCTGAGGATTGCGTACTCCCTCCATTCGCGTTGTTGCTGTTGGCCGAGCCCGCTTCGATTGCTTAGTCCCGAGCTTGTTTTTCTGCCTCAACGTGTCTGCATGTCGCCCCACCAGTTCAGCCTAGCCACCAGTCTGATTTGGGCCTTGGAACCGAAGCTCGACCTTGCTTCGGGCTTCGTATTTCTTCTTCCTTTTAAACCGACGGCATAGTGGTCGGGGAAGTTTCCATCAAAGGCCGTGAAGAACAGCGGGGAGGTTGATATCGTGATGAGAGGATATCTGTCTGCATATGCAGGTGCTGCCTTTTGAAGCTCTCCCCCGCGGTTCATGGATACACCTATTTTTCCGGACTCGCAGAGCGGAGGTGTGGCGGTGCGCCATATGCGCCGCTTGTGAGGCTGGGCTTATGCACATCAAACCGCTTCTCTCGCACCCATACGCCAAAGCTCGCCGCTAAACAGCTACAACCTGCATTTGAGGCATCTGCAACCCCGGCATTTGTGAAAACAATGTGGTATGTATTCCCCGGTATCTTGTGCTATCTCTCTCTCTACATTACAGCTCCGCTCCCGACTAACGATCCCGCATGCATACAGCAAACACATATTAAACGCCCAAGTCTCCATCCGCTCTCCTTGTTGTACGTTTGCCACGCCGTCTGCTCTCATTTAGCACATCTAACCGTCTTTTCTTATCGGTCTATCTCGCAGGCCGCAAATGGTTCGACTGCCCCGAATGTCATGCTGAATCCGAGACCCACCCACTGCTTAAAACCGTCGAGATCACGTTGGTCTGCAAGAAGTGCAAGAAGGCGTTCCGCAAGGACTCGCGCGAGTTCGAGGAGGCGGATGAATACTGTCCACACTGCGATAACCACTACGTGCTGGAAGCGAAGACTCCGAAACCCATGCTGAAAATTGAGAGCGAGGACGTCCGGATGGATAACCGGTAAGTATTCTCTTACATTACCTGCCACAAAACCGTTTTCGCATATATTCGATGCGGGGCATTTGCGGAACGGGCTTGCGCTCATCGCAGACATTTGCTTGGGGATTATAGGATTATAAAAGACGATCGACTTCGAGGATTGGACGAAAGCGAACTATTTGATGTTGGAGAAACGGCAGACCGGCTGGGGTAGCCGAAGGCTTGCTATATGGCTTTGGCTTGCAATGTGCACCCTGTGATACATATACGTATAGGGAGAGTCTAGATTGGTCTCGAGGCTAGATTCTAGGTTCATGTAAGCGTCGTGTTTGGCCCAGTGTGAATGTAGGCGTTCGAGGTTAGGCCACTGTCGAAAAAGTTCTTCGTTTCCTAATAGAACACCCAGCATGTTTTACTTTCGTGACCCTATCTTCACTACAGTAACGACGCGGGACTCTATATCCAAACTATCATTCAGCAAAACCAACTTTGCCAATCTATGAGCCTGTTACCCCCCCTGACGTTGATGTCCCACCAATTGGCGTACTGCTGCCCGTTGCTGCCGAAGCGGAAGCCCCACCCCTCCCGCCCTTCTTCTTCGCTGCTTCTGCAGCTTTCTCTGCCTCGATTTCCTTGACGTAACTTTCTATTTTTTCAGCTTCAAGGTACTACGGTTTACGCATTAGATTGTTAGCACAGTTATAATTATTTAATTCGTGCAGAATTATTTGATCTCTCACCTCAACTTTCTTGCCCGGTGCCATCAGTGCAATCTCTATGTTCTTCGCACCGGTCTGCACGACCTCCAGTAGCGATTTGACAGTGAGCTTAATCGTCTCTTCACGGTCCATATCCTCCTTGAAATTCCGCTCTAAAAATTCCCGCACGGTCTTGCTCGATCGCCCGATTGCATTTGCTTTCCTACTCTAATAGTCAATACTCTGCCAACCGGCCACACCACGTTCTTCTCTCCCGGGACGCGTATGCACCCACCATGCAGAATAAATCCCTGACGGCTCCGTCTGGTATAACCGCGGTGTATCATCATTCGGATCGAATCCAATAATCAATGTACTGATTCCAAACGGCCGCACACCACCACTTTGTGTGTACTTCTGTTGCACACCCGCAACATACTTGGTAATGTACTCGATCGTGACAGGGTCCTCGACGGTCAGGCGATGGGATTGCGCTTCTACACGAGCTTTATCGATGAGGATCCGTGCGTCCGCATTGAGACCTGCGAAGGCGAGGCAGACGTGCATGTCGACCATGCCGATCTTGGAGGGGGTGATGCGGGTGTCCTGCAGCTTAACTGCGGAGCGCTTTTCGCAACCGAGGACCGCGATCGATTTGCCTTTAACGCCGACGGCGCAGGTTCCTAAGCGGGGGTCGTTGTTAGCGGATAAGTCGTAACTAGACGTGGAAGTGCGTGGTGGGGAGGAGGGGTGCTAGGGACGCGTAATGTGTGTACCTCGTTTTACAGCTTCGAGGGCATATTCAACTTGGAAGACGTGACCGTCCGGGCTATGGTATTTGTTGTTAGATGCTGTGGGATCTCTAATCGGTGACAGTCGCGAGGATTTTACCTGAAGACTAAGCTGTTATGTTAGCTGGATGAGAATGTGGATAGCTAGGGACGATAGCTACGACTTGACCTACCAGAAAGAGCACGATCGTAGGAGCCAGCCATTATGGGTGTTTAAGCAAGCAATGTTGCTGTATCAATGGAACCAGTTCAGAATGGATGTGAGTAGAGATGGGAAGGAAGCGAGGATGGAGAGACGATAGGAAAGCAATGGTGGTGGAGGGGAGGCTGCGTAATGGAGAAGACGTCGTAGGCAACTTAGCTCGCTGTGTTGGGTGGTGTTGAGGCTGCCCGACGTGTTTGTCTGCCAAGGCGGCGCTTAAAGCCATTCGCGCCTGGCGCGTAGACGGAAAGCTCAAGCGACCGTCGAATCCGTCACAATGATGTGCCTGCACCTCGGTGTTCTCTAGCCGAAAGCGAGATCGGATTGGCCAATTCTCAGGGACCAGCCTATTCGGGGCTACAACGTTAACTACAGCTAGCCAGCTAGCCAACCCTTTAGAACCTGCTGCGACGGCTGCATCAAGACTTCGGAAATGGGGTCAATTGCCTGCAGAACACTGCGGACTGTTGTGCGTTCGTCCGGTCTCGCACAGAATATTCATGTTGGTCGTTGCGCGAAGTCGGCCTCCATAAGAGCCTTTTGGAACACAGAGAGGGTATCACTCAATAGCTGTCCCCGAGGCTTCGCGACCGGATCCTCGCGCTACTATGCTACTTCGAAGGAAGTAAAATTTACTGCAGAGAAGTATGAGCTTTATAAGTCATCGATCGATGGATATGAATCTCAATGCTAAAATGATGCATTCTAGCTATCCAAACACTAAACGAGATTCTCGATTCGCGCAAGTTAGGACCAAAATTAACCCTTGGTGAATTTCTGCCGAACGCAGCCCATCTAACAAATATCTTGTCCTGTTTTAGTTATCCCGAGAAGATGTCGACCACTTTAAAAGCATTTTGAGCTCACCTTCGTCAGTGATATATGGTGACAACGCCGCCTCAGAGTTGCAAAGCTTCAATACGGATCAGATCCGCAAATATCGCGGCCAGTCAAAGCTCGTTCTCAAACCGAGGACAGTGGAAGAAGTTAGCGAGGTGATGAAGTACTGTAGTAAAAGGAACCTAGCTGTTGTCCCTCAGGGTGGAAATACGGGACTTGTCGGTATCCTCCATACTCAATACTCCCATTGTTGCTTCGGGCTCTTCTAAGAATATTGGAATTTTAGGTGGCTCTGTTCCCGTTTTCGATGAGATTGTAGTCAGCCTCCAAGCTATGAACAATATTCGCAGTTTCGATGACGTCTCTGGCGTGTTGGTGTGTGATGCTGGTGTTATCCTCGAATCTGCAGACTCCTACCTGCGGGAACGCAACTACATCTTCCCACTGGATCTAGGCGCCAAAGGCTCCTGTCATGTGGGAGGCAATATCGCTACCAATGCTGGCGGGCTCCGGCTGCTGCGCTACGGTAGCCTTCACGGGACGGTCTTGGGTGTCGAGGTGGTGCTACCAGACGGCACTATACTACATGATCTCCAGACCTTGCGCAAGAACAATACGGGATTTGATCTGAAGCAGATGTTTATCGGGTCTGAAGGTACCCTCGGAATAATTACAGGTGTCTCGATCCTATGTCCTCACAGGTCGAACGCTGTCAACACTGCCTACTTTGGCTTGAAATCTTTCGACCAAGTTAAGAAGGCGTTCAAGAAGGCAAAGAACGACCTTGGAGAAATTCTATCCGCGTTCGAGTTTATGGACGGCCTCACGCAAGATTTATACCATGCAGCCACGGAGAAAGCGTACCCACTGGCTGAGAGATATCCATTTCACATCCTGATTGAAACGAGTGGCTCTAACGCAGAACATGACATGGCGAAGCTAGAGGCATTTCTGGAGGAAGTTATGAGCGAGGAGATTGTCGCAGACGGTATACTGGCGCAGGATAAAGCCCAGGCAGAGGAATTGTGGAGATGGCGAGAAGGGCTGTCAGAGTCGTGTACACACTGGGGAGGCACGTACAAGTATGACGTTTCAATTCCACTGGATGATTTTTACAATCTGGTGGAAGACTGTAGGAAGCGGTTCGACGAGGCTGGCCTTACTGGTGGCCCTAGCGACGACTCGAAGCCTGTAATCGGAGTAGTAGGGTGGGGTCATATGGGTGATTCGAACTTGCATCTTAATGTGTGTGTCAGGCGTTATGACAAGCAGTTGGAGAATCTAGTGGAGCCGTGGGTATACGAATGGATCCAAAAGAGGAAGGGCAGCATCAGCGCAGAACATGGACTAGGGTTTGCGAAGAGAGACTATGTCCAATACAGCCGAGATCCGACATCACTGGAGATCATGAGACGGGTGAAGAAAACTTTTGATCCACAGGGAATCATGAACCCGTAAGTTTATGTTGTCCTATCTTCCAGTACAAGCGGTGACTAATAAAATCGATTAGATACAAGTATATCCCGACGGATGCATGAGAGCTGCTCGAAGATTGAATAACTGATGATGCAAAAATGAGAATATTTTAGCGATGAATGCCCTTCGACTAAAATACCAAGACTAATTTAATGTACATAAATCGCGTATTTGAACTTTTATAAGGCAACTTCCCGAAAAGTGACGAGTTTATAGCACAGATATCTTGTAGGAGGCTGTTGCATTCTCGCGTGTTGTTCACCCAAAGCTTTACTCGCGAGCGCTCTTGAACATCATCGTTCAAACAACCTCAAGATCTTCCCGTCTTTGTCAACCTTTGGTCACATAACCTTGGATGTAGCTCCCCGATGGTTCTATTTCCGAGCCATCAAGCGGCTACCATCTCCCGTCATGTTGGTATGTTCTGCGTCTCTCATATGCTCATTCACCTACGCCTGCCTTTACTTTTTGCTAACCTATGACTTATCGCAGGACCTGTTCATTGCGTCGCATACAGCGCCGGCGCTGGTCAATATGTGCGTATAAGCATTTTACGCCTTTCACCACCCCGAACATTACAAATGCTAACCTTAACATTCGGTAGATCCTAACCGGCGGACAAGATCGCAAAGTCCACCTTTTCAACCCTTCCACCACTACACTAATCCAAACCTACGACGCGCATGGCTACGAAGTACTGTCCCTCGCCGTTGCGCCAGATAATTCACGTTTCGCTTCTGTCGGCGGCGACAAATCCGCCTTCCTATGGGATGTAGCCGCCGCGAAGACTATCCGCCGCTTCGCAGGCCATTACGCCCGCATCAATACTTGCGGGTTCAACCATGACGCTAGCGTGCTCGTCACGGGTAGTTTCGATGCCACTGTCCGCCTGTGGGACATTAAAAGCAACTCTACAAAGCCGCTAATGGTCTGGGATGAAGGCAAGGACAGCGTTACTAGTCTGGTCGTTGGTGACGGAGAGGTCATCACTGGGTGTGTAGATGGGCGACTGCGGCGGTACGATCTGCGCATGGGCACGATATACGTTGATCTCATAGGTTATCCAATCACTTCCGTCACGCAGACGCAAGATGAGAATGCTGTGCTGGTGTCCAGCCTTGATGGCACGGTCAGGCTGATGGATAAGGCTGGCGGCGGGTGTCTGCAGAGCTACCGCGGTCATACTAATAGCGAGTATCGAGTGCAGAGCGCGTTTGCTATGGTGGACAGTTATGTCGTGAGCGGGAGTGAGGATGGGTGGGTGTATGCTTGGGATGTGCTGGAGGGGAAGTGCGTTGTGAAGGAGCGAGCGCATGCGGGCAAGGTAGTTAGTGCTGTGGCTGTGAATGATTCGAGGAAGGAGATGGTGACGGCGGGAGTAGATGGGACAGTAGTAGTATGGAAGACCGAGTGATATCTATGTTACAGTGTCTGAATTGTATGCCGGACACTAGTTACCTAGGTATTATACTGATGAAACTAAACTATAAAACCTAATGAGATGTTTAAATAGAAGGCTCAATGTATATTATATAACAAGCTAAAATAATATATCAACATGAATGTTCATTTTATGGTCCAACAGAAACTTCCAATGTGCGCCAACAGCACCGTGAAAAATCAAACTGAACTTAGACCCATGGTTGGAAAGAAGGAAAGAAAGAAACATATGGTATGGAGCGATGACTATCAATCTTCATCGTCAGAGTCTACGCGGGCCCGTTTTGAATCTTTGTGTTTATCTGGTAACTCCAGACCATGCTTTTTCTGCCCAGCCCTGACATCGGCTAGGAAGGCATCGACATTGAAAGGGTCTATCGATGTTGAGGTGTCCTTCTCAAACTGCACGGGTCCTTCTCTAGCTTCTTGCTCGCCCGCGCCCTGGAACACGCCCCGTCCCAAAACATCGAATCTCTTTTCCTTCGAAAGTCTCTCCATAGTCCCATCGCCATCATCTTCATCGCCCCCTCCACCTGCCGAAGGTCGGTAAATGCTTCTGGATATTTCCGCCGCAGCAAATAACGGTTTGTCGTAGTGTTGGTCCTCGTTGAACTCCGATCCCATACCCAGGCCGCTACTCTGATTAAATAATCTCGCATCGAACATTGCCTCAGCAGACTGTGTAGGCTTAGAAACGAGGCCTAGCGCAATTTTCTCGCCGATATCACGGTTCTGCTCGCGCGCCAACATTTGCACGCGCCGCTCCGTACCCATCCGCTTCATTCGCAGATCTCGTTCAGCTTCCTTCCGCCTCTCCCGCCTCAACTCTTCTCTTTCCCTAATCTCTCTTTCCTCATCTGAATCCGAGCCTCCAGAACGGGACCGTTGTCGCCTCGGTGTTCCGCTTCGACTTCTGCTGCCTCCGCTCTCCGAGCGTCCAGATCCGGATGGTGATCGTGAAGACCTATCCGCGATTCTCCCTCTTGCGCTGGTTTTATGCTCCTCTCTAGCTTGCTGCGCTAACTTCCTCAGATGTTCTTCTTTGGCCAATTTTTCTTTTTCCGCTAGCTTCTGTTGCATGGTTGACCGTAGCTTGACTTCCTCTCTTGCATGTCTATCCGCGATGAGTAAGGCCTCAGAGAACCGCGCAAATTTATCGTTGATCGTTACATCCTGTAGTCCTCTTCCGTCTGCTGCCAACCGCTTGTCCAAAGGTACTGTATAACCCTTAGGATTTTTCCAATTCGAGATTGGCGGAGGTATCGTCCAGGCTTCTTGGTCCGCTGCCGTTAGCTTTCTTGGTGGGGAATGCATCACCGGTGCAGGCGGTGAAGGTGGGCCCCTTGGTATCTTCTTGTGCTTAAATTTCGGCGGTTCCATCGGATCTTCCTGTCGCTCAACAATCTTGATGATTCGGTCGTTCTTTTTCCCCGTCTCTCCCATCTGGTTCGCTGGCGTATACCGTACGAATGTTGGCTCCGGCCGATTAGTCCCTTTGATGTTCTTTGGTTTTTGCGCCGCCACGGCCCCAGCAACAAGTTTTGCCAGCGCAGCGCGAGTCTTTTCCGTCTGCTCTGCAACTTCCTCCTCTGATGGCCGTTCTAGTGAGATCTCGCCAACGTCGGCGCGCTGTCGTAACGGGATGAGGTCTTTGAAAGACGCGTGAACGATACGCTTTTCGTTGTGTCCTTGCCGTGCAATCGCGTCGTACTTGACGAGACCCTGTTCGTCAACTTCGAGAGCGAGCGAAGCGCGGGTCTTGCTAGAAGGTTTGCGTCCCATGTCGAGCGGATACTGCGCGATTGGGATCTCGGGGAAGGCGCCACCGTCGCCAAAGTCTTCAAGGGATTTGGGACGCCAGTTTGCGCGTTGGCCATAAGGAGGTGGTCCAGAACGCTGGGAGTCAGGAAAGGAGAAAATTAGCATATTATAGTGGTGGGTCGGTACCAGGAAAGGAGACGATGGGCATGAATTTGCCATGGAGAAATCTACCTTCAGGATCAACTGGGCTTCAGCGCTGTTGGACCCAATGATCCGGGGACCAGAGATCTTAGTGGGGGCGGAGGCATCACTAGATGATGACGATTGCTTAGGTGCCGGGAGGGTGGATAGAAGGTATTTCGTGAGAGTCGCCATCGTGGTGTCAGTGGTCGGTGGGTATCGAGAGAAGGATGGTTTGAAGACAACAGCGATGACAGTCATTAGCAGGAGACGGCGAGTTTTTGGAGGCTCTAAAAGTCTTGGCGGTCTACAACACAAAAGGAATTCCGAATTGGAGTCACACAGTGCTTCTGCAACTAGATCTGTAATGGCACTACCACATTGCTAATTACTATTACCATCGAAGATCCCTCAGGATTATAGGCACGGATCACCAATAACTCTCAATTCTCTCCGCATTCCCAATAAGCTTGATTTATAATACACTCGGAAAAATAGAAAACCAAAAAAAGAGATAAAATGATACGCTTAACACGCTAACGAAATGTAATTTATGTTCAAGGCTGACGACTCCAGCTAGAGGTTTCGGGCCTTTTATATGCTATCCAGGTTGCGTCGTTCAACAAGCCTCTCGAGGTTGTTTCCCAGTTTGTTAATTTGGAGGATAGTATCAACTCCATATGAAGCCAAACTATGCAGTTTTAGACTGCCCGCCCAATACTCTGCGTAGACTCTGCTCAAGGGAAGTCCCAACCCAAGCCTCAAATTTGGCGGTCGGTGGGAAAGAGGAGCTAGTGACGTTCCTCTTAGCGGCTTGCCATCATCGTCAATTCCTTCCTTCGAGCCTGTGTGGAATAACTCTTGCAGTGTTGCGGACATGGTTGGAACAAGGGAGATGTTTTGCAGTTGTTTCTGCCGTCTGGGTCCCTTGCTGAACGACCATATGTGTGGAAAGATGTCCTGTGGTATTCCACCGCCCTGGTCTGAGATTCTAAAGATGACGTACTGCTGCGTCTGACAGATCAGGACGTTAATGGGCGGCAGGTCTGAGTTGCTATCGCTGCCATGGCGTTCGATCGTGGCCTGGATGGAATTTCGGAGCAGCTCGCCAATGATATATTCCAGATGGCTAGGGATATAAGGGAAAGTAGCTTCGGGGTGTCCATCAATGATGATCTCCGGAACAGGCGAATCTGGTCCGTTGGCTTGTTTCGAGAGGGATTGACAGAGCTTGCCGCATTTTTCGACAACTTCTCGAGCATTGCACTTCAGAAAGACCTCGCCCACAAAGTCGGCGCCGTTAGTGTGATCCCGGCTGACCCCATTATGGGGGACATGTGGGAAGAAGAAGGGTGAATTATAGGTGTCTGTCAAAGCAACATGCTGCTCGGCGATTGTTCTTCGCGAGATTCGCTGCATCGAGAAATGGGGTTAGTGGGCTATACGAAAAAAATTTATACGCGTAGGGATCGTACACTCTTGAGCATGGTTTTGAGAAAATCGTCGAGCTCAGCAGCGGGCACGAAGTCCCTACACTCCAGTGCACCAATCGCCAGGTTCGGGATCACAGACAAATTTTCGGTAAGCATTTTTCTAATCAGCTGACAGAACTCGTCGTTTCCCTCGGAATTCGTGATCTCGGGTGATTTCCTCAGCAGCTCGAACGAGTTGTAATATGTTTCATAGACCTTGGAAATGTTTGGGTTGGTGACGACGACATACGGCAGCCGCTGCATATCACGGATCCGGTGAGCGAGCCGGGTTGGAAGCTCCGTCCGGACATAGTTGGCGGAATCCAGGAGGCGATCTAGCGTCAGGTTACGGCCATAGAAGGTAAGCTGGCGCAAGGATATCGGCCTTGCTTCCCGGGCGACGTGCTCTTCAAGTGCGGACGATGGCTGCCATGGGTGTATTGAGCGGTGGAAGTTGAGGGGGAGGTTGTTGGCTCTCGCGGCGGGGCCGTATGGTGGGGCTGCAGCGAATGCGTTGTTGCACCGTCTGGTCAACCGGGGCAGAGAAGATGGTGCGTATCGGTACATCGAGAAAATCTATCCTCCATGGACGACGACGACGCGAGGAGGCGGTTATTTGATAAGAAAAAAATAAGGTTGGCGATGGGGTAGTCGGTTCAAGAAAGGAGGAAGCGTTCTTGTGAGTATTTTGGATTTACTCTCTGAGCTTTTCCGGCGAGCGGGATGTGTTATCCCCTTTGGATATACTCATGCTCCCTGTTCAGATTCCCAAGAGTCAGTTTTCCGCCCAAACGGCAAAGCACATGAAAGAGAAAGAAATGTCGAGCGCTTTTTCGACGTCAACGGTCTGGAGTGACCTGCAGTATTGAACTGAGCGGTCATTACAGTCAGCCCATGTTCGAGTTTAATCTGCCCGGAGCAGGTCGAGATCCTCTCCATGAGGTATTATCCAGAACAGAAGGTCTTTCTCCAGCGGTGGGGCATGCCAGACCCCATATTTAAGGGCACCCAAAACAAAACAGGAAGGGTATCTTCTGCAGTGGGAACATGCAGGCCGACTGCGGTCGTCTTGCATGGGGTCGGCCTAAAATCGGCCTCGATCTAGGATCTGTTTCTCTGGGGAGCCGCAGCTGCTCGCTCGCTAACCAGCAAGTCGAATTTCACATGACTGGCCGACAAGAATGGGGGTTTTATCTCGATCGATGGGGTGTACAGATTAGATTCCCATCTCTGTCATCCCATCAGTTCTCGACGGCGTTTGGATTTGCACATTCCAACGGAATCCTAGAGGGATGAACGGCAGTGCGGGAATCGATGCGGTCTTCGTTCCGCCTCCAGGAACTCGAACATCGCATACGTGCACGTCATGCCGCTCATTTTTCACTCCTGGATGACCTGCCGGTTTGTTTGTTCTGTTCGCTCGCCGATATCGATAAGGGGACGATGGCTCAGGCGGGTAGGCCAGAGGCCAGCTGCCATGAGACCTCAGTTGGCACGTTACAGATTCTCGAGCGTCACAGCATGATTTTCGCAGATTGCTTGCGGACGGGTGCATTTTTTTTTTTTTTTCTTGCCGGAAGACAGGTTGTTCAAGAGTCGTACTGGCAGTTAATCTCAAATGTATTCATCTTTTGTGGAGCTGTAGAATTGATTGCTCGTAAGGCTGGTCCTTTTTTAAAGCTGTCTGGCTTGCGTAACCTGAAAGAGACACAAAACGGGAACATGTCCTTTTTACCAGTGGATCCGCGCCAGGATACCACAATCTCAGAATGTCCAATTAGCAGCACAGAAGAATCGCGAAAAGTGGACAAAGGCTCTGGCTGCAAGGGCATGTGTATCGGATTTGAAACTATATTTTTCCATCCCGCGAACCTCTTCTGTAGATAAAAGTAATACAGGACAAAGAAAGTATCATGTGTCGGTGGTAACAGAAGCAGTTATTGGGCTTTGTTGGAGCCGACGCAGTTCGATATTATTCATCATAGCTCTTTTAGCTTGGGGGGCCAAGCTGCTGCCTCCACACACACACCCACACCCACACACCCAAATACACCACCACCACTCTCCACCACTGCAACTGCCACCACCTCACATCATCGTCCATCGCCACGACGCCCTTCCTGACCTTCATTCTCTCCGCGCCTGAATCATCACCCCTTGTCAAACCCAAGCCAGCAACCCTTCTTTCCAACTACCGGCTATCGGCTTATCATCTTTGGCTCTTCTCTTCCGGTGTCACTTTCGTCGCGGGGCAACACGAGCCTGAAAAGCCTGAAGCCCCAAGCTTCGACCTCTCCGTTCGTTGATCCTACCTGTACAGCTCGCTCACCAAATCTGCCTGCGACCTGGACTGTGATATTCATATCCCCCCGAATCTTTGTACGTGCCATCGTCGCCACTGTGCTCTCCTTTCGGGCTCAGTGTTGACAAGCCTTCGACATCCGGGGGAATCACAGATTACCTGCCTCAGCAAGTTTCTTATTTGAAAAACGCGCCAATATGGATGAGGTAGATATTCACTCGCAAACGAATCACTCGGGCCTATACACTAATTCTTTTTCCAGCCACTGGAAGACCATGATATGATCTTGGAAACGGAGCTTGATGAGAAGGACTCAAAAGATGTCGCCATCATCGATACACCTACCGAGGCAGATAAACTGGAGCCTGAGGAGAAAGAGCCACCTATACGAGCAGACGACCGTGAGTTTCATGTATCTGCCTGATGCTCTACTCGTTGCGCTCTAACAGTTATCACCCATTATAGATGCCGAAATGCTCAAGAGGCATCTCCCAAAATTTCCAGATCTGGAAACTCTCGCGGAAGGGCACTACACTTGGGAAGTTGATAGTTGGTCAACCCTGCCCAAAAGGATAACGGGACCCGTATTCAACGTTGGTGATACTCCATGGTTCGTCCCCATCCTCCGTCGGCTCACCGTTCCAGTGAAACTCATCGTTATCTAGGAGAATATTATTCTTTCCCCACGGTAACAACGCAGACTATGCTTCATTGTACCTAGAGCACGGATTTCCGGACAAACCACCGGAAGATTGGTACAGATGTGTACAGTTCGCCCTGGTTTTATGGAACCCGAACGATCCTACGATATACTTCCCCCATCGTAAGCACTCCGGAGGCACCAGTGTTCTATTTTTGGAGGGAGGTGGAGGATCTGGCGTAATCTGACAGAATTTTGTTAGATGCCCACCATCGTTTCCATCTCGATGAAGCGGATTGGGGGTTCACCAGGTTCTATGAACTTCGAAAACTCCGCGTCAAAGACACCGATAAAGATAAACCGATGGTTGAAGACGACAAAGCCAACATTACTGCATACGTCCGCATTGTCAAAGATCCAACTGGTGTTCTATGGCACAATTTTGTCAAGTATGCGTCGCCACTTATCTTCCCTTGCGATCCCTCAAGAATAAACTAACGAATGAGGCTTAAAGCTACGATTCAAAGAAGGAGACTGGGTATGTGGGGCTGAAGAACCAGGGCGCGACTTGTTACCTCAACTCATTGATACAGTCACTTTACTTCACCAAGAGTTTTCGAAAGGTGCTGAAACTTATTATCTTAGCATATTAACTACTCCTTCTAACAATTTGCTTATAGGCTGTTTACCAAATTCCCACCGAAAATGAGAAGACCGACAATAGTGCCTTAACACTGCAAAGACTCTTTTACCTTCTCGAAACTTCCAACGATGCGCTTGGAACAAATGAACTCACAAAGTCCTTCGGCTGGGAGACGAAGCACATCTTCGAGCAACAGGATGTTCAAGAGTTGTGTAGAATTCTTATGGAAAAGCTAGAAGAGAAGATGAAAGGCTCTGAGGCAGAGAATGCACTGGCGAAGATGTTTGTTGGGAAGACAAAAACTTACATATCTTGCATCAATGTGTCCTACGAATCCTCGCGGATAGAAGAATATTGGGATATTCAATTAACTGTGCGCGGCAAAAAGAACC
Organism: Drechslerella coelobrocha; assembly: GCA_036971555.1. Classification (NCBI taxonomy): domain Eukaryota; kingdom Fungi; phylum Ascomycota; class Orbiliomycetes; order Orbiliales; family Orbiliaceae; genus Drechslerella; species Drechslerella coelobrocha. The sequence continues at coordinate 2,981,042 of JAJTUH010000004.1, forward strand.
TAGACGAATCCTTCAGAGACTACATCGCCTACGAGACGCTTGAAGGAGAGAATAAGTACTTTGCCGAAGGCCATGGCTTACAGGATGCTAAGAAAGGAGTCATCTTCGAATCATTCCCCCCTGTACTACATGTTCATCTGAAGCGATTCGATTATGACTTTATGAGGGACGCAATCACAAAGGTTCGTTGAATTTGTGGCCTGAATCCTTTGGATTTGGCTTGTGAACTAACAGCAAACATATGTCATTATTAGGTCAACGATCTGTATGAATTCCCGGAAGAATTCGATGCGTCCCCGTACCTCTCGGAAGACGCCGACAAATCCGAACCATACGAATATGATTTACACGGGTGAGTAAACAATAAGTCGCGGACGGTCTACATTCTCCCAATCTGACTCCTTTCTAGCGTCCTTGTCCATAGTGGCGACTTCAACGCCGGTCATTATTATGCTTTCATCAAACCTGATGCGGGCGGCAAATGGTTTAAATTTGACGACGACAGAGTTACGCCTGCGACGATTAAGGAAGTTTTGGACGATAACTTTGGTGGAGAAATTCCGACCACCCAATTTCTTGGGCCGTTAAGAAATCCCTACACCAGAACTATGTCTCTTAAGCGGTCAATGAGCGCCTACATGTTGGTGTATATCCGGAGGACTCGAATGAATGACATCCTTCCAAAGGAGGATTATCCTGCGCCTGCTCATCTTCGTAAGACAACGGACCTTTTGTCAATACTATCGCAAGAAGATTACTAATAATGTGCAATAGAGAAACGATTGGACGAGGAGAAAGCTTTGCGCGATCAGAGACGGAAGGAAAGAGAGGAACAGCATTTGTATATGCTTGCGAAAGTTATCACAAACGAACAGTTCAAGTCACACCAAGGATTCGACCTCGCAGCGTGGGAACACCAAGAAATCCTTAATGCACCAAAGTACTACCGCGTCTTGAAAACTTCCACTCTTGAGTCCTTCGTCAAACTCGTTGCCAACGATATCGGGCAACAGCCCGAAAAGATTCGGCTGTGGGTTATGGTCAATAGGCAAAACAAGACGGTGCGGCCGGATCACCCATTATCAAATTTAGACATGTGTAAGTGATGAACCGACTATCCCTATTTGCTTGGTGTTAAGTTACTAAGTTGGATATAGCCATGGAAGAAGCCGGGAATAAGTATGGAATAAGGGGGCAGGACTTCAGATTATGGTGTGAGGTGGCTTCGGGACCAGACGCTGCCAAGGTCAACTGGTTAGAAAGCTACACATACAATTCTGATGTTCAATCACTTCTATTCTTGAAACACTTTGACGGAGAAGCACAGACCCTCAAAGGTGTGAGCCACGTTTATATGAAGAAAAATGACAAAGTATCAGAGTTAAACGCCACTATTCTCAACGAGATGGGCTGGCCATCAAACACACTGCTCAAGCTATGGGAGGTTTGTTCACCACATCTGATTTATATTGAGACTTTGCTCATCTGTCTGTCCTAGGAAATAAAACCATCTATGATTGAACCAATGAAGCCAAAACAAACCTTCGCGCAGGCTGAGATACAGGACGGAGATATCATCTGTTTCCAAAAACAGTTACCCGAGAAGGAGTAAGTTATTTTCTTGTCATCAACTTGCTTATCAATTTCTAAGTCAATAATTTCTAATGACTAAAACAGGTCAAGCACAAAATCATCTGCTGGAGGGTATTCAGATGCCAAGGAGTTCTATGATTTCTTGTTGAATAGAGTCGTCATGCGCCTACTTCCTAAGAGGGGTTTGGTTGAAAATGGTACATTTGACCTCGAGGTTAATAGAAGACTTAATTATGACCAAGTATGTACAATGCGGCCTCCCTTCCTTTTTCTTTCTTTTTTCTCCAAAATACATGCCAAGGCTTCTAACAAGGTCTCTCTAGTTTGCTTCCAAAGTCGGAGAGCATCTCAGTGTCCCAGCAACACACTTGCGTTTCACGACCGTTGCTACAAATACTGGACTGCCGACAAGGTCGGTAGTTAAGCGAGGAAGTAATGTTCTTTCCTTAGCACAAATGCTACAGTCGTCATATATGCAATCGGTTCGACAGGATGCCTTATACTACGAAATCCTCGACATGAGCTTGAGCGAACTTGAAACGAAGAAATTGATTAAACTGACCTGGATATCGGAGGGTATCACGAAGGAGGTATGACCGACAGCAGCTATCTTATTGGTGTTTCGACACGCTGACCATATATTAGGAACCTATTGAGGTCCTAGCTCCTAAGAATGGTACACTTCGGGATGTCCACGATCTACTACAGAAGAAGCTCAATCTATCCGAAGAGGATGTAGACAGAATTCATATCTGGGAGGCACATACTAATAAGTTCTATAAGAGCTTAAGTAATGACTACAGCGTTGCTGGAATCCAAGACTTCATCTCACTCTACGGAGAGTTGGAGACGGAAGAGAGCGTCCCTGAAGACCCTACTTCTGAGGGCCTGATTCGCTGTCTCCACTTCTACAAAGAGCCAAGCAAGTCTCACGGCATCCCATTTAAATTTGTCATAAAGAAGGTATTCATCTAACAAGAGCGTAACCGACGGCCTCTTCGTGAACATCTACTGATACGAGATATAGGGAGAAATTTTCAAAGAGACAAAGCTACGGCTCCAGAAACGAACGGGTCTCAAAGGAAAGAATTTTGAGAAGATAAAGTTTGCGGTTGTTAGAAGAACGAGTTACTCGAAACCCGTATATCTGAACGATGGTATGATAGTATTTGAACACTATGTATCTTCTGTCCCCTAGCTAATGGTGCTTTATTTAGAGGACATTCTTTCAGATATTGCCTCTGACCCCGATGACGCACTTGGCCTCGATCATGCGGACAAGTCACCACGGAGCGGAATATTTGGTAAAGAACAGTCGATTTTCATCCGCTGATGGGGGCGTTTTGCATACAGTTGGAGATCTTTTCGATTTTGTCTTCGCTGCTCACTGGTACTCCCCTCTTTGGCCAGTTCAACGGACCCCATTGCATACTTAGCTAGAGTGTCATAGGAGGCCTTTTGCTTTTGCACGGACAAGGGAAATACCACTCTTGTATGCGGTGCTCTTCGGCAGTTTTCACACTCGCTTCTCCGAGTTCTCATTCATTTCCTCCATATTGGATCATTACTTGTTTCGCGGTGTGCGGGTCCATTGTTTCTTGTAACTGAGAAAATCTTGCATTGGGAACGGAGATTAAAAGAGAAAAAAGCAGGGTCTTGGCTGTCAACGTTGAGCCTGCTCCCGGTTTTATTTGTTCGGAAGTTCTGTGTCCTTTCATCCCACTCCCAGCATGGTGTTCCCTACAGCTGTTGAATGCTTTGGCTTGGCGTTCGCCTCTAGGTGGATGTTGCTGCGTAGTCCAGTAGTGTGGCCTATACGCATAGATCTAGGTTTTCACTGTGTATATTCGGTTCGCCAGATTTTTTTATATTGTTCCACTTATATTCCCTTCCATCTCAAACTTTCTCCCTTGACTTTTGTTCTTTAATGGGTGTTTTTGGGGTAAATTTCCTTGTACAATCGGTATGTACAACATGTCATTGATCATCCCTTATAACCATTCTTCGTTTCTTTTTCGCTGTTAGTGGAACTTATAAAAGGAAAAATAAAATGCACGCGCATATACGTAACCCTGGAGTCCTTTAGACCGGAGCAAAGGAGCCCGAGTATCTTTGCTAGTCGGCTGCCGAATTTACGAAGGGCACACTACAGAGTAAGCTAAGCTTCTAAGGTGCTTGCTACCCGTTTTAGCGTCGAAAATCCATGTAGTTGTAGGTTTAGATTTGAGTAGCATTTTCTTTGGTCACAGTGCGAGGGCGTTTTGCTCGTTAGATTCGCCATGGTTATAAAATAGAAGGTAGATGAACACAATATCTACTTTTGGTTATATTTATGATTCGTTAAGATATGAAGTAACGCCAAAACAACCAAAAGTTCGGGTATGGAGATAACGCGCTGTACAACGCGCTAGTATGAGGCTTAGGGAGGGTGGAACTCGGAGATATATATTGAGCATGGAGAATGTAGGGTAAAAGACTTGGGGGGGGTCTATTGTCGGGGAAAGATTTTCAGACATAACCTATGGGACGGTCAGCGGATCAAGTCGAGACGGTTATTTTTCTATAAAAATTGAGGTTCCCTTACCTTTTCTAGCGCCCTGGAAGAAGAATCGGACGATGAAGACTTGCAGGCAGCTCATCGTGACCATCATCAAGCTCTCAATCACGGAGAAGTTGAATATTCTCTGTTCCGTCGATCTCACGGTGGAAAAATTGCGATTTTCGCGGGTACGGAAGTATTTCTGATTCCGGGAGATGGTGGATAGCTGGCCGGAGAGCTTGAATATCGATTCTTCAAGATTGGAGGTTTGCTCTGGAGTTGTACCGGGACGGGTGGGTAGTTCGGCGCGCTGCTCATGTTCGACCTGTTGAGAATGTAAGTTATCATGATGGCAGTTATGTGGATCTGGCTTAAGTTGCATCGATATTTGAGAAATAGAGGGCGTTTAGGGGTAGGCTTTGAGACATACAGCGATCTCATAGTCGACTAGCTTCTCCGCAAAAGTGGACATGTCGTTGGAGAAGCAGAAGCTGTATTCACCCAGTTCATTGGCGGTGAACACGAAGTCTCCTTGGCGTTCCTTGTGGCCTTCCAGGACCACTACATCATTAGGCCCTTTGACTTGGTAGTCTACATCAAAGGCGCCTCCGGCTTGGACCTATACGCATTCGACAGGACGTTAGCTGCTACCCCTATCTTCGGAGCTTGGGCGGGTCAGCCTGGGCCAGAGCGGGCAACATACGGCAAAGTAGAAGGCGACTTTAACACCCTTCTTATCGTTATGTATGAAGACGCAGTGTTGCTCATTGGCGGCCAGCTTGTAAGTCAGGGCAGTTGCTGAGGTTGGTCGCGCGAGGTACAGGATCGAGAGAAAGGCTGCGAGCAGCCACGCGTAGCGTGTCATCTTGGGACTTGTGATTCGATGAGGGGATTAACGATACCGGAGAGACGATTGGAGTCAGCCGAAGATGGCTGTTGGCGGCCAATTGAGATTGGGGGGTGTCGATGGAGGAAGAAGGAGCTGCAGAAGGTTGTTTGTGGCTTCGGTGTTCTTTGGACCGTCTTTGGCGTTGGACGACAACACGGAAAATGCAACGCCTTGATTGGCTGCTGCACCTTGGCCGGGTAGCTGCATTGCCAAACCAAGTTGGAATGCAAAGTGACATGGATAGAATAGAATAGATAGATAGATCTATTATACTGCTCGTTGGGAGTTGGGTATGTACAGTATAGAGTAGAGGTCGATATACGCATATCCCACTTAGTGAACGGACCGATAGCAATAATAATAATATATCTACTCCGTGGATATCGGCGCAGAGACTGCTTTTAATTGTTGTCCGCAGGTCGCACGAGAGGCCGATGCAGCGCGAACGTGCATCAGCCGATGTGCATTTGCATTACATTGCCCGTGCCTCCCTCCAACAGTAAATGCCTTCCAAATATATATATATATATATATATATCACCAAGAAGAAGCAAGTGAGTGCGTGAGTGAGTGAAGCCTTACTTTAGTGGCGTTGACCCAGCCAATCTCTGGTCACATGGTTGTGTGTTGTGGTGTTTCTCCCCCATTCCAATTCGGGCTGGCTGTATATTGCGTACTAGTTTCTGAAAGCCACTTCCCATCTCGATCTCCGAATCCTGCTGTCGTATATAGTACCTGCCCTGCCCGCTGAGCGGCCTACAGATTACCGACTAGAGACGCATCCACGTTGCGACAAGACATCGCCTCTCCTCCAGCCCTACCGCTCAGACGTCGATGCCATATTATTCGGCCTGTTATCCTCCGTGACACGCTCTGGACGGTCGCCGTTTTCGCGTTCACAACATTCTCTTGCAACTGCCCCAGGCGATATAGAACGACCCCACATACCGAACAGTCCATCTACCAAACGACCTGCACCTACCCAAGATATCCCCAGGATCGAGGTCTGGAGGAGGAGGACAGCTCTGATCCGCTTCATGACCCATTGAAGACGATATCATGCTTTGCTGGGAGAGCCGATACACCACGACAGGGACGACGAATTCATGATTGGTTGGATAGAGAGGATAAAAAACGTATTCGTGCCTCAGGGCATAACTATACCAATGCCTCTTAATGGCGATAAGGAGGATCTTGGAGCCAACAGCAGTTCCCCAGTACAGGTTGGCGAGTCTGCGACACAGTCTACAATCAGATCAACGTGCTAACAAAGATGATAGAGTGGATCACACCACCTGAAATCCTCTCCTCGAAAAAATGGCAAGACAGAATCCAATACCAGTTATGCGCAGCACTACCAGGGTCATGGCTATGGGTATGCCTTCGTAACCAGACTCTTTACTCAACCTGAAGACTAACCACTCTCCTAGAAACCCCAAGGGTGCAACGAAAATAACAGTTGTAGGTTCTTCATAATCATAGTACAGGAAACATGTGCTTAACTGATGCATTGTATTAGCGGGGCGGCCCTCAACCAAGGAACGACCTCCACCCGTCCAAGGGAAACTCTGGCCATGATGTCGGCCAACTACACAAGAAGCGCCGGCCACAAGGCCAAGGGTCGATTAAATTTGCTGGCCAATCCCGAAGTCAAGGTAGAATGCCTGCGTCAGAGGCAGATGCTGATGTGCCTAATAACGAGCTCCCAGAAGATCAGACTGCAATCTTTTCAACGAGGATCGATCGAGAGCGTCAGGGTCATCCCAACTTGTCTCCTTTACCATTCACTACCAGCACTCGAAATGACAGTGAACCGGATAGCATGACAGACCCTAAGGCAAACCACCGGTCTAGCACGCAAGAAAGCAAGTCCTTATATCGAACCACTACCAAAGCAGCAGTAGCACTCAGTACCGAACCTAGTGCATCTGACGATAGGACTATCTGGAATGTGTACAGCAAAACTGACCCGACCAAAACCCAGTGGACGAAAGGAAACAAATCATTGCCACATAGTACCGCCAATATTTCACATGAACGACCTTCGGTAAACCTGCCCCAAAAGTCAAATACGACGATTAGACTTGTTGAAGCATGGCGGGGTCCAATACATCTGTGCGACTTCAACCTACTCCTAAGAAGGGATAAATTTGAGCACATAACAGTCTTCAAAAATTCAGAGGAATGTCGAGACTTTAAAATTCAGTTCAAAAATATAAAAATGGTTGCTGTAGGCACACCCAACCGCCGCTTGACGCCCTGGTTTAAGCTGCAAGTTGCTAATGCAATTTTACTTATAGTTCAATAAAGACTCGGAAAAAAGGAATTATATTCACGTTATGTTGCGAAACCGCGAGAATAGTATGCCGAAATTCATAGACACATTAAATCACGAAATTATTGCTCACATGAATGATATAGACCTTAAGTCGAAAATCATGTTTCATTTTGAAGGGTTACCCGAATTAGAGACAACGGATACTACCATCAGGGACGCTCTACTCTTTGTAAAGTGGGTGAAGCAGTGGAATGACAATGGTGGGGCTGATGACGACATAGAAATCATGGATAAGCCGGAGTATGTTCCCATTAACATGTAGCAACAATAATGACAATTGCTAATGCAAATTATAGGTCCTACTTTGTAAAACAACACCAGGAAATCGACAGCTACAACCCTTCTAATACATACCGCATTTCCAACAGTGCAGCTCCGCTCGGGACGAATCTAGCTCCCAAGCAACCAGAACCGGATCTTCCCACGCCCAGACCGCGGCTGCCAGATCATCGTAGACATACAAGGTCTCAACCAGCCCTGTTCATTGAACCAATTGCTGAAGATTCTTCGAGCCTTGATCAGTCTACAACACTTCAATCGCGTGCAACTGATAAAACCCCGCGTAGGAGCTTGAGGCATCAACCGAAACAAATTGATTCAACGCCAAAGCCAGAGCCGCATCCGCCTCAATCATGGGCTGAGAGTTTAAAATTTCCATTTCAGAAGCGGGGACCATGCGACACGCTGGATAGTGCCAATTTACGTTTATTGGACCCAGATCAGTTTCTAAATGACGAAGTCATCAACTTTCATCTAGCGATTATTCGCGAAGGCTTGCTGAAAGATAATGACACCCTCGCATCAAAGGTTCATATCTTCAACACCTATTTATACGACGCTTTTATTAGTCACGGTGATAATGGAAAACCGTTTAACTACGAAAAGGTTAAACGGTGGACTAAAGATGTTGATATTTTCAAGAAGGATTTTGTTTTCATCCCAGTGAATGAAAAATATCATTGGTTCCTGGCTGTGGTGTGCAATCTCCCGGCTGCAATGGCAATCGCTCGCGCACGGGAAAACAATATCACGGATGAGCTGGACTGCGTGGAGATTCACAGCAGTCAAAAGCTTACTCCTAAGAAGAGTGGGCGCATTCCAATTCCTGCAAATAAGTGCGCTGTGATCATACTTGATTCTATGAACGGGTATCATCAAAATACACTGAAAGGCGTCAAGAACTATCTCATCTGCGAGGCTCAAGACAAAAAGAACATCAAATTAGGAAAGGAGGATTTTGTCAGCATCGCGCCACGAAAGATACCTGGACAAGATAACTTTTCTGATTGCGGGATATTCATGCTGCATTACATTGAACAGTGGCTCGAGAACCCATCTCGTATAAAAGACGCACTATATGAAAGAGATATCGGTTCTGAAGAAACGGCTCGAAAGCTATGGAAAATATCGCAGGTAGTCAACAAGAGGGACAGAATGTGGCGGCTTTTTGTCAGACTGAAGGAAGAGTATGACAAGTTTCTTCGGGGCGAAGAATATGACGAGTTTCCCGCAATTGAAGAAACACCACCAACTAAAGGTGGCCCTAACGGCGTGGAGGATGACCTTGTGGTTCTTAGTGAAGGGGCCAAAGGTCCCTTCCATAGAAAAGACCCAGTAACAACACTCGGTATCCAAGGAGTCGCCTCGCCAGCTAAGAGAAAATCGGATGACCACGAAGAGGACGGAGTGCCAGCAAAGCGGGCGAAATCTACGAGTCCTGGCGGGATCGATCAGCACACAAAGAAAACTAAGGCTGACCGCCCTGATGAAGCGACAGAGTTGCCTTCGGCATGCTTACCACAACGGTCTTTGGGCGGGTCACCAGAAATTCCATTGAGCGACGAAAAAATGGTAGTCGGTGGGGAAGATGTAGAAACCGACCGGCGAATGGATTCTCCAGAGTTTGAAATATTGGACCCGCCCTTGGTTGCTGCCAACGGCTTGACTACTTCTCTCCTGTCGACTCCCGAAAATACTTCGCAAGACCAGCTAAGCCTAAACCCAGTGGGGCCATCAAATTACGATGGCTCCACAGACGTTAGTTCGAAGCAGATAGTCCTGCAAAACCAACCCAATGGCATTAGCACACCAACTTTGGATCCTGCATCATTCAGTGACTTGTCAATAGAAAATGGCATCGAGGCGGCCGCTGGGCTTGTGAATGATGATATTGTCGACAACGAGGGAGATACACCGATGCCGGATGCCAATATCCAGAGCGCCCCTGAAGACATTGACGACAATGATGACGAAAGTGTGGCCTCCCCCCCGCCCATGAAGTATGGAGGCTTGAGGGGCAAATCAACCCATGAGCTGGCAAACGATCGGATTATGGACAGCCCATCGTCCTCCCAGGACCGTAAGCAAACTAGAGCCAGCACACCACCTAGGCGACAGGGCGATGCAAAGCATAATCCGATAATTCTGGATAGCCAATCATCCCCTACAAGATTAAATATTCGTTCGTTACCAGCTGCTAACGGCTTAGTAGAATCATAGCCGCAATAACTGTGAAATCTGTTGAGTTTTTTTTTTTTTTTTTCCTATACCCAACCTAGCCTGCCCTTACCCTCATCTTGATTCTGTTCAACCTATCACCAGAATGTCTGCATCAGTTCCATGCCCTATGATTCTCCCTTTCATCTTGGTTATAACAACACAGGAGCTGCAGAGAGATCATGGAAGGGCTAGGCTGTATCCTATCTTTATATTCCCTTCTCACGATTAGCCAGGAGTTCTTCTTTCAAATACCAATATTTGCACTGCTACCCGTTTATCATCTTTGGCCGCCTTTACTACTTTTTGTACACATTAGAAATGGGCATTTTTGTGGTGTTACGGGGAATTTGGACTTCCTTTTAGCAATACCCTTTTTCATACTTTCTGTTCCGTTATTAATGAAGTCTAGCGTTGATAACTGAGGCTGCCTTTTTATGCTACGGCGACCTTGTTCCCTCGACAATGCATTATTGTTTTGTCTATCTTGTTGTATCTGGGGCGTTTGGTTTTACTCTGCGGAGGGATAGTGTATCCCCGATATTGGATTGATACTTTAAGTATATAGCACCTAGTGGTTTTCTCACATTGTAGTAGGCGTGACGATCTAGTTGTACATGACGATAGAAACGGACAAGGCTCTATAATATCGAGTGTTATGCATGTGGGAGCAACTACTGTGAATTTCCGGTTTGCAATTTCAGGTTCGCCGTAGGGCTGGCTGTATATGATAAATACCGGCTATATACTTAAGCAGCTCAGATTTACATGATACTGAATGAGCAAATCGATCGGACGTCATATGTATAAAGTTGACTTGATCGAGCAGATTTGTATATATTATGATTACCAATATTATTGGTTTGGACCCTTACTTTATCTGGAATGGAATGGTGGCATAGCATAGCGGCTCCCTTATAGCTTATGGGCACCAGGCGGGAGGCAACTTAAAAGTCAGGCAGTTTCGAGATCGAGAGTTTACGTTATTAAAGAATCATGCACTTGCAGATCGCTCAACGTCTGATGAGGGTGTATTTCGATCTATCCGTTCATTGCTTTAAGAAGGTGTCATAGTGCCCACCAACCTGTGTCCGTAAATGGCCGGAGCGATCCGTAGGTAGTATTTGCCTCCCAGCGGCGGCGATATGGACTACCAACATCGAGAGCGAGGATCCGGAGAAAATCAACAGAGGAAGCAGCATATTTGTCTCCTTCACATACCTGCAGTGTATATGCATTTGTTATTGTTCCATTGGCTGATTATGCAGGGCCTCTTTGCCTATGGCTATGATATTCTCTCATTCAGTGATGCGGTTTGATATCTTCCCGGCGGGCTTTTGCATTTTAGATGGAATTGCGTTGGCTGTTGTCGTTTGGCTGCGCGATCAATTGCAGCTGTAGCTCCGTTCCACTTGCTTCCGCTGCGCATCGATGTCACGTCATCTTTTGCGACGCTCGAGCGCATTCTGCAGCAATAAAAAATATTATTCATACAATTGCTTCGATTCAATGGTATGACAAAGATATTCTACGTTTCAACTCTAGATAAGTTTTGCTTTTGGTCGATGGGGAACGCTAACGCTTGCGATTGGGCAGGCCCGAATCCGGCGTCCTTGTAACTTCCGACGACATGGGAATCTCAAAGATGCCCATACGATGCCCATCATGATGATAATCGCAGACCGGATTTGCCCATCGCGATCTGTCTGGAAAGAGGCTGATATCATAAACCGCCGGTCCGTGACTTGGTCTTTGCCTCGTTGCTCAGCGCTGCTGGGCCTCGACTGGATCCCGGTTAGGACCCTGAATCTTCCATGCATATCCTGACGAAAGGCCCCCGCAGGGGTCTCCAACCAAGGAATCCACCACCCATTTCAAGTCAAAGACCGCTTGCTACCTGGGGGTTATGACGGCATCTGGGTCAAACACTGCATACGGATGCATATTGGGGTCACAAACAATAATAAAAATAAAAATACAAGTTTCCCCAACCTAGGATATCAGGACCGTAAAAATCAGAATCCCATTATCGCCTGGAGATTCGATGCAAATCATTCAAGGCTGAAATGCCTCTTTGGTAGAGTGGGGATTTAGCTGACCTCATCAGGGTTAGAACCACAATAAAACCGTGCGATCATACACAGATTTAGTGACGACAATGCGGCAGCGGACCGAGAACAAACCTGCCACCCTGATATCCCAGAAGATGAAAATGTTCGTGGGTTTTGTCTCAACGACGGCTGAATCTCGGGAAGGGTTTCACTGGTTGGTGCTGGTTGATAGGTTGTTTTAAGGGAATCCGAAAATGCGAAATCTTGAAAAGCGACAGCAATGTCGAGATGCTTGGGGGTGGTCACTGGCATGGCATGCATGCAGACGATGGGTTGGTTCCCTGTCCACTCTGCAGCGGAGCCAGGTTGTCAGACAGGAACAAAAACGAAGTTAGTCGTGGAGAGAACGCCGCTTCCCAAGGGCAACCGCTTGCCGTCATCATGGCCTCATAGGCCTGGGCATGATGCCGCTCTGAATTTCTTTTTTCCGCCCCCTGCCGCCAGCTGCAAGTCTGACAAGCCGACAACACTCAACCCGGCTGCCCGTCGTTGGAGATTAGCCCTTCGATCATCGCCTGAAAAGCAGGATCGACAGCTGCCCCCGGGCGACGTGAGCCGTCCCTCCAAGACGTAATCACAGCCTGCTTTTTGGCCGCGCGGGGAAAGGACCGAAAACCGTTTGGCAATTCCCTTTTGACGAGTCAACTTGATATCCAGATCGTCATGGCTTTCTGATCTGCCTCCACCCATTCCATATAACCTTTTTCGTCAGAAGCTTAAAATCGCCTCCGCGCTGACAAGAGAAAAGCAACTTTGATCCAAGGCAATTTTTTTGCTTTGTGTAGCCTTGTTCCGTGCATGCCCCCTACATCGAAGATGCTGCCTTTTGCTAACAGAAGCTAGGCTTGTGTCCCGTGTCTGATATCATATTTCCCTCGGATAGCGCTCGCTCGCCCATTACTTACACTCTTTTCGCCCAGTTGCATGCGCATGCGGGTTTACGAAAAGAGGGGCACGCATGTGGAATCTCCGGATATAAGAGTTCCCAGGCCTACCCATCCTGATTTCCTTTCCCCTATACATTTAAAATCCCGATTGTTATTACTGTGCATAAACCACATATATTACTCACCGGCACCCTCCTGCATTGTCAACATACTCTATCATACACCGAGATTTACGGAGACAAAAGTAAAGCAAAGCTAAGAATAGGGAGCCGCCTAAATACTCCATCACGTCTAGAGTTTGATTGACTGAAAGGGCAATTTTCTCTAAACATTCCCACCGTACCTTCCCAAGCACAATTCATCAAGAACAAGGTATCATCAGTATGGCGTCGTCTAGGACAACTCCATCATCTTCGACTGCATTCACAAACGGCTACCATTCACCGTCATCACCTCAATCCTTCTCCGATGAGCACGATCACCACCCAGAGATAATGGCCTCCCGTCAGGAGTATGCGAGAATTCTGTACGAGCACACAATGAAACAGATGGAGAGGTTCGCTCGCGACGCCCAGTCTCGAGGGACGCTATCTATGGATAACTATCCTTGTCAGCAGAGAGCCGCTGCGTCGAATTAAAGGAAAGAGATGAAGGCCAAATCTCACAGACCCCCCTCGACTTCCTCTCACGGGGTCGCCTCCGAAAACTCTAGAACCTCTCTCATCATCCAATTACCACCTCTTTTATTGACTACCTCCATCCATTGATGACTATTACGAATTTTTTACACTCGCTTTCGATTTTGTTTGGTTCTATTTTCTTAAAACTTTTAGTTTGCTGGTGAATCACCTCTTCAGTCAACTGCCTTTTGTACGCGCTGGCTGGGAGTGAATGATATTTCCCGTCTATGGAGTGGAACGTTCGATATTTAAAAACAAAGTCTACGTTCTCTGCTATCGCCCCGGGCTTTATCAATTATTTTATCCACTACTGCTCGCTTTACTGAGTCGTGCGCTTGGGATTCATTGGCTCCATCTGCGGCCTTTTATCCTTCACACTCCGAAAGTTTCACTCAGCCTCCTAGTTTATTAAAGGAAAGTCCTTAGGATATGGGATTTGAAAATGGTTACGATATGTGTATACTAGTCCCTTTTTTGTTGTTTCTGAACCGTATTAGCTAGCTGTTAGACTTTTGGGAAACTGGATATTACTACTTTTCGCAGCATTCATTTTAATGACTTTGCGGCCAAGCAATTGAAATAATCAAAAAACCACTCTTTACTTTGGCTTTCTGGTATTCGTCATGACCACGCATAAGTTGTATAGAGATGCAGCAACATAATCTTGATTCTGTCATAACACAAGAACTGACTCCAGCTTACCCAACCACGCCGGGACTTCCCGGATATCAATGGGGGAAATCTCAAGATTTGTAAGATTCCTAGCCGTAAAACTCGACAAGTTATGTCTAACATGAACAATTCATTATACACATAAACGTCATAAATCCGTGACAGTTGAAAATATATTTAGAATACAGAACGGTGGTAGAAAGGACAGCCAAAATAAGAGCCGGAGAGAACGTTCAAAGTATAGAGGCAAATGCACCTCCGTCATGTTGGCAACAGTATCTTGAACCTAAAGCAGGTAAAGAGAATAGTGGGAAATGAGAAATATTAGATGGCATTATATCCTAACTCCAGGAAAGTCGCATAGATTAATGAGACTTAGCTCCGTAGAAGAGCAATGTGAGAAAAAAAAGAAATATAATCAGTATTCGCGATTCGCGATGTCTTCGGAAGAGTTCAGAAGAGGAAATGAAGGAAGCATTGAAAAGTGAAAACTTTACACACCATCCATCCCCCTTAAAGGATGACGATGGCTAGTGGCTGTTGGGCTTGCGGACCGGGTCGGTGCAGGGCTGGACTGAATAGGCCTGGGGGGAATACTGCTAGCCCTTGTTTGTAGACCTCGACTCCTCTCTGCCCGCTTCTTCTCAGCATCTAGCGCAACATAGTGCTTGTTGGATTTTTCTAACTTTCCCTGGAGTTCTTTGATTTTAGTTTGATACTTGGATCGTTCTCGATCCCAATTCAGTTCCTTCAATTTTATTTTAACCTCATTAGCTTTTCTCATGTAGATATCCAACTCCTCCTCAAGTGCTACCTTATCCCTTAACAGCATGCCATTGCTATTGGAGGAGAGCTGGTATTGGTTCCTCAAAAATTCCAACTGGCTTTCTGCTTGCTTTAGTTTATGTTCGAGGCTAGTAACTCGAGGCTTAAGTTCGCTATTTTCCTTAACCATAGTGGCTCTTGTTGCGTCTTCATCGGGATTGTCGGATAAGGCCTTTTGGAACTGTTTGAGATCCGATTTGACACGGTCTCGCTCTAATCTGGCTGATTCCGTATATTGCTTTTGGTTTTCAGCTTCTGTACTTAAAAGCGCCATTTTATTGGTAATATCCCCTAGCTCAGCCTTAAGGCCACGGATTTTTTCCCTGCTTTCTTCGTGTCTGTATTGCAGGTTTGACAGTTCTCTCTCAAATTCTGTAGCCTCGTTCTTGGTTTCATGATATTTTTCTTTGCACCCGAGAAGCAGGTCGATCAATTCGTCTTTGCTCTGTGATCGAGATTAAGCTTAGAATTGAATTTGAACCGGGTGATGGAATATTGACTCTTACCATTGCTTGGAGAAGCTCCCGATCTGAAACATCTTCGTCGGAAGCATCTTTGGCTACCCATCCTCCATCCTCCAACATATTGATTGCTTCTTCAGTTGATGGCGCATCACCAACATTCTCAGTTGTCTCTTCAGCAACTTCCTCTGCAGAGCCTTTTTCTTTTGAAGGCTCCTCGGGTGCTGTATTGGTGACATGCGTGATATCACCTATCGTCTCAACAACTGGGTGAATCGGCACTGGGTCGCTTAGTTTCGAAGCGGCGACTTCGATGTCACCTGCCTCATTGTCAATACTGTCATAATCTTGCATCATTGTATCTTCACCATCAAGAGCTGATATCTGTAGCATGTCAACTCTTGCTTTTTTAAATTTCCCACTTGGTGCAGCCGGCGTTGCACTCATTGACTATAAGAAGCTTTAGAGTTTATTTCAGGGAGGAAAGGAGAGCAAAACTGTTATTACTTACGAGAACCCTTTTCCTCGTGGGGCTACTGTTAACGGATGGTCCATGAATATCACGATGCTCAGTCGACACATTTTGAGATTCAGACTCCAATCGCAAAGCAGGTAGCAAGCTCTCTTGCGCGTTCTGTAATTTCTCGAGCCACGAGAAAGCTGACATCGTAGATAGCTCATCAAGGCGATCTAGAAGAGGCTGAGGAAGCACGCCCACATCCTTGCGGATGAGGGTGGCGGCAAGAAGAATCGTATTTATAGACTTTCGGTGGCTTGGCGTAGCGGGGTTTGGGAGACATAATGTGATATGCGCGACAGTGTTGATCGGTACCAGATGAATTATCGATGCAGTCGTAGATGGCGAGGCCTTACCCTTTCTCAACTCTTGCATCTGAGAATGGGCGTCTATAGTTAAATCAAAGTCGACTATAAGGTTCGTCACAGGCTGTGAATACTGTTAGACTAGCCATGAATCTAGATCAATTCGAAAAGAAAGCCGCCTTACAAAGTCAAATTCTCCGCTTAGCATCCCGGACGGCATCAGAATGACGTGTAATTTTCGACTCTGTTGTGCTACTAACGGAGACATATGAGATATCTCTTCATCGTAGCGCGTGAAATCATAACCAGCCGACTTGAGAAACATTTCGAGAAATCCCTGAATTGCTATTAGCCTCATTACGTCGGTCACGTTGAGCTCAGAGGTTTATCTTACCATCAGCTTTCCAGTTTCTGCAATCAATGCCACGGTGTAAACTTCATGTTTCAGCTTCCCCAAAAGAGTTGAAAGTAAAGCGAATTTAGAACTCTGTTTACAGAACCACTTCACAAGCTTTGGTCCGGTTTCTCCATAGTCTATGTCTTGACTTTCTGATAGATCTGCGTGGCTAGCGATAGCGTCAAGATGGTGAATGTGCTTTTGCATTGTATCAATTGAAATACTGTCTTTATCATCTATCGTGTCATGAACTCCAAGGAACGCCTCGACCTGCCGGTAATTTTCCAACAGGGCTTGCTTGTACAAGGCAATTTGAATGTCAGTGAGAGGGATAGCTAGAAATATCTCAGTCGAGGTTGATTGAGCTGGTGGTTGGATCGAGCTTAGGTCTTGTGAACCCGCTAA
The DNA here is from genome assembly GCA_036971555.1 of Drechslerella coelobrocha. Lineage (NCBI taxonomy): Eukaryota > Fungi > Ascomycota > Orbiliomycetes > Orbiliales > Orbiliaceae > Drechslerella > Drechslerella coelobrocha. The sequence goes on from JAJTUH010000004.1 coordinate 2,998,157, forward strand.
GAAGTCGTCCTTGATCAACGGGGGACCCTCATTAACAGGCGTTTTTTCTTGGTGTTTTATATCCACATGCCGGGGATTTTCATTGTCATTTGCACTGAGGGTTTGTGCACTGGAGTTGGCTAAAGGTGAAGAAGAAGAGAATAAGCTGGAAGACCCAGCTCTTGGAGTGCGTCGTTTGGGGCTGCGGCGATCTACCATGGCTGTAACATCTATGCTAGGTAGAGGAGAAGCCGGCGTCGCTGACATTGTACCCTCCGTAGGTGGTGTGTTCCGCTTCTTTCTTCTACTGGAACGAGTTTCTCTTAAGGAAGAAGGTGATGGCTTCTCCAGTCGACGGCCAGCAACAACTTGACTCAGAGTAGTACTACTCTGAAGAACACTGCTTTCTGCTACAGATGGAAGGGACTGGTCGTCCTCGACAGCCTTTTGGTTACCCCTCTGGGATGGGGAGTAACCCAATACTGTCACAGGAGCGTGCTGGGCGCTTGCTAGTATTGGCCCACACGGGGTAGAGGTCGCGGAACGTGCGCCTTGAACAGAATCTTCTTCCTTTGTTGGTGTTTTTGGGGATAAAAGGGCAGAAAGGGGCGCCTCTGACTGAATAGAGAGATTTGAAGGCCCTAGGTCACGAAGCGACGATGAATCAATAGATTCTATCGCGCTGCCTTGAATATCCCTGTTCTGCCCTTGAGGCTGAACTGTCTCCAGCTGTCGTCCTGATGTTAGATAAAATTGCATTCAAATATGGTATTAAGGGGCATATGGCTTTCTGGGCTTACCAGAGCTGGCTGGGGGTATGGCTCTGATTGAGTATCCACGGTGAGCCGACGGCGCGATTCTACAGCTTGCTGTAGAATCCTCTCTCTTTCTAAACTCTCACCTTGTAACAAGACTCGTTCAGCACGGTCCAGTAGGGAAGCTATCTTAGCAGCGCTGTCGTCATTATTAGACAGCGGTTCGTGAGAACTTTTTGGGGCTCCAAAGGGAGTGTCACTATCAATATCGCTTTGCACGGGTGCCGAGCGCGGTTGTGGTTGTGGTTGAAGTTGCGTTTGGAATTGGAACAGTTGTTGCTGATCAAAGTAAGGTGGAAGTGGTGCAGTCTGTACAGCAACACTTTTCCGCGCCAGCGCTGGTCTGTCGCGACTCTCACCTGAGAGTTCAGGACCAGGCGCATTTGGCGATTCCCTTTCCGAGAAGCTCTTCACAGATGGAGGCACCCCAATCTGACCAAAGCTCAGCTGGGCCGATGGCATCGAAACTTGAGAGTTATAGGAACGATCGGTTTTTTGTGAGTCCTTTGAGCTTTGCGACTGAGAAGCTTCTTGCATTCTTAGCTCTCTCACATCTTGAGAAAATAATCGATTCGATGAGTCAGGTATGTCTGCAAAATTGTCACCAGGATCCGATAGCGATGATGGTGGAACATATTGGGCTATTCTAGAGACATTGTTCTCCTGGGTAGCGTGCATTGGCCTGTTAAGACAACAGATCCGGACCGCGCGAGTGTCAAAGGGAGTCTCAGGTACTACAGCCCGTTGGTCGGCTGGGGTTAAGTGAATAGACGTTCCTCTTGATGATTGCGAATCTGGGATCTCTCTTCGGCCCTTAATTGAGCTCTGAGTACGGGGTACCTGAACTTCAGCTTCATTTGTAGGACTTTCCTGGTCTAGAGCTCGAGAACCCTGCCCTTCATCCCTAAGAGGTACTATGACGGTCCGCCGTACAAGCTGGCACACTTCTCTCTCTTCGTCTTCAGAAGCAGATGGTGACGGGTCAGGGGTGGGGCACACGATATAATCTGATAACTTCGAGTCGCCCCGGACCGGTATCTCCACAGAAACGGTTTTTTTTCTTGGGATCGGTGCCTCATCATGGCATTGCGATTCATTATTTGCTCTGTCTCTCTCTTTCTCGTGGCTAACGTTAGTGCCTTGAGACGACTCAACGATGCGCCGACGCTTCGTCCTTGGTCTCGGTTGGAAAGAAAGACTATCAGCGGTTGTATCAACTGTCGCAACAGGAGCTTCGGTTGGAGATGATGAGATCACAATGGGACTATTGTTCCAGGGCTTATTACTAGTTTCCTTGGATCTTCCGTTTCCTTGATCAGGGTTCTCATGAGAAAATTCGCCAGGTTTAGGTGCCTTTATTTGGGAGACAGTGGAAGGACTAGAGGATGGATCTCTCCTTCCGTTCCTTCGTTTCCGTTGTTCCCAGGCCTCGATTGCTGCTGAACTTATATCATTGGCGTATTTCTGCAAGATGTTAGGATCAATCGAACTGTATATATGCTCAGCAGAGCTCAGTGAGTTACCTGGAGGAGTTTGCTCGAAACTTACCCACTCTCGAGGCCAACGCCGCCCATTAGAATCCGTTCCTTCCCATTCTACAAGATACTGTTTGTGCTTCCCTTTACTTCGTTCCTCTAAGATCCCTCTCACTTCCCACCATTGACTGCCTTGGGAACTAGAATCATTTCGTTGCATTGTTATTCGATGGTATATTTCTCGCATATAACTGCGGCTCGGTTCCTTTCATGGATGCTGCCCGTTGTTTCGAGTGCTGGGCTTTCGGGCAGGTTTGTTCGGTGTGCCGCAATGTTGTTGTCTGGGGAGATATGTGGTTTTCAAGGGTGTAGGTCGGTGCCTGAAGAGAAGGAAGAGGCGACAGATGTCATTGAAATTAGAGAGGCCTCTGGCGCAACGGCTTGATCTGGCTATCGAATGATGCTTAATTCAAAACTTCTGTATTCTGGTCGTCGCCGTCTGTTGATGGGGAAATTAGTTTCGCGAATGACAACAATGGGGAACCCAAACCCACCCAGCAACGCAACCAGCCCAGAATACAACGGATGTCGAAATATCGTGTCGGGCAGGTGCAGCAAACGAAGGCTGAGTCTCGAAAATTCAAGCTTAAGCCTCTCAAAAATTTTAAGATGATGGTTTCTAAGTGTCTGTAGTATCCAAGTGTGCTTTCAAGGCAGGGCAAAATTGCAGACTAAGGTCGAGAAGTGGACATGATATGGGTTTTGGGGAGCTTCCACACGTGGAAAAAGCGGGTTAAATAGTGCGAGCGGCCGGCCGACACCAAGTTAGTTGGCTCGACTTGGGCAAATTGCACGAGGGTGTTTGTCAAGAACCATAGGCCGGTTTGCATTAATAGCTAATACGTACGTATATGTTTACAAGGACGATAAGATCTGACCAAAGGTTGCCGAAATCACCCTTCCACTTAGCCATGGTAGATCCACATCTGATTCTATATATCTCTAGTGATCGCTGCAGGATTCACAGTAATATCTAAATTACCGGTCTATCGAATTGTTTGGGTCTATTATCAACTTACTCGAAATGAAAACCTAGCTCGCCCATAGTCTTGACGGTTTTCCCAGACGCCTTTGCTTGCATAAACGCCATCTTTATATTGGGTATATTCTTCCTTATGCTTCTCTCTCTCTCTCCCCACTGGGTAGGCTCATAGAGCCCTTTTCGAGGACCTTCGCGACGGTGGTTCCACCCATTCAACATATCCATATAGTCCGCGTCCGCCGGGAAAGTCAGGAAATGAAAATGCCTGTCCAACAGTTTCTCCGATTGTAAATCTTTCTCCCAGCGATTCATATCATCTTCCGACGGTAATGACAGCCGCCTTGAGAATATACCTGCAACAACAGTAGACTGGCATTCGACTAACGGGAATGGTACGATCTTGGTCGGGAGCCCAACAATCGCAAACGTCGGGCGAGGTATGTAGAAGATGTGCTGGTAGAGACGACGAATGCAGAAGCCATCCGTTACCATTCTATCCCGCGGATCGTCCGACTCAACCAGGAACGGTAGAGAGTGTAAATATCCCCTGGTTGGTTCACTTTAGCACTGTTTACAACTCACGAATTCGCGGTAAGAGACCTACGTGCAGAATAAAACAATGTCGATATCAGGTTCCTCTGTACCGTCACTAAGTAATACAGTCTTCGTCTCAGGGATAAATTCTTCAATTGTTGATACTATCTTAATCCTATCCCCGGCTATCGATGGAAAAGATTTGAAGCCTTGCGTGCTTTTGCAAGACTGATAGAGGGGCCGTTTCGCAACTTCGGATATCTGCATGGCAACCTCCGACCCACTAGCTGAATTGCCCACCACAATCACTCGCTAATGAATTAATATTTGTTAGCAGATTCGTTACGCGATCTAGGAATTTCGACAAAACCATATCAATGCGCTCTACCTTGTTTTCATAACCATCTGAAGTACGAAAATACTTGGAGTGACGTATTGAACCGGGATGCCGGTTGTCAAACTCCTGCATCCCAGGTATTTCTGGTATATAAGGCACGTTATAGTGCCCGGTTGCAACGATGACTGCATCAAATCTGGATTCCTCGATCTGCGCGGATAATACGTCTTGACTTTGGACATCCCATTTCATATCATAACTTCCAGCAACCTTGAGTACTCGACTATTAAATTTTGCGTAAGATAGCAAATCCTTCGAGTACTCCTGAACATATTTGTTGACATCTTCATGATTGGGGAATAGTTGCAAGTCTTCATCGAACGGAACGTTGTTAAATATCATAAGATCCTTTGGGATGTTTGTCTCCAGCGAGGCGTATATTGGTGATATAAAGACTGGCGGGATGGAACCTTCCGAATTCTGATCACCCGGCTCCGGTTCATCTTCGAGATTTGGATCTTCCAGTGGAAGTTTAGGTAAGCGGGCTTTCGTCTCTGGTGTGTAGTTCCATGTCCCTCCAAAACTTGACCGCTGTTCGAATATGACTGGCACAAGGCCTTCTGCAAGGAGACATTTAGCGGCAGAGGCTCCGGACGGACCACCTCCAATCACTGCTACTCTTTTGATTTCAGGGACCATCGTTCCGTACGACTGTATAATGGTACCGATGCTGCCTAGCTTGGAGAATGCGGAGTTGAGAATGTGTGTTGGGGAGATTTTTTGCAACAAAAAGCACGCCATAGCTTGCTTACACACTGTATACGTTCTTTTTGTCGACACCAGTATCGAGGCTTGCAGCAGTGAAAACATTGTTAAGATGTGATGGTCTTGAGTTCAACTCGGTCCTCTTAATCTCGCCTTTATTATCCTGTTATGTTTCAGGACAGGGTATACAAGTATGTATGTATATATTTTACAAAACACGATTGGGTATGCAATATCTAAGATCTTGGTACGGGCTTTGACATGCCAGCTTGTATTTGACCAGCTGAGTACTAAAGTAGGCATATTCATAGTATCCGAGTGATGCATTCCCATTAAACTTCTCCGTCTTCTATCCACGTCCATTTGGGACTTGCGACGGATTCCGGGAGTGGAGCTAATTGTGGTATAAGCACCCTCTGGAATAAATCAACTTGCTCCATCCAGCACTCAAAGAAACGCCGCATTTTATAGAATACATAGCTCAGGTCATATCGAAAGAGTTCTTTCTGCTCATCCGTCATCTGGGCATGGTAGGGGCTAAGCAGGTCTCGATTGGCAATCCATTGCGTGAACGGCTCCCCGAGGTAACGCCGGCTGAAGTCTTCGGCTTCCAGCAGGAGGGTAGTAGCATTCCTTATCTCGCTACCTAGCGTTCGCCAGAATGTTTTAAACGTATCATTTTGGAAGTCCGTGTCAACTTGCACCGTGGTATCCAGACCGCCGCCGTAACCTTTAGTATCGTGGATATAGACTGCTAGAGCAATGCTATTTTGACGTATGAGCTCCGTCGGATACCCTTCTCTCGGAATTGTATCCAGCACGGCTGCGGCAGCTACGAACTGACCTTTTATCACCTCCAAGGCATCTCGGTAGGCAATAAGGTTGGTCTGTATCTGTACTAAGTCCGAGAAACTCTGCACTCCGAACTTGCTTATAATCGAGGGGCTGCCGCCTCCACGTTGAATCGTCCGCCTTGTTGTTTCAATGTCGTGATTGAACGCAGTCACAGCCTGATTGACGGTCTCGAGGAGGTAAGATAGGGAATTGGTGTTTTCGGATGGTAGCGGCAGCTCATCGCCCGTACCGCCTATCGCACACTCGTAATTCCGAAGCATCTTAAACCTGGTGGATTGATACAACATATCTTCTAATATAAGAGAATTTCGATCCAAGTAATTGAGCCAGTCTTCCATCTGCACAGATATGATGGTGACTGCTGTGACATGCAATATGACAGGAAGGAATATGACCTGGAAAAGCACATTTGAGGATGCGGGAAGCCGCATTCCTTTCTGATATTCGGCGAGTCCGTGGGTCTCGAAAAAATAAAAAATTAAAATTAAAATTACATAAAATAAAAACTATTACAAATATTTGCTGTTTCTCGAGTTCTATCTACCATGTCAGCCGGCCGGTTCAAGATCACTCATGGCGCTCTCGTTTTGAGGGATAATATAAACGGGCGCTGGGCGCACAGTTTTGAGAGATTAACATGGGACGCGAGCATTTCATGCAGCCCGTACAGTGTTTCTTGCAAGTTAAAAGAATTTATTAACTGTACTTAGTATTTAATCTCGAGCTCAAAGTCGAATCGCGAGGTTCCTGAAGTTGGGGACCATATCAAATCACGTGCATGTGCAAGTGTAGGCGCATGTTCACGAAAGTATGCATTTGAAGTCTCTTCGGTTTCAGTACTCAGATGCAAAAGTAAACCCCTGATGTTTAAAGTTTGATCAATGGCCAGCTGAAATATCTCTATGGAATGGCCTCAAGCGTAGGGTTACTCTGTTGATTCTGGGAATATCCAGAATATCGGATTCCATCAATTGTTCGGGATGCCCGTTGTTTTTGTGGTCGCGTTGCTGCCTGCCACCTTCCCTTCACATCCCTATATATCTCACCTCAACTTACACGCGACTTTGGACATTCCATCTGGACCAGCCCACATGCCCATCACGACAACTACTAGAAGCCCTCCTCTGGTCGCCTAGACCGAGAGTGACACGACGCAATGCAGAGAATCCCTAGTCTTTCCGAACTTCGTCCAGTATCCTTATCCGATCTTGATCCCTCGAAGACACCAACAGGCGAGATTACAGCCGTCGTATCGTTGGTTTGGCCATATAGCAGCTCGGCGCTAAGGCTTACCGCTATAATCGCCCACCAAGACCACCGGAGGCGAGGGCGCTGCGGAGAGCTGAAAGTATCGTTTAACGGCTATGCTGCAGAAACGCTGAGGAAAATCGCTATTGGCAATGTCGTCAAGCTATCCCTTGAGGGTGCCGACTGGGAGCCGCTTTCCGATCCCGAAGAGAAGGACGTACCGTGGCAATTGAGATGGGAGAAGCGGCTACGCGCGAAGGTAAGGTTCGTATGCTATATTAGGGATTTCTTATGTCTGACCTTTCTAACGCTGTCCAGGTTTTCAAGGACTCCTCTACTAGCGATCCGTACATTGATGTCAACAAAACCTTCGATGAAGCTAGGCTTTCCGGTATCTTCGAAAGAATTGCTGCTGCTGAGGCCATCATTAGCGAGTCTCAACTTGAGACCGAAGACGACATTGGCACACAGTCACCACAGAAGGCAAACACCCAGGCACCAGGCTTATGGTCCACATCATTCTTCGGGAGTGTCTCTGGTTCCCAGCAGACGCCAATCAATATATTCGCACAGGGCCGAAGGCGTCTCTTCAACTCCGAAAGTGACGAGGAAGGCGATGATATTGAAGCAGAGAGGCTCCATAAGAAGCCTAGGCTCTTCGAGCCTCATCAAAGTTTCCGATATGTGTCTGATTCGCCTCCAAATGAAGAATTAGAGTCGATACAGCCAACCCAGTCAACCCAGCGGGCTGAAGATCAGTTTTTCGACGAGAATAGCTTCAGGACAAGCTTCAGGACGGCCTCGGAGTCAGGTGCTCGATTATATGTCCGGCCGGATGCGTCCCAAGACGAATCTGTAGGCAGCGACTCTTTCAGAACGGCCCTAGCAGAGCGATCACAGCCTCCGAAATTATATGTTCGACCCGATAGTTCACAAGATAAAAGCGAACTGACGAATAAAGTGCTGCAGCAAGCTACTGAGGTTGTTGTAGACGAGCATATAGTACGGGAAACCGACCGGGAGGAGACCACCGCAAATGAAATATACAAAATTTTCTTTGGACATTCGCCAAAATCACACTCACCCACCCCAGTTCCTCTGGAACTTTCTGAAGTGAAAGCCAGTTCGACTACAGATAGCCCGATGGAACGTCTGCTCTCGACCCAGGAATCAGAGGTCTCTGGACGTATACCTCTAGCCCCAAAAGATTCAGCTTCAAGCAAGGCCTCCCCAAATTCGTCGATGGAAATGATTATCCCGCCTCCACCTGAAGCTTTAAGGCCTGCTGAATTAGAATCCCAACCGATGAGTAGCTTTCTACTTGGTTCAGAGCAAGCTCTACCTGTATCCCAGCTGTCTAATATTGGGATGGGCCCACCATCTCTGCAGTCACGAAGAGTACCACGTCTCGACACAACTCTAGAACGCGTAGAGCCAATCACCCCCACACTAAAGCCTGCCGCGTCCCCCGCACTTCCACTACCATCCCCGTTCCCTACTTCTGGGCTAGAAAGGGGCTTGGCTCCATTCTTCCCTAGCCAGATTTCTGACAGCACCGTGACATCGATATCAACAAGGCCGCGACCAAAGACTGAACCTAAAATCGAGGCGCTAAATGCCGTACCTGCGACGGCTAGAGCAGTCTTGGAACAGATAGAACAAAGTACCCATGCTACTCCTGAAGTAGATATTAAACAGGGGAAATCAACTCTGACTTTGAATGAAAATGAACAACTAAGCGATACCGGAGAAACAGAAATAGAACGAAGAACACACAGGGTTGTTGAATATACGCCCCTTGTCCCACCACCTGGGCCACATACATTCGAAGTTCAAATAAAAGGCGAGGACATTGCGAGAGGCTCAGGTCGTCATCTTAAGGAAAGTATTCAAGCGGCGGCGCCAGAGGTTATCACCATTTTGGACTCAAGCGACGATGAAGCTGGAGCCCAAGAATTTAGCGAGACGGCAAGCCGTTCTGAGGGAGAATCAGAAGGGAGTTTTGTGGAGGAGGATGAGGATGACCAGGATGAAGAAGAGGAGGAAGTAGAAGAGGAGGAAGAATATGAAGAGACGGAAAGTAATGTAATGCAGGGATATATTGTTACATCTGACGAAGGAGATGATGAAGAGGAGGAGGAGGATGATGGTCATTATGCGAATCGACGTCTGAACAACAACATTGAATATGTGGAGATGGAAGGTGCGATATTCTGACGAACTTCTGTATCCATCTTGAGAGTCAATCCCACTCACATTAGGAAACCGATCTATAGAATTTGAATATACGCGGCGGGCACCTAAGCCTGAAAAAAGGGAACGAGAAGCTGAATATGAAACCAATGAAGAAGAAGAAAAAGAGGCATTCAATGTGAACCACCAACGGAGAGAAGATTTGTCGTCAAAAGTGGGAGATACCCCAGTTTCTACTCAAAGTTCAACTTCTTACATTTCGCGGTCGTACAGAACAGGGAGAGATCGGACTCCTAAGATAACTTCTCCAGAGGCACGAGAGCCGCAGGTTCCAGGGCCGCTCTATGAAACCGTCCTGTCCATTTTTAAAGGACTATCTCAATCGAGATCTTTGGCTCCTGCTACCAGCCCCCTTTCTCATAGCAGCCAACGCTACGACGATCAGATACTTGGTGCACAACAAACCCCGCCAACGTCTCGTGCCCAGGTGGATGCTTTAGCAACCTCAACGCACATTTATAAACGGACTCTGGCAGTTGAGGGTGATGGACTAGATGCGCTCAATGGCCCCTTTACTCAACGTGGGTCCCAGTCCGAATATTTCCATATTGGAGGGAGCGACAGCGGTGCCATTTCCAAAACTCATAGAAGAAGAACGCTGCCGTGGTCTACGCCGCAAAGAAAGGTGTACCCGGGATCTAGAGATAGCACGCAGGTACCACAAACAATCCCTAGGCGGGCGCGGACTAGATCACCACCCAGAACGGATCCAGGGGTCGAGAATCCGGCAGAGTTTGATTTTTCTCACCAAGCAGGAAAAGCGAAACAGCCAATGTTGGGGAGCCGGCTGGTTCCAAGACGGGAGGCGGAGACGGAGCCATTTGAGATCGTTAGGTTTCGTCGGTACAACCAGAAGTCTAAAGTACCCGCAGGAATCATTACCCCTCTGTCAGAGTTCGTGGCTCTGGGGCAATTACATCGGCTTCCTTGGGACCAACAGGTGGATATGTTGTCAGTAAACATTCGGCATGCACAAGTGGAGCAAATGAAAAAAGCGCCCAGACACTATTATATTACGCTGGCGATTATTGATCCTTCTTGCATAGATGGCAAAGCTGTTATAGTACAGCTAGTGCGTCCATACAAGGAGGCGTTGCCCAATATTGTCAAGCCTGGGGATGTTGCATTGCTCCGGAACATACGATTGAAGAGCACAAGTCACCGACGATCTGGTGGGTCGAGTATGAGTTCGGGTTGGAAATTCTGGCGACCCAAAAGATCACTAGATGGAGCACCAGATATGGTGGAGGTACCAAATGATGGTCCGTATGTGGAGTCGGGGGGAGAAGAATTGGCATATGTAAATCAGCTTTGGGAATGGTGGAAGGGGATTGATGTGGATATACGCGTGTTCCTAATCAATGAGCCGCACACAAACTCGGAGGAAATCGAACCGTGACGGTTTAATGTCTAAATATCTACTGAGATACCTTAATGTATACTTAAACTTCAATTTTCTCTTTTTTTCGGAGATTCTTGCCCATGGACATTTCCTGCTTGAGATATTCCCACCGGCCTCGCGGCCACTTCCGCGCCGACATGTCCGAGCAGTCGTCGGAGCTAACAGCAAAGGGAACCCAGATCAGGCAAGCCTCCTTCCAAACCGGGGAAACCCCGGTATCGGACCAATCAATCGGCGAGAGCAAGAGCCTCTCGACGGTTAGTCACACCACCGCCAATGCAGGGCTTGTTCTTTATCAGATTGATCGGAGCCGAATGATTAGACACTTCCTTCCTCTCTCTTCCTGTAAACTAGACAGAGCGAACAAGATTTTCTCCCAGTCGCCGCCGCGCCAAAATTGGTAAAGAAAGCAGGGAAAAAAACGGAAAGGAAAAAGATATAAAAATAAAAGGAAAGAGAAAGCGAAAGAACAGGTATGTCCATGTCTGCGTACGTCTGCGAGCTGGCGAAAAAACCCCAGATGAGGATGGATATGGAAACTAAGTGAACCTGCATGCTGCTCTCCATCGACAGCCTGAGCGAGCCAATCCTCTTTCCTCCGCCAGGGAAGCCAGCCAGGCTCTTTCCCCAAGCCGTCAATTTGCGACGGCGGATGCAGCATGGCCGGCGGCGTAGTAGCCTCGGGTGCGGGCCAAGGTAACGACACCACGCAAACCCTCCAACACAACACGCCCCATCAATCATCATGGGTTCGATGTTGATGCTTGAATATATAATATAATATCCATATCTATATCTACTTAAGTATATAATATACATATGCACGGCTACATATCCATGGAAGACTTACTATAGCTCGCGCAATGGTCTCTTAGTGCTCTCGCCGTCCTCCTCGGCCAACAGCCCACCCGCTTTAGCTCTCCATCATAAAGCCGCTCGACCGGTCACAATCCAAATCGCCCCGAAAGCCATGGCAGCCGACGATGTCCCTGCGCAATTCTCGCCCACAAGCACAAATGGTGTGACACAGCGAGATTGGGTCATTCCGCCGCGTCCAAAGGTGCTTACTAGCTCCATCCTTACCACCTTCTTACCAAGAACATGCTATTTGCTAACCCTAGAATTGCATGCCTATAGCCAGGACGAAAGCCAGCTACGGATACACCACCTTCGGTGTGTTTCCCCTCGACCTCTATATCCCCCTCCCTGCATTTCAGTCCAAAGCTAACGTCTTCACCCATGACCAAAAAGAAGCGTAAGGCACAAAACCGCGCTGCCCAACGTGCCTTCCGCGAACGTCGAGCTGCGCGGCTCACCGAGCTCGAAGAGCAAATCAAGTACCGTGATGAAAACAAAGAAACCGTCCTAATGGAGCAGGTCTCCAAAATTACCGTGGAGAACAGTGTTCTCCGAGCCACCGTGGCAGAACTGCGCCGTGACATCGAAGCCCTGCAGAAAAGAGATACGGATCGAGGACCCATCTCGACAGATGGCCATGCCAGACATAGCAGTTTTAGTAGCACCTCGACAGCTCCCAGCTTTGCCAACACCTTTGTCACCCAGATGGCCAGTCCCGCTCCAAGCCCGCAATCCGAAGTCGTCCCATGCTTTGAGGAAGCATTTGGAAGGAAGTGCTGCGGTGGAAATGCGTGCCGCGACAACGTAGATATTGTCTCGACACTATCGTCTCCGCTACCGCGGCAGAATACCCAAGGCCTCGAGATGGAAATCGATTTCACAAATATGTTTAGCAGCGGCAGCAGCAGCAACCGACGCAATAACGGCAGAGAGAGCCGTCTGAGCTCTAATAACGACAGTCAGCACGATAACCACAACAGTACTACATCTATCCCATCGTCTACCATTTCCCCTTCCCCACTTGACGGTCTGAGCACCCACCCGGAGGAATCCTGCGGTTTCTGCTCTGAAGGCACTGCCTGCGTCTGTGCGGAGATGAAGGTGATGGAACAAGAAACCGAGATGCTGCGGCAGCAGAACCTCGCGCGAGAGGCTGTCTCGCGACTAAATAGTGCTAGCAACAGTAATGAAAAGGCCACTCTTGCCAATAGGGGCAGTTGCACGGGCGAACCCGGCAGCTGCGCCCAATGTCAGAGCGATCCGATGAGCACTCTATTCTGCAGAACCCTTGCGACCAAGAAAACTGGTAATACCAACAACACTACTAGTAGTCAGCGAGATGGCAAGTCAGGCTTTGTATGCTGTGGTGGTACAGCTTGTGGGAAGAATCGAGAGACAGAGACAAGCGGCCCCACCGAGCCCACTGGAAGCGAGGAGACGGCGGGTGGAACATATATCCCTTGCAGCGACGCTTACCTAAGTAAAACAGCTACTGTTCCCTCAAGAAAATGTACCGTGATAAGATCACTAACTTTATTCTCTCCTAGGCCTGTCCCGCCATAAGCGATTCATGGACGCCGACCTTGGAACTGTTGTCCGTAAACTCAACACGAGTGGTTTAGGTGTTGAAGTTTCTAGTGTGAAGCAAGTGCTGGAGTACCTTGAAGCACTAGAGTCCTTTCAAAACAACAATTCGAGGAAGGACGGTGGGGATGGTTCTGAGACGGGACTGTGAAGAGCCGTAGAGGTTAATGGGGCCTATGTGTATCATCGAGTTTGACAGGCTGTTCCCCGTGTCTTAGAGCTTGGTATGTGTGGTCAATAGGTAAGATTAATGGAGCGTGGGCGTGCATGTACTCGGAAACGCTTGCTATTCTGTTCTTCAAAATATATTTATAGATTCGTCGCAGGACCGCCTGAGTTTGTCTTTGTATATAGGTTCCTCTCTAAATATTATGTTTTATAAAGCGACAATGAAAACTTGGACAAGCCGAACGTTGAGACCGTTTAGACTGAGGAGAAGATGCGCAACGTCATAAGTATATAGTGAATTAAGCTTTCGATTATAGCTTGCGAATTGTACATTGTATATCATCGACCGTAAATTTTATCTTCGGCTGTGTACTAAGTAAAAGTATGAAAAAAAAAAAAGATGACTATGCATGCAAGCAATTAGCGCTTATAAACTCAAGGCGGCTGTAGGTGGACCAAGAAGGAGATGTTCCATCATGGAAAGCAAAAAGTAATTCAGAAACAATTGCGGTGAAGAGAGACCGCAAAGAAGCGAAATGGATATCCAAAAGACAGTTGCATCGCATGAAAACCGAAAATTAAAATCAAAATAGTAAAGTAAGGTATAAGTAAAGCATCATATAAAAATCAAATGTCCCAACGCCTCCCCGCCATGCATTTTTTAATCGTCTTCTCTTTATTTTGGTTCCCCTTGTGTAACGCTTTTATTCATCAATAAGCAGTCGTCGGTGGAAGGCCAACCCCACATTTCTACACCGGCGTGGAGAGTAAACCGGAGAGGAGCGGTCCCCGTCGTCATCATCGTATGAAAAAACCTCATAAATCTCATGGGCACTCGAAGCACCATCATCGCACTTCCTTAGACGCAATGCCACTCTGCAAACACACACCACCGCGCACTTCTATCTGCAAGCACCAGGCCTCTCCACGGGCCCCTCTCCGAAACTTTGATTGACTGCTCAAATATCTGGCCGTGTTCACTACCTAAACTATCTGCGCGTCTGCCGATTTTCATGATCTTCCCACTTGGAGCTTGAATGGCGAGCTTCGCACCTTTAAACATGGCCAATTCAGCGTTAGTCAGAACAGTCGATGAATGTTGTCGGACAGCAAAAACATAAGTATTGTCGAACGCGAGTCGCAGATTCTGAGGCTGGACAATGTACAAATCGTGACGCTGAGCATGTGGTGTTGGATGCCGAGTCACAAAGTTGTAGGTGGGATTCGTGCCCGCGTGGAATATCGGGAGGGAGAACGCTAGTGGGTGTGGATTGTCTTTGATTGAATGCTATACATCAAAAGTTAGTACCCTCTTATCATCTCAACATAAGAATGGTGACTGGAATCAGAACTTACCATTAGGCCCCTTGGACCTGCGTACACTTTCAGAATACCATGGCCTTCATCACCTGGCAATACGGCTTTGATACGGTACGTCTTCTGAATGTTGCCCAGCGGCCCTTCCCAGGCAACCTGAGCTAGTGCACCCTTTCTAACAATATCACCGCTTTCAAATACATCGCCATCTGCATCGATGGCGAATGCGTTTGCTTCAACTTCTGCCAAACACTCCACGTCAATAGGTACCTGGAAGTCGATTTGTACAATCTCAAGATCCTCCACGCGTAGAAGTGAGATATCAAAGTTTATCATATGAATGCCGTTTCTGAAGAAGCCAGCGCTGGTGCAGGGTAGTGACATGAGAACTGCGTGCGGCATAGGCGGCACTAGGTGCTGCTGTTGTGGCATTAGCGGGATGTGTGTAAAGCAGGCATGCAATGGCCTCATCAGGAAGTAATGCGAGTCTGCCATGTTGTTGGGTGCAGAGCTATACAAGCCCCTCTTTGGATGCGTCGGGCTAGCGAGTGAAGCGTCGATTATTCTCCACTCGTTATCGATGACAACTGCATTCCAGTAGTGGTTGGGACGGGGAATAGCGTCTGCAGTTTCTGCTGCCTCACCGGGAATCTTGAGATATCCACGAATGATTTCACACCCTATCCCAACGGAATGACACATTTGCATGAACATTACCGCTACTTCTTCCGTCGTAGCTTTGAAGGTCTGGATAATCCTGCGGCAGTCCTTGTCGTAGTCAATAGCATCAGACTGTGAGTCTAGACCTGGGCGCTCCCACGCAAGTTTTTCTGCCACCCACGTGAACATTGCTCGCAGCTTCTGCACATCGGAGCTGTGGGGCCGGCATATGTGAGCATTGGCTAGGATGGCAGGAGTGGTGCCGGTGGGTAGTGACGCAATGAATCGTGCTGCTTTGTCCACCTGTGTCAAATTTACTGACGTAAAATCTGCAGACTGCTCCACGACTCCACCGTCCAAAGCTTCATCCCCTTCACATTCTTCTTCCAAGAACTCGATGGGCCGAATTGTGATTAGATCCATCATTTCTTGTTTCTCTTGCCTCTCTAACCTTTCGTTCCGAGATATCGTGTTTGAACGAGCCACATCTCTGCGTACCTGCACCCAGTCTTGTGATGCAGGCGCAATTGGAATGTTTCCGCCAGCAATGCCTGTGGTCGATCTCACTGCCCCAAACCCCAAGTCAGATTCTGGTGAAGGCAATGCTGCTATCGACCGGGCAGTTGCCGTCGAAGCTTTTGCACTTGCGAGAATCTTCTTGAAGAACCCCCCTTTCTTCTTGGGACTTGTGTTTATTGATGATAAACCGCCAAGCCCATTCCCAGTGTTAATGGAACTACTCCAGTTTTGTGCTCTGGGCATCTTTTCAGGGCTCACTCTGCCCGAATGGAAAACAACTCCATTATTCGTAACCATCTGCGCCTCCATTGGAGAGAAGGCAGAGAAAGGGCCCGGTTGCCCTAATTGGTGAGATAGAGGATGGACACCAGCCTCCATAGCTGCCAATGCTCGCTGCTTATGCCGGACAAAACTACCCGCGCTGGTAGCGCTAAATCCTCCAGCACTCATGCCGCTCATAATGCTAGCGCTAGTAGCGGCAGTCGAGTTGCTAGTGGTGGAGAAAACAGCAGAGGAGCTATTGGATTGAAGTGTGCTCTGTCGAGACAAATTTGGTCTCCTGTCAATGTCCCAAACCGATCGACGCTTGGCGCTTGTATCAGATGGTGTCGAGGATCCCGGGCGGGTCATAAGCACAGAGCTAGGCCTCGGCTTGGGCTGCACCACTTGTTCATAGGGATCACTCTTGTATGATCCAGAACCCCGGTTAGAACCCAAGCTCGCTTCCATACGCTCTACGAAGTTGGATACCCCATGACCGTCATGACGTCTACCATTGGCACCAATTTCAATGCCATCGAAGTTCCCATACCCTCCGAAATTGTCACTGAATCCTTGGGAAGTGCTAGATCTCATTGGGCTGGTTGTGGGACTACGATGATCGTAATCATTATTTCCAAAGGCGAGCGGCGACTTTCTACCGCTGTCTACAACGCTCATTTCGTCCAAACTTGACATGACATCATCCATAGCACTCCTTAAGGGGCTTGGAGTGTGCGCCATCATATTGGGAGACGGCTGAGGTGATGGGCCTCTGGAGGGGATTGGGGAACGGGCGCCATTCATGTGTTGGAACGATGGTGCAGGAGAAGCATCTCTGGGGTAGTACTGGGTAGAGTGTGCTGGAGGCGGTGGAGGCGGCGTTGTCTCCTGATTGTAGCCGGAA
Source organism: Drechslerella coelobrocha (assembly GCA_036971555.1). Taxonomy (NCBI): domain Eukaryota; kingdom Fungi; phylum Ascomycota; class Orbiliomycetes; order Orbiliales; family Orbiliaceae; genus Drechslerella; species Drechslerella coelobrocha. The sequence goes on from JAJTUH010000004.1 coordinate 3,015,133, forward strand.
GGTGTGACAGACCTCATTGGGGATGGTGACACAGCCCGATAGCCGTTCGGAGAATTTGCACCCTGCGGCATGTGAAATTGGGAGGAGGACGGCCTTTGAGACATGGAGGTTTGAAAGGGATTCGGCGTCACCGATCGAGATATTGGGCCATTGGGTGTCAAGGGTCTGTGCTGGTGCATCTGAGTATTTGGAGTCGTAGGACGGCCTTGTTGATAATTCATGTTTTGTTGGTACGGATTGGGAGATACAGCTTGATGTTGAGCGCTAGGTGGTCTGGGGGACGTCGCTCTATACTGACTGTGACCGTTCGATTGCATGGCGCCATTCTGGTGATAAGGATTTGGCGAGGCTCCTCGATTCTGCGCATAGGGATTCGGAGAGACACTTCTATTTTGCGCGTAGGGATTTGGAGAGACACTTCTATTCTGCGCATATGGATTCGGAGACACGCTTCTGTTTTGCGCATAGGGATTCGGGGATACACTTCTGTTTTGCGCATAGGGGTTCGGGGATACGCTTCTGTTTTGCGCGTATGGATTTGGAGAGACCGAGCGGTTATGTTGGTATGGGTTGGGAGAGACGGCTCTATGCTGCTGCTGCTGCTGCTGCTGCTGCTGCTGGTACGGGTTTGGAGACACTCCCCGCTGTTGATGGTAGGGATTGGGAGAGCTCCCACGGCCGTATTGGTCGACATTGCTGATATAGGAAGCTTGCGAAGAGGGCCTCGAGTTCGAGTAATCGTATTGTGGTTGCTTCACGGGCGACGCTACCGGTGTGACCGGCCGATTGTCGGAAACAAGCTCGACAAAGTTGCTTGGGAAGAGGCCAACCTGACGGCGGTCTCTCTTCAGCCTTCCCATCCACCACGCCCCATCGCCCGCATTGAGGCACTCGATGAGTTCACCTTCAACGAACCCGAGGTCTCGTTTTGTCTGCAGCCAGTATAAACAAATTGAGTTAGCTAGGGAAAGTCACCACAAATATCAAAGATTGATGTCAGGGAAGGAACCATATAGATGATGATTGTCGTACCTCTCCGCCCCACGAGTATATTGCTTTGACCCAGCACGGAAAGTGCGTGGGTAACGCTTGAGGCTGAACGCCAGGCATTTTCCGTAGTAGATACGTATCCTGCGCAGCAGCGAACTCTATCTACTATTCAAAAAACGAATGGTGGGAACTGTATATCGAGACCGAATCAATTGGCGGAAGATTTGTATAACCGAAGGCCAATTGATGGAACAAAAAAAAAAAAAAAAAAAACAATAACCAGATAGCGATAAGAGATAGCAAGCTGAAACGTTGTATCGAAATGGAAGGAGAAGACTTGCTATATGCGATGGCAATTGGGACCATACGCTATAGATTGAGCGAGAGATCGAAGCGAACTTGACGATGATGGCGACGATGCCGATGAAGATGGAAGATGGTATCGGGTAGATAGTAGTATGTACTGGTGACGAAGTTCTTTAAGATATATCGCCATGGAATGTCCCCGGCAGCAGTGACATTTCCAGAAAGAGAGAGTGCGAGGTGCTAAAAGCGTGCCAAACTCAGCGGGGGGCCCGGCGACCATAAGTAAACCGCCTGTCGCAGCCAGCGCTGTCGAGCGAGGCGGCGGAGACAGCGAGCAAGGCCCGCGACGCCGTCAACAAACCGTTGCGTCGCGGGGTCTCCACAGCAACGGAAAAAGTGGGTGGCGTCCAACTGCACGCTCCTCCGCCCAGCCAAACAGCCAAACAGCCAAACAGCCACTGGACAAACAGCCAGCCACCCAACGACAACACAACAGCAACACATTTATCCAATCCCCGTTGCCCTGCGACGACGCCCCACGATTCCAGCCTAGTCCCATCTCTCGACATCGCTGGGAACGGCCTCCACCTCGTCCGCTCCCGTCCACGGCCTCCTGGATCGAGCCGGAGCAATTGCTTCAGGCACGCTTGCTCATACGGCCACGAGTTGCGCGGCGCACGTGTTCTATTTCGAGAACAACCAGCTGCAACTTGTACTTGACCGAGCACATCTCAGAAAGCACAAGTCGGTGTCTTTCCAGCTCGGGTGACATCGCATGCATATGCACAACGGAGCAGTATACAGTAAGTTACGTGCGTAGACGGCGCATCTGTGAGCGCTGCCTGTAAGCCGAAAAGGGCTGCCTGCCGGCGCAAGTATGTTAATCTGCTGTCACGTCCCGAAAGAAGCCGCACCATTCAACGGCCACTGTTTCCGTGGCATTGTTTCTCGATCCCAAGAAATGGTCCGTGATGATGATGATGCTATATGATAAACAGGTTATATTATAGCATGCAGCCTGTTCATGCACGTGCTCCTTTCGAAACAGCCATGGCCTCTGCGAGTGCAAGTAACAGCGTTCGTATCTTACTGCACCACTCGCGCGCCGTGTTGCAGAGCCGATATAACCCTGGAGCCTAGGGGCCAAGCGCAGGCCAAGGGACTTACTTACATTCCATCGAAACGCATGAGACTCCCTTGACAAAAACCATCGATGCCTCGCTCCAGACCATACACACCTGTACAGTGGTAGAATCGCTCGAGCTTATGCATATTAGCCTCCGTCGTTTCGCATTTACGTTTCGTCACTATACTGCAGCATGCGTACGTACAAACGTTAACCAGCTGTGCTGTTGCCGATAGCCGTCTTACTCAGGCCCGCATGCATAATATCGCACCCGTGCTATGGTGTATCGCCAGTCCGATACTCATCCGACCTATAACATGCCTCCTTCGTGAAATGCCATGACATGTCAGATGTCGAATTTAACTGGTCCGTCGTCACCGATTATCGTAGGGCACGCGACATGCTCCGCACAGATCAGACCTAGCATTTACCAACCATGCGATCTCCACATTACCAAAATGCGATGGGCCATGGTAGTGCAACAGTGCGCGATACACCTAGCTTGTTCCCGGGTTGATGCAAGAAAAAATTGAAATACACCTGTCGACAGGTCTCTATAAGGTAGATAGTTTTCGGGTGCATCAATGAGGCCCGGCTGACGGGATCCCATCCGATCGGAGTAAGTTCTTTATGCGATGTCGACAAGCCGAGCCCCATCGTCGGGAGATCTCAATGTCGGATTGCATTGGAGCCAGGTGTTCGGAAAGGTCGCTTAGGCAGAGTAATCAACTCTCGCTCAAACCATTACCGCCTAGATGCAAAACATTTAAAATTCGGATACCTCTGTTCGAAAATGTCCCGTAGGCAATGGGTCCTAGCTTCCTCGATCTAGGTAGCCGGTAAGACCCTGCACTCACGCGCATAAATGCATGCACGCGAATACACCGTTCAATCTGAATGGAATCCCACATAAGCACAACGGATGACCACGCATAATTTAAATCAAAAAATCAAAGATATGGAAATACGAGATCTCATGACATTGGAACTCTATGGTTTTGCTTTTTGACTTTCGCTGTTTTTCCAGGTTTTCGGGGACATGCCTCGGGATTTGATTGGAGATCCACAAGAATTTTTGAGGCTGGGTCGCGGGACTAGGACCAGTTGAGCATAGGGATGCGAAGCAGTTGGAACACTGTTTCGAAGGTTCGAAGACACAATCGGCAGGGCCAGGTCCACTCGACATGGTTAGCCCCGGTCTGACACAAGCTTTTTCGAAACGTGTGAATCCGAATGGGGGATCTGCTGTGTCTGTGACGTGATGGGGAATTTTAACTTTGCGCTTGCCTCCTTAACAGCTACTGTTAATTCCAGCGAACGAGCAGACACATTGGAAGAGAGGGCTCCTGGGTATGCAGGCACCAGGCTCGGTGGTGGCTTGCTGCTCGCGTGCATGCATCGATGGTCTTTTGCGAGAGACCAAACGCTCGTCTCCGGACGAAAATCATTCTCTGGAGGCTTTTCTCCACCAGCTGATTCGCCAGCCAGATGGATCATTTTATTACACGGCTTGGTGATAAGGCTCAAGAGGGCAGGCAAGCTGAGGAACGAGAGACGTTCGATTACGACGCCTGCGACGACAACCAGTATCCACAGTCACAGAGACTGATAGCGGGGATAATAATGTAATAGTCAGGCCAGGCCGGGCGGTCGAGTCGACGGTCTGAAACGCACCGGATCGGTAGCAGGCGGCGATTTATTTCTTCAGCTGTGCACATTCAGGTCGCAAATCGTACATGCGATAGATAAGAACAGCTTAGTAGACCCGTATTATTATGGCAAACGAGTATTAATAGCTGGAAGAAAAAGTAAATTATTAGTGTTTCTTCCAGAAGAGCGTCAGAAGAACGGCCTCGTGGCACACAGACTTTGGACTCGAGTCGACTCGATCGGGTCGTCGCCGCCCCATGTCTGTGATATAGTGGTATCGAAAATTCAACCTGGCACCCCGTCGGGCTTACCCATTTTGCATGCTCCCTTCAAACAAAAAAAAAAAAAAAAAAAAAAAAAAAAAAAAAAAAAAAAATTACTGCTGCATTGATGGGGATGCATGCATTGGATGCTGCTGCTGCCGCTGCTGCTCCCCGGGGTCCGGTTACGGGAACTGCAGCAGCGCGAGATGAGATGAGCATCGGAAGGAAGTGTTCGGATGGAGCGAGGCATGCAACTGTGCGACTGGCCGGCAGTACGGTAATATAACGTTTCGCTAGCTGGGCGTGAACTAGGCTTGAAGTTTACGGGTTAATCCATTCGGGCGACGGGCGCCTGAGTCAAAGGAAAGCAAGCATCCAGCCCATTCATCCCATCCTATCCCTGGCCTAACCAAACCGCTGAAGCTGTTGTTAAGGCCCCGACGACGGACGCAGCAATATAAATCCCAGCTGGCCGCTCCCCTTTCTCGAGGCACTCTTTTCTTCTCTACCATACAATCATCAGCTCTTGAATTATATATATACTCATCTATCTGTCTATCTATCCAACTATCTATCGGCCTGTCTCTTCTCCTACAAACATTCAGTTGCGCCTGTCTCGAGAACTTTCCCTTGAGACTCACCACAAACTCGTGTAACACCATTCCCAACATCGACTCTCGTCCCAACAACACAAACTGCTACCGTTCCACCTCCATCCAATTGCACACCAATTCGTTCGATTGGCGCCAACATGACCAACATGGAAGAGGAAACCTACACCTGCTTCTTCTACGGTACGTATTCACTGTGGAACACCCTTCGTGTCATATCGCTGAGCTCCAATTGACATCCCTCTTTTGTTGCAGGAACCCTTATGGCATTCCCAATCCTCAGCCGAGTGATTTATGGCACTCAGCACCCAGACCCCTGGCAAAGGGACCGCCTGCGGATCCGCCCAGCAATTCTTCACGACCACTGCCGTCACCGCGTCAAAGGCGTGGACTATCCCGGCGTAATTGCCCAGGATGGCTGTTCCGTTCGGGGCACCGTTGTTGAAGGCCTCTCAAAAATGGACATTGAGCGTTTAGATAGCTTTGAAGGCGACGAGTACGACAGACTGCAAGTCAGCGTCAACGTTCTCGCCGATGAGCAAACACTTGATGTCAACCGGTCCGGCCATGAAACTGGCGAGGTTGTTAAAGCTGGGACCTACATTTGGGTCCAAGGAACGCATTATCTCGAGAATGCCGAGTGGGACTTTGATCATTTCATTAAGCAGAAGCTGCGCAACTGGGTCGGCGATTCCAAGAACTTTGAGTTTCAAGGTTAGTTCCTTTTGAAGCGAGACACCTACATCCCTTTCTCAAGCTCTCTGGGCGCGAGCGAGGAAATGGAATAACAACGCTTGAACTCTTTCTTGCATTCCTTTTGTTATTTTGAAGAAGATTTCATTTCCTTTCTTTCTTTCTTTCCTTTTCTCAAACGAGAGAAGTTGGATTGATATTTTCAGATTTGTCACGCGATCTTGTATTTGCGAAACAAAGCCCGAAAAAATTTCCAGATGAAGCAAGAAAAAAAAAGATTTTTTGATCACTTCGAAAATAATCAAGAGGGGCAAATTTTCAAGGAAATTTGGTTCCCCTGCATTGCATAGCCCTCCCACATAGAGAATTACAGCTCACTTTTTAAGGTTTCCTACAGAGTCTGGTGCGCCCGATCCAATGGGTGGCCGCTGGTGGGCACGACCAGATGAGGTAGACGGAGCCGCAAGCTCCGCCGCTTCTGCCACCCCGGCGTTCACGTCTGATACCGTTCCCGCACCACTAGAGGGATCTCGGGGGGAAGGGGTAAAGGAGTAAATCCCAAGGCCCCTGTTGCAGCAAATACCACCCGCTGCGGCACGCATGCCTCCTTGCCGCATTTTCGCACTATTTACGCCGCCGGACAAAAAAAAAAGCATTCACGCATGGCTGGCCGGGCCAGTTCTGGTTTTTATCAGTTTACCGCTTCTGGGTTCGTTTGGTCCGCTACGATAAGGTGTTTTCGGTCCACAGCGCTGTTTTGCAACTCAACTGCATAGCCTTTATCTGCTTTTCTCTCGAGCTCGCTCACGATAGGCATAGACGATTTTTTTTATACGGGCCTCGGCATTTTTTACTAGTTCTTCGGCTTTTCGTTTCGGTTTCGCTATCCTTTTCCTTAGCGAGGGCTTGCATATGTGAAGTTTTGGGGATAAACCAGTTTGCTCGACTGTTCTTTTGTGTGTCTGGTTGCATAGCATCATGATTGATTCGTCTGTTGGATTTCCGTATATGGTCTGGCCCGCTCTTCTTTCGCTGCCTGTTCGCTCTGTTTTTCATATACCACATAGATCACTCGCTCGTTGCCTGTACATTTTACTTTACTAAATAGTGATATTAATACTTATCTACCACTCTTTATCATTTCAAATCTTGTGTCGGATTGAGACCATGCAGCTTAGCGTGGGTACTTTATCTACTTTGCTTTGGCACCAAGGGATGCAGCGATGTGCCTCTCTTCGATCGATCGCATACGGATGCTCTTTTCACACCTATTTCTCCGCTCTTGATGACATCTTGAGATAACATAATTACAATCACGATTCTCGAATACTCGCTTGGAGTAGCCTCTAGCTCTGCGGTATAGTGCGCGGGCCCATCGATTGGTTAAACAATCTTGAGTTTGGGTCGTGGTGTTTGTTCGAATTGATCTGTCACTCTGTGGCCTGACGTCTAACCGAACGGTTAACTTCGTCGCACAAACGATCAACCAGCTCCACACCACCAACCATGGCGTCGAACCTGCTCCTTCGCGACGCCGCGTCCGATTCGGATTCAGATGACTTCTCCACCCTTCCCTTCCCGCAGCCTCTCCCCCGTTCGTCGTTTACGACGCTAAATTTCTCCCCAGCTACCTACCTCTCCACGCTCCATCGGCATCAGACGCTCGAAGACCTACGCAGCGAGCTTCAGACGCGTTCAAACGACCTAGAACGCGAGCTCGTTGAGCTTGTCAACCGCGACTATGCTGATTTCGTCGGATTGGGTAGCAGCCTTCGGGGAGGAGAGGATAAAGTAAACGATCTAAAGCTTGGAGTTATGGGATTTGCGCGGGAGGTAGACGGTGTGAAGAAGAAGGTGGTTAAAGCTGCTGGTGAGATGGAGCGTGGGATGAGCACGAAAAAGGAGATTGCAAAGAAAAAGGTGCCCTTATAGCTACTATCCATCTTCGCGTGTTACTGGTATTTTGAAGCTAACAATCTGGTTATGGTAATTTGATTGCAGGCTCTGGCGCGCAACCTCATATCTCTCGAAAACCGTCTCTCGCAACTCGAGGCCCTTCTGCTGCTGAAAGAGACGGATGATACCTTCGCTGCTGAAATTCTCTATAACCTCGATGCCGCCGATGACTCCGCAAATGTCTCGCTCACATCCCTGCCGCGATTGCAGAAGCTCGTCACATCATTTCTCTATCTACAGCATTTTCTAGGTAAAGTCCCCGCGACACATCCGTTTGTCGTTGCTCAAGGAGGGAGGATTGCACGAGCAAAGCAGACGATATCGGGTGACCTGTCGCGGGCTTTGAAAGAGTGTAGAGCTGAACTAAAGGATGAGGACCTCACAGAAGATGAGCGAAAGGAGCTAGAGAAGCGGTTGGTGGATGTGCTAAAGCTGTGGGGGGATGTTGGGAGCACAGATGATGTAGTGAAGGTGCTGAAAGAGAAGCGGTAACGTATGATGACACGATGGCTCACTTTGGCCCAGCTGAAGGTTGGGGCCGGACCTAGGCTCCTAGTAGCTGCAGAATCATAGAATCGATAATCGATATCCACCCCTTTGGATTCCTTTTGCTCTGTGTATTTAACAATATGTACAGGTTTGTGATACCCCAATATAGATACATTTGATAGCGAGTGCTATCGGAACTGTTTCGTGTGCTCTATGCAATTGCTAGGCCCTCGCCAACAGTATTTTCCTCTTCCTCTTCTGGCTGTAACTCACTTAGCTCGCCAGCTAGATCTAGCACTGGGTTAAGCACTGCATTCCCTTCATCTCCAATATCACTTCTGAACTCTCCAGACAAGCTGAATCCCGGCCCATTGGTGCTGCTAAGTACAACTTCATTAATCCTCTTGTCATAATCTTCTATGCGTGCTAGGTCCTTCGTCAATGTGTCCATAAATACTTTGATATTGTCCCTCAATTCCTCGGCCGTAAACTCTAGCTGGCCGATGGCAATACGTACTACACCCGTTCGCTCGCGGTACTCCGATGCACCGATCATGGCCGTGATCGCATCGGCAACGCTGCTGACCACGGTGCCGGTCTTTGGCGATGGCATTAAACCCTTGGGACCGAGGATGCGGCCCAGGTTAGCCTTCTGGAATTCCGGTAGGACGCTTGTGTGACAGAGGCATCGGTCAAAATCAATTTTGCCGTTTTGGATCTAATACCCAGGGGTTACGCGCTGTTAGTAGACTATATTCTTTTTTAATACGGATTTAAAGAGCACCGGCACACCTGTTCCCAAATTTCGGTCGTGCCCACAACGGCGGCACCAGCTTTTCGGGCAACCTCAGCCTGCTTGCCCTCAGCAAAAACGCAAATCCTCAGATCGGTTCGAACGGCTTTGGGTAGCCGCACACGGCTTTTCACTGTAGGCCCGTTTTTCTGCGTATGTATTTTCACCGCTAGGTCATATTTCATTTGCCGTTGGTCCCTGCCCACTTCGAATGCTCGAATGTACCGCATAGCATCCATCAGCGCCCATTTAGGAACTTCAGCGTGGTTCCAGATTTTCCAATGAGTCTTCGGTTTCTTCTTTTTTTCGGTCTTTGATGACTTAGGTTTCTTTCTTGCAATGGCAGCGAGAGGAGAGCTTGTCGAAAAGGCATGTGAAGATAGTAATGGTAGCGTGAGAGAAGGCGTTTGAGGCAGGCGGGCGGCCTGTCGGGCGAATGTAGAGGAGGGGCGGGATGCTCTCGTGAGGCATCTAGATGTTGAAGCCGATATCGAAGACGCCATTGTTACGGGCGCACGAGCGAAGACACAACCAATTGACCGCTTACAGGGAGCGAGTGTCGGCATCAGGAGAGAAGTGGCTGCGATGTGGCCGTCTGCGCTATAGTATCTGTAGTCGCATCTTCGAGGCCGTCGACAGTCGTCTTTTGTAGTGGCGGTTGTTTGGTTTGGGTTGGAGCTTTTTTGAGATTTTCTTGGCTGCGAACGCCGCACAGCTTCTCGACACACCATCCACTTCGGACATTCAATATCTCCGGCCCATGCACCTAGCGCACTCACAACCAAAATCTCGAAATCGCGACACTGCGCCCAACATCCGGCTTCAAATCCTCGTCTATCCCACGATATATCTCAGTCGCACCGATTAACCCGTCGCCATGGTTTTGGCGGATCTAGGACGGCGCATCAATGCCGCCGTCCACGATCTTACCCGATCCAATGTAGTCGACGAGAAGGTGAACCTCCCTGCATCGCCACCCGAAAGGAATCGGAATTCTGATGCCTGTTTCACTCCTAGATCTTCGATAGCATGATCAAAGAGATCGGAAACGCCCTCGTTGAAGCCGATGTCAACGTCAAGCTGGTAGCTGGCCTCCGCAAGTCCATCCGTCAGACCGTTAACTTTAAAGAGCTTGGCCCTGGCGTCAACAAGAAGCGGATAATACAAAAAGCCGTCTTCGACGAGCTCTGCCGGCTCGTTGACTCACACTCCGAACCTTACAAGCCGAAGAAGGGCAAGGCGAACATTATCATGTTCGTGGGGCTACAAGGGTCCGGAAAGACGACAACATGTACCAAGCTGGCGAGATGGTACAACGCCAGAGGGTTCAAATCCTGCCTGGTCTGTGCCGACACGTTCAGAGCCGGCGCGTTCGACCAGCTGAAGCAGAATGCAACGAAAGCAAAAGTACCATACTACGGGTCATATACGGAAACGGATCCGGTCAAGGTGGCTAAAACTGGTGTGGACAAGTTTAAGAAGGAGAGATTCGAGATCATCATTGTTGATACGTCTGGCAGGCACAGACAGGAGACCGAGCTTTTCGCGGAGATGGTGCAGATACAGGAAGCAGTACGACCGGACCAGACAATCATGGTGCTGGACGCGAGTATAGGTCAGCAGGCTGAAGCGCAGAGCAAAGCCTTCAAAGAGAGCGCGGATTTTGGCGCAATTGTGATCACAAAGACGGATGGAAATGCTGCTGGTGGTGGTGCTATATCTGCGTGAGTCCTTGACACCGTTTCCCTCTAGCATTTGGCCTTGGTTCTTATGGTCTATATAGTGTCGCCGCGACAAAAACTCCAATAGTCTTCATTGGTACTGGTGAGCATATATTAGACATGGAAAAGTTCGAGCCGCAGAGGTATATCTCAAAGTTGTTGGGTATGGGCGACATGCAGGGTTTAGTAGAGCACGTGCAGTCGTTGAAACTGGACCAGAAAGACACAATGAAGCATATTGCGGAGGGTATCTTCAGTACGTTTCCCCTATACTTGATAATCTCTTCGCTGTCGCTAGAATCCTACTTACACCTTTTTGTTCCCTTTACGTAGCCGTACGAGATCTCCGGGATCAGCTCAACAATATCATGAAAATGGGCCCCTTATCCAAGATGGCGGGGATGATTCCTGGCTTGTCGAACTTGATGGGAGATGTGGGTGACGAGGAAGGCGGCATGAAGCTGAAAAGGATGATGTACATAATGGACAGCATGACAACCAAAGAACTCGACTCGGACGGCAAAATGTTTGTACAACAGCCGGAGCGGATGACCCGGGTTGCACGCGGGTCGGGAACTTCGGTGCGGGAGGTTGAGGACGTCCTGACGCAGCATAAGATGATGGCGCAGATGGCGAAGAAGATGAAGGGGGGTATGAAGGCAATGCAGCAAGGTGGTATGGGCAGAGGCGCGCCGAACCCGCAGCAGCTCGCCGCGATGCAAAAGAGGATGCAGGCAATGGGCGCGGGTGGTGCGCCGGGGCCGGGGGGTATGGACATGGCTTCCATGATGCGGGCTTTGGGCGGCGCTGGTGGTGCAGGTGGAATGGATATGAACAAGATGATGTCACAAATGGCGTCGATGTTTGGCGGCGGCGGACCTCGCCGTTAGCCGTAACAATTGATACACAATTTTCGCATGAAATTTTGCTTCCCATTTACTGCGACCATCTTTTGGGCCAAAACACAAGGCATTCATCTATTCAACAGGAGCCACCACACCATCGACAGTCTCACCTTGCTCTACAACTCCGGCTCCTTTCAGAATCTCTATCACTTTCTCCACCATTTCAATGTCTACCTTCTTCACATCGTCCACAAACCGGACACCCTTTCTCCACTCTTTTGCATCTTGTTCGCTGTATTCCAGATGACTCGTGATCCATTCAATACTTTGCTCTGGATTAGCCCTAAAATGCCTAATGCCCCAGTTTACGCCATCCATAAACCGGCTCAACCGCGGATCCTTCGCCTCGACTAGGGATGAGTGTGCAGTGATCAGCCACGATGGCCAGGGGGTATATATCTCGCCGATACGTTTGATTTCCCCCGCATCGTAGAATTTCTTAGACGTAAAATGTTCCCACATGAACGCGTCCGCGGCCCCACTGTTTACTGCGTCCCGCAAGTTCTTAAAATTGTCCAGCACAATAAACTCGAATGGTGCCTGTCCACCGCCGGTAGAATCGGTAGTGGCGCCGCTCTTCCAGCCATGCTGCTGCAGGGCTAGTACGAAGCTCATGATGTGGCTGCCACTACCGTACCTACTGATCCCTATTTTCCCACTATTTTTCAGATTCTCAACGGTGACATCCCGTTGTGCACCTGTGCTGATGGACCAACATAATGGCGAATCTACGTATTGGCCTATGACCTTGTACCAATCCGCCTTTAGCGCGCCTTTGATCCCCGCAACCCAACCTTCCGTCAGGCCGATAGCAACATCAATCTCGTTTGAACGGAGGGACTGGATCATGTGCCCTGTACCGGAAGGGTAGGGATGGAAAGAGATGGTGGTCCCATCATACTGGTTGTGGGATTGGGCGAGGTGCAGGGGCGTTGAGAAGTGTTCTGCATGCGTTATATGCAAGTTAGTTTATATGGCTGCTTGGCTATATATTAAGCGGTCGAACGATGGGTGTTGTACCTGGCACATAGCCTACACGAAGCGGCTCGAACTGAGTGGACGCCATTTCCTGTAACCGGCCAGTAGAGCTCAGTGGGTGGCGGCGAAACTATAGTTTACTTGGTGATGCGTATGTGTAGTCTACCTTGACCTTGTTGTCTTTAAGATGTTGGAGGTTTTGTGTTGGAGACGAACCTTTCGGATATCAACGGGCTAATGCAATTAAGGTTGTGTACTTGGGTATATACATCTATGGAGCAGTGCCCTAGAAATGTTCTTCCCAGGCTGCAATGTCTAAAATAAAATGCTACCTCATCTACCAACCTGTACCTCTATTATTATTCCAGCCGCCTCGTCCATGGTATCCGCCGCGATTACCATAATGCTGATTCCCATATCCGCCATGGCTTCCACCGGAACCTTGAGATGGAGGCGGGGGCGGGGGCGGGGGCGGGGGTTGGTTGTTATACATGTTTCCTTGACCTGGGGCTGGCCACTGGTTGTAGGTATTCTGGCTGCCCGGCTGCGGCATGTTAGGAAACTGCATGTTCATTCCCCAGCCTGGAGGTGTAGCACCCATTGGTGGTGGCGGCGGCGGCGGCATCCCAGCTTGAAAGAATTGGACCATTTCTGGTAGCATTGGCATCGGGACCGGGAATTGCTGGTTAAAGGGGAATTGGGGTGTTGCACTAGCTGGGGGAGGCGGAGGAGGAGGCGGCTGATTATCGCTAGGTCGAGAAGTGCCTTCTTGCGGTGGTGAGTATGGCTGAGAGGACCCCGAAGAGTTTAGTCTTGGCCTTCGGTGCGATCGTGACCGACTTCGTGAACGGCTGTATGATCGTGTGTAACTTCTCCTTCGCCTCCGCGATGAGCGGTAACGTGATCTGGATCTCGAACGTGATTTGCTGCGATACCTATCACGACTCCTACTCCTGCTCCTGCTCCTGCTCCCACTTCGGCTCGTGCTCCCACTATCCCTGCTTCTGCTCCTGCTCCTGCTGTCCCTGTTTCTGCTTCTGCTTCTGCTTCTATTTCTGCTGTCCCGGCCTCGGTTATCCCGGGCCCTGCTTCGGGTTCTGCTCCTACTAAAATCCCTGCTATAGCTGCGAGCCCTGCTGCGTTCTCTCGAGTGCTCGCTCCGATTACCAGGCTGTCCCTTTTGTCTCTTCAGCATTTGGATAGCAAACCCTCTTGACCATCCATAATATCCTTCTTCTGTACCCTTAAAGCTGTTCGGGCCATCCAGGATGTCGTCATCTTGTTTATTCGGGGGCCTGATGATATCAACGCCCAGTTCATCCACATCCGGGAGCGATCGCATATCTCCACCGAACCACATCTTATCAACACCCTTTATGAATTCATCCACAGCATCCGATAATTCCTTAGAAGGCGGACCAGCTTTCATAGGTATCGGCTTTACGGAGCGCGTATTGATTGGCGTCGGCGAATTAGGTCGCATTAAGGGCAACATGGTAGTAGCAGGCAGGTCGTGGTATGGGGCGCTAGGGTCTCCATGAAGCGCTGGCAGGTGTGTTTGTTGGTCTTTACTTTTGGTATCTCTTCCCACTGCTGGTTCTTCGACATCCGCCCACTGTTCAAACGATTTGGCTACCTCATTGCGCCACTGAGAGATGGCGGTTTCAGAAAAGTATCCTTTCGACGACCAGATGGATAATAGGTTCTCTAGTCTCGCACGATGCTTTTTCCGTGCTGGGTCCTGTGCTAAGCTGAATAGCTCCCTCAAAAACGGTTCCACACCTTTCGCAAACGGTACCGCTGGGCTGGAATAGAACGTGGTGTGATGTATTGTGTCGTTGAGGAGATAAAGGATGTATAACCGCCGTCTCCGACTGGTAGGCGTCATAGGATCTGCCACCTGTGACTTGAGCGACGCCGATAAGGCGACCAAGTACTTCCCAAACGCTGTGACTCTTTGCCCCGAATGGACCAAGTGCTCCAGAAGCCAATGCTTGCAGGTCTATTGATATTCATTTCCAATCCATCAATATAAGTAAACAGTCTTTCTAGACGATGGGATCCTCAGGACGACGGTAAGAAGGTTCTTTCTCTTCTTGGAGGGTCTTGGAAAAGAAAAGAAGAAGTAGAAGTAGATATCATCCATGAAGGACTGAGTTCACGTTTGAAACGGTACCTTGATATTATCGGGCGTGCAAATGGTGATGCATTTGTCAAGGAGGCTATGGAGACGCGCGATTTCGTCGCCAACGATGGGGCTAGGGTCGGCTCGAAGTAAGGCAGCTGAAAGCGTGGCTTTCGCGATCGCGGTGCCGTGACTGACAGCCATAGTGGGCGCAGAAGTTGAAAGAGTGACGTCAACGGCGATGTTGTTTGATGTTCGAATAACTCTGTCGATGCTGTGGAGTAGATACGGGAACCTGGCGCTCGATGGAGTGGTGAGTTAGGCTGTGTGGATCTGAGGCCCAGCGACGCGCTAGGACAAATGGCGCCGCTGCAACAAAAACAACGCAGTGCGGTCACATTCTCGCTGATCGGGAGGACGACGCATCGACACGTATAGAAACAGGAGATGTAATGTATATAATATTCTATCTCATCACTTCTTAAGCTTACCGGTGGGCAGCCATCCTCCCGACTTCTCCTACACAGAGTTAACCGCTACCTTCCGGAATTTATCCTCATCCTCATCGCTAGAGCACAGACATGCACATGGCAGCTATGGCTACTCGAATCGATCCCAGGATCAGGGGCACACGTATTACTCCAGATATCAACGGCAGCCCCGGTAAATCCAAGGCCTTGTCTAGTCATCGCGCTCCGAAATCACACCCTTCAACGCCGTCCAAGAAGGAAGTGCTACCGGGACCTCGTTCGGTTGGAAGTCCCAAGTTCAAGCATCAATGTGCTGTTAAAGAGATGTCGAAATTCAGCTCACCATCCTCACTTGCGGTTCCCAAGTCTCGTGCTCAAACTCCAGTGCCGCGTTCATGGACTTCCGCTCCAAAGTTAGTTTTCTTGTGCTCAATATCAGGTTTTCTGTATAGATCTAATAGGACAGTAGGCATGCTTCCACATCTGCTCTTTCTTTGAAAACTGAAGGGCCCGCTACTGTAACCTTCAATATCTTGAGAGCCTCCACGCCTAATACTTCTCTCCAGAATATGAAATTTTCTACTGGCAACCCCGAACCTTTCAATTATGAAGAGGCTAGCGACAATCCTGAGGCAAAATTCGAGTCTTTTCCGAGCCATCTCAATGATCAAAATACACCACCGCTAGGCTCAAACGCGACGAGAAGGTTTTCGGAGAAATTCACTGTTGCGCAGCCACCTACAAGCCCCCCGGCGGAGGACTTGTTGAAGATAGTAAAGAAAGAAATGATAAATCCTTACCCGAGCGCTGTCTCCAGACTTCCAGAAGAAACACGGCGGCCTGAGACAGCTGAAGAGGATGAGGAAGATGAAGATGAAGATGACGATGATTTCTGGTCCCAAAGCCCTATCCTAAATCCTAGAACGGGGAGACTAGACAGAAACTGGGGTCGTCTCAATTCGGCAGCAAGCTTGCGAGTCTCCATCTCGAGTTCTAATTCTGAATCGGAAGACATTCTACATAGAGGCAATAGCTTTGCTTCTGAACATATCGACTCGGAAATTCCCAATCAATCTTCACTTGCTACAGAAGCCGAGTCCCCTGTTGCTAGTGTAATTTACAAGAATTCACGACTTCCTGCGGCGCTAGTACGTTTTCTGCTGTTGACATGCACTGCGAGAGGCTGACCTACTTTTGCTTACCACCAAATTCATAGGAACGCAACGAACAGAGCGCCGAATTAGACCTCCCGCCTAAAAGGCTTTCTTTGTTTAATAAGACGCCCGTTGAGAAAATCTATAAAACACTCAACTTTAATGTTCGGCGCATCTTTAATCCAGTCATCGAAGTCGCCGACGTGTTCCTCCCACAGTATGTCTACTTTGACAATTTTGCGTCGCGTGACCGAGACTCCTGGTTCTCTGCCTCAACAACAGAAAAGCTGTATGTGATGCACCAAGCTTGGCGGAAGTGTAACCGCATTGATGGCGGCCTTATACGCGATCTGCTCTGCGCCTATAACTTAACGCTACACGGATTTCTCGAACGAGTCAAAGCATTCAACTCATCCGGTTGGACGGATGTTTGGCTGGACCCGAGCAAATTTATATCAACCGTTTTTTCAAATCTCAAATGTAATAGCGAGGACGCGGATCTTATCTGGACAGTTTACGGAATCGATATGTTCAAATTTGTCGAGACACAATGCTCCCTTCGCACCGCACCGTATTCCTTCAAGCCAGGAGCCATTCATCTCACATCGGAGTCAAACAGGAATGGACGCAACATGTATCTTCTGACTTGTTTACTGTTGCCAAGCGGAACGTTCCAGATACGTTATTACCCCCCACAGGTCCTGACAACTTCTTCATTATCCATGGACGGCGACAGGGTTAACCTCACAGTTTTACCGGACATTTGGCATCCTCACCTTGGCGCATCAAAAGCAGAGGCGCTACCAATATATAGCGTTGCAGAGGACACTCCATGGCTGAAGTGGAACGTCGAGCAGAGTTGCTTCCGAGGGGAGATTCCCGAAGCAGACATCGACTCTATCGGCATAGAAAAAAACATGTGTATCACCGTTACAGGTGAGTATAGCCTAAGGATTGGTTCAGCCAAAATCGAGCGTTATGAGTCTATTACCACTCGATTGTATATTACGCTTCCCGACAAAAAGGAAGCGACAGCCAATTACAGCGAGGTAGATAACTATAGTTGCCCGATGGATACTGTTTCATTCCTGTGGAGTTCCCCTACTCTTGGCTTTGAGAAAAAACATAGTGAGTACGTTGTGCAACAAACTCGAGACCACGAGCAACAGCTACAGAATTATCACCACAAAGGTTTTCCTGAAGGATACACGGTACTCCATGAAACTTTATATGACAGCCGACAGAGGCTGCGCCAACCACGTATGTTCCTGAAGTCATGGGGGCCCGTATCTTGGGAAACCTTTTTAAACGAAAAACGAAAGCAAGAAAACTACCGATCAACTCACAGAGAGGAGAGGGAGATAGAAGGGAATGAAGTGTTAGAAAGCGAGTGTCCCCATGATTATATTGCCTGGGTTCGTGGTAAACAAATTCATTCTGAAAGCGACGTTGAACTAGACAGAGACCTTGAGAAGATGCGACGGATGTACGAGATGCAGTTCAACGAAGCATCTGTTATCCTCTGGTTGGAGACAGCATATCGCGAGTCAATGCAGGAGAGACTCTGGGATGAGTCTCATGACGATTGTGAGTGCATCCTATATATGACACAACAGTGAATATTTTATCGTCGTCAAAGCTAACAAATATCCAGAATTGAAGGTTGACTAGGCTTGCATCTGTTATAAGATAAGTGAGAGACTGGGCCGACTAGTACTTAATTACTTCCTACATTCACATTTATGCGGCTAGGTAGCGGTCGTGCAAACATTTTGGAATTGGAAAGCGACTGTCTTCAAATTTATTGGGAGGTCTCATGGGTTTCTCGGTTTCATCGGTGGCCTGCCAGGCGGACCAAACACGGGCGATAGCATATCTCGGGTTTACGATTCCGTGGGTTCTATATTAATTGGGGTTCGTAAATGAAATGGTATCGCCTCCGTATACGTAGCGTAGTCCATATTTATTTGCTTGCGAGCTTTTTTTAAATTGATCTTTCTTCCGCTGTGTCTGGTATCGATATCTGATGTAATGCGCAGTCGCCACATCAATCAATCACTTGCGGTCGCCGCCACCTTGTGGCGCTGTTGGACAGTTTCCTCTCGCTTCCGTCAGTGGCCCCTGTTCGTTCCTATTCGTGTTCCGCCGCCGTGACGTCAGCTGGCTAGGTACAGGTCAAAGCCTGGGACGTTTTGGGTATCCTGCATTCCTTTTCAACAGACGCACATGATGCTTCCCCGACACGTAATCGTATTCGGAATCCGTGTGCGCTGCGGTTCGGCTTATTTTCGATGTGATCGTGGATGTGGATGAGTTAACTTGCACCAAGTATATAAGAGTCGCCCTCGACCTCCTCTCTCTTCCCAGCGGCCAAATTTAGGACAGCTTCAAGACCGCAATACATCAACCGCACCACGCAAATAATTAGCAACATCAATAAATATTATTCCAACCAGTCTATCTGCACGAGGCTAAACCGCCGTAACTCACCTCCTTGAAAAATGGGTGCCATTTCTGCGATCTTTCTAATACTCATCACCATACTATGTAAGTAGAGTTCTCTCTGTCTTGGGCTAGCGCCCACGATAAGGGAAGCACTCTGGCTAATGAAGGTTTACATCATAGTTCCCCCAGTAGGTGTATGGGCTGTTGCCGGCTGCGGTGCAGACTTCCTAATCAGTAAGCCCTTTCTTACCTCCCCTGCTCAAAACGCTCTCCCATTTCAAATAACCCGCTAATAGACCTGGGGTCGTTTCCTAGACTGCTGCCTCACACTCCTCGGTTATCTTCCCGGTCACGTCCACGCCTTCTACCTAATATACGTCTACTACGAGCGTAAAGAAGCCGCCATGGCTGGTGTCATACCGCAGAGAGACGCGCCAGGCGTATATTCCGACAGAGTCAACACCGGCGGCGTGAGAGGATATGGTACTCTACACGACCAGCGAGGACCAAATCAGGCTTAAATGGGGTCGGTGACCGCGTGGATGCCTAACGTTCTTCCTCTTACTCCTCTTAATTTTTTGTTTCCTTCTGTTGCTTTCACCTTTTAGAATGAATTTACACGAGAAATAACCGGCGCCGGAGGGCTAGACGTTTTTGGCAGGAACGCGATTAGGAGGAGATGAAATAGGCGCATAGAAAAAAACTCAGTGATGACATGGTCATCACATTGTCGATACCTGCCGGTTATAAGTCGTGTTATAACTTTATTCTTTGATTTTGCTTCTGTGGCTGTATGAATTTGCGTTCAGGAACAATTACTCGCAGCTGGCATACGCATAATTCAAATCTATTAGGTAGCATAGAAAATTATTAGCATATACATAGTATTGCGGGAATTGATACAGAGCTTACGTCTCTATGCTGTGTAAACTTTAGTTTCAGGCTATTCGGAGTTATATTTCTATCTCGAATTTATATATCTCGACGTGCGTTAGGTGGGGATCAAGATAAAATGCAAGTTAAAACAATCAGTTATGACAGCACTAAAGTACATGCAAGGTTATGCAAGGTTATGAAATAAACAGAACACCTCATCTTCCCTATAAACAGAAATAAATTCCATTTTCGCTATGTGTACGAATAAAAGCACCCTCGCCTCTTAAAACTCCGACTATGTTCCACGGTGCTTGGTGCTTTGCGCAAATATACAATGGAACTGGGAAAGAGGAAAGAGGAAAAGAGGAGAAAGAAAAAAGGAAAAAAAAGAAACAGAGGAAGAAAAAAAACACCATAGGAGAAGCGCCTCGTATACACAGCTTGTAGAGCTGCTTTGTGCATGACGTTTCTTGGATGTCATACAAACAAATATGCAAATAATAAGATACGAAAGAACAAAATAGTAGTGTAGAGGGGAGCGAAAATTCCAACATTCAGAATTGGAATACGTTGATAGAATGAGGCATGCGAAGGGATTGGCAAGGTAAGCAATTAAAACCTTTACATGATGCTAACAGTGCTCGTTTTATTAATTCAACCTCATCGCAATCTCTCCATACCTCCGTAAACAACATAAATGTCTTCTTTTGGTAGTGCTTTCGTCGTAGATGTCATTGATAGGAAATATTTCGTAGGCTTAGAAAATGGGAGCGGTGCCTCCATTATTTGCAGGGCGATGGGGACCTTGCGAGTGGAATTGAGAGGAATAAATGGGCATTCCCGGTTCGTAGAACATTGGACCATTCTGATGCATCTGTGATGGATATTGAATGTATTCTTGATGGCCACGATTCTGATTGCCGTGCTCCAACCCAGGTATATATGGGGGAGGATTTGATCCCTGTGGAGGTGAGTATCGAGGCCCTGAAGGAACTACGGGGAAACCGCCGTGCTGGTAAGGCATATTCGTGTGACCGCTAAGGTTGTTACCCCATTGCGGATGTGGGAACATTCCAGGAGCGTTAAACATTGGAGGAAGCGGGCCGCTATCCATGCCATAGTAAGGTCTGGAGTGAAAAATGGTTGGATCAAAAAAAGGCATTTGCCCCATTGGACCGGGCATTGGCCCTGGGAACATACTAGTTTGCATATCTGGGGGAGGATAACGGGTGGTGTATGGCGGTTGGCAACACGGCCCCTCACAGATTATGGTAGGAGGATGGAGTGGTGCAGGTGGCGTGTATCCGTTCCCTGGCGCCATCCCGATCTGGGGATATGCACGCTCATCAGAGAAGTTAGGTGGTTGCTCCAAAACTCGCGGATACTTAGTGGCGTGAGGTACTGGAAACGTGTCTGCGTTTGCTGGACCATGCCGATAGATGTTGTCGTTTTGGCTGTGGTTCGAGTGATTATTCCGAGGAGGCTTTGGAAAGTTTGGGCCGCCCCCATAGAACAATTGCTTGGATAGTCCCCCATTTCGCCTTCCGTTCCCAACAGATGTCTTCTCAAGATTTCGAGGCTTTGGTTCTTGAGGCTCTACAACAGGAATGCTCTGGGACACCTCGACGACTGTGGCGTCCGCACCCACAGCCTTGTTAATCTCTTCAGAAACTTCGGCTGAGTGAATGTTACCAAGGCACGCAGATTTCTTGTTGGTCGCTTGAGGATAGCTCGCTACGCTCTGCAGTTCTCCCACTTTCTCCCCATCAGTTTCCGCTTGGTTAACTTTAGTATCCTTCGCTTCCATCAATTCTTCGTCGGCGGTATCAGCAGGTGTGATTTTCTGGACTGATACTTTGCGTGATGGAGCCGGCGCAACAATATTGGCCGTCTCTCCTTCTTTGCTGTGTTCAGCGGCATGTACTGTCTTTCGTCTCTCTGTTGTATTAGAGTCTCCGATATCGTCGGTTGGTGATGATCGCTGGCTCGTGCAGCGGGACAGCACATATTGGTCAACCGCTTCAAGCATTTCTGTTGCTCTAATTGTTGATGGAATCTTCTCTCCGAACTTTTCTTTGAGCGCCTCGGAAAACTCCTCGCGACTCACACGAGAACCCGCAGAGCTATCCGAGTTTCGAGTTTCAGGTCGAGTAGAGCCACGAGATACTACTGTGTCGCCTTCCCCCATATTCCCATAAGTGACGTTACCATCATTCAATTTGCCATCTCCAGATTGTTCATCCGCCGCATTCAAAGCCTTCATTATCGCCTCTTTAAGCTTATTCTCTTTGCAAGCGTCACCACTAGTGTTCACACCTGCGGCAACAGCCCCGTGGCTGTTTTTCTTGGGTATGTCACCTCCAGAGGAACTGCTGGTTATTGATCCCCAGTCGCTATTTTGGAGACCATGCAATAGCTGTTGTAGTCTCTCTGCCTTCGAGTTTGTTAGTAGGCCTCCTGGTGCATTCTTTAGAATTCTTTTCTCAAAATGGCATACCTTTAGCCCAGTTGAATATTGGCTGGGAGTTTGGAAACCCGGAGGTGATGGCCCTCTGCTTGAGAGGACAATAGCCCCGTGTGACTCTGTAGATCGCGATCTTCCAATAAACTGAATTGCTGGGTCCTAAGGGGTGTTAGTTTATGCTAAAGGTTGGAAATGCGATGGCACACTTACACGCTGCTTTAGTTCTTCTGCGCTGAGTCTTCTTCCTCCAGGATTTTTCCCAATGGATTTAATGGCTGGGTCCTTCAAATGGTTAATTTTGAGGCAAAGCTAAGCTTTGACGTATAGATGCACATACTAGTTCTATGAGACCCTCAGCACTTAGCTTCCGCCCTCTAGTATCCCTGTTGGCGTCATCATTTTTGGATTTCAAGTCCTTTGTAGCAAAGGGCTAGAAGTTAGTAAAGCTTTACGAGGTATAGGAGCCGATAGACTAAGCTTACCTTCTGGCTCTTCTTATCTTTTGCTGATGGAGCAGTTACGGTCTTTCCGTTATCGATCCCACAAATACCCTCAACAGACCCAGTAGAATGCACTAAGTCGATGTTGTTTCCCCCCCCGGCCTCACCCCCCTAGAATCCCAAGTCAATGTTAGTTTCAGTTCTAGATTCTATAGCATTATAGTGTAGGCTTACGTTTGCGTTGAGATTTTCGACTGCAACATTTTCTCTAGGAGTATCTAAGGCTGCGTCGCCATCGGTAACGGCAGCTAGAGATGCTTCCTGCTCGCTCTCGGATTCGTCTTTGTCTTTATTCTTTGCTTCCGCAATCTTGGGGATCAATGGGTCTGGAGGCGACCTTAAAACCCCGTCCCGCACACCTTGGTCGTAAAACCTTGCGAGACGATGGTGACGATGATCACTAGTCTCGGCAAAAGAAACAAACATGCGCCTACGCCCTACCATTTTGAGGTTCAGTTCTTCTTTTGCCTTGAGAGCTTGCTCGGCAGTCGTAAATTTGACAAATCCAAACCCTTTAATGAGTCCATTGGGATATGTGGGAAGAGATATCGAAACGATATCGCCAAATTTACGACAGTAAGCCTCAAGATGCTCCGGCTTTGAAATGATGTCATCATCGATATTTTTAATGAAAATATTAGATGGGTCCTCAGGATCCTTAGTTTCCGGGACGGTAACGGGAGCAGTAGCGCCTGTTGGGGCCTCTCCAATGGCCTGAGTATGCTGTTGGGGTTGATACGCGTTCAGAGGGTGCAAATTCTCAGAAAGCTGGTTCCCGTAGCTGTAACCCGCTTGCAGGTAGTTCTCCGGCCTGATCACGAGGGGGTATTGCCCTTCAGCAACATGTTGCTTAGTTGGTCCTCCAGCTTCCGGACTTGTAGTGGGAACCGTAAGGGAAGTTTCACCAGAAACCTTTCGCACTCCGGCGGTATCGTTAGAGACAGAACTGTGCTTGCTCTTGAGAGACTCGTCGACGGTGGTATTTCTACAGCCATCGAAGCGATGAGGATAATCTGTTGTGTTAGAGTATGATATTTGGCTTCCGACACTCTGGGGGTGGATGGAGCCCTGTCCTTGTGGTAGTGGAGGCGATTGGAAGAGCCCTTGTACTAACGGCACGGAAGTAGGCTGATTAATGTACCCCATTGGCGGGGGCGAAACAACGCTGACAGAGCCATATGGAGCTTGGGCAATCATGTGGGGTGGATTCATCACGGAAGGGTAGGGTGCTTGGTAGGGCGGGTAGCCCATCATTTGTGACTCGTAATACTGAGGCTCTGGGGGGTAATGCGGCTGCATTTGATAGGGAGCTGGAGGATGGAAATTTCCTTGCGGCGGGAATCCGCCTCTCTGATTGAAGCGTCCCTGCCCATTCGGTGGGTGTCGCTGCCCTCGGTTTCCATTCTGGAAACGTTTTTGGCTATCGAACGGTCGTTGTTCGTGGCGTGGATAACTTTGCTGAGGAGCTTGACCCTGACGGACTGTGGGGGTGTTATTCCTTCTCGCAATATTAAACGGCTCAAACGTAACTTTGACCGAACAGCCGCCCCATAGTTGGCCGTTCTCTTTCTTGTAGAACTATTAAAGTCTTAGTTAATGACGGTGAGGACATTTACTCGGTTTTGCATCTGCACAAAATTACCTCTTCAGCACCGGCAGACGAGTCGAAGTTTAGAGTTCCAAATCTACGACCCTCACGGTCTTTATACTCAAAAATGTGGGTGTTGATCACTCGGCCATGGAGATTGCCTCTATCGGTGAGATCTCGGATGGCGAAGCTGTCTGGCAGGCCATAAACGGTGCAAGTGGAACTCCCATTGCGAGGCTTTTGTGGGACCGAGACTGGTCGTTTTTGGTCAAACTGTGAACTTACGGATTGTTTTTTCGCATGCGTCGGGGCCTGGTTACGAATTTGAGGACGCTCGGGGAGAATAGCAGGGGCCTGCGAGATGTTATTTCCACGAAAATCTCCACTCAGGCGAGGGTGTCCTTGAGCTCTAAAATCATGTCGTTGGCGGCGAGGATTGAGATTGCTGTAGATAGTGTTAAGCCACGTACAAGAAAGATAATTTTTTCATGTTCCGAGTAAACTTACAGGCGAATCTCACCAACGTTCATGTGCCCTGCTTGCAAGGCACGGCTAGCTGAAGCCTCATCTTCGAAAGTGAGGAATCCAAAGCACGGCGTATATTCATACGCTTTTTCATAATGTTTTGTGACTTTGAAGAAGTCCTTGACAGGGCCTGTGAATTCGAGAGGTTAAAGGTCTACTCTACTGGAGAAGTGGAAGGTAAAATGTTGACATGATGTCCTTACCGAACTGCAAAGCGGCCTGTTTAACAACATCTTCCGGCATCATTGGAGGGATTGCGGCGACATGAACTACAAGCTTGTCGTTCTGTTCCCTCTCTCCAGGAGCGAATTTCTTCCCGCCATTAGGCCTCTGGGCCTGTTGGCCCTCAATTGCTTGTTGCATTTTGCCGAGAGAGATGAGATATGTTCGGTGATACGTCTGTTAAGAACCTGAACCAGGAAATAGCATTAATCCTGCAATGTGACTTGATCAAGGGTACTTGGAAGGGAAAATAGATGTGAGCTTGATAAGAGATGAGACCAGCTTTAATTGCGCAGAGGGAGATCTCGGCGGCACGTTCTCACGTTATAGGCCCTCGAGACTAAGTCCAAGTGAGGGAGGAGATGATGTAGAGCCAATAATGCAATGGTTTTAGACAGGTCTACTTTAGTAAAGCATTGCAATGAAGCGAGAAGTTGACCGTGCTGGGGGCTAGGGCCGAGGGTAGAACCATCAAATGGATAATGTGATGGATGCAGAGCAGTGGGAAACAGGTGACAGGAATTGCGTACCTTTTGCGTAGGATGAATTGAGCAGAGAGCAATATGGGAAAAAATGTGAAGCTGAGAACAACAGGAAGAAGGAAGTTGCTACGGAAGTGTGAGCCAAGTAGTTGCGAGGACGTTTCTAGACTATCTTACCTTGTTGACGGGTCAATCAGCAGGGGATGGGAGTGGGGATGAGAATGATGATGGTGAAGGAAGAGGAAAGGGGAGGGGTTGCGGTGAGAAGGATGAAAGAGGACGAAGAAGAGGAGGAGGAGTGGATGAAGATATCTTCTGTGTGCGTGTATGTTTATCGACGGTAATATAAAAAAAATATATTATGTGTGTGTTAGTGTTGGCTGAGGTGCTGAGCAGCAGCAGAGCATCCATCCACCGGCAACAGCGACCCCATCGCCACTATTATTCTACTAGATTTTAACGATGAGGACTATAAGTCTCTTTGGATCTCTCCCCCCCTTCAAACATGATATATCACATTGTCCAGCTTTGTAGGAATGCGCCTGTAGGGCTCGATGCTAAGTCCACAGCACCGAAACAAGCTTCGAATGAGGTCCATGAGCCCGAAGAATTCGAGTCGAGTCAAGAAAGGACTTCCTCGGAGATACATCATGACGTTAAAGCATTAGCCAGTCCCTCTGCTCCTATTTCGCTTCATACTGGCAGCAGCTGCCCACAGCATTGTCCCCTCTCGACGATAGTCTCGACGAATTTCTCGATGACAGTCATATGTCGAAACACCACAACGCAACCGCATGTTGCATGTCGTCGATCGCGCAGTTTTCCCCTTTGCGGCCAATTTCCGTTTTGAGAACGACGCGAGTTTCGATTCCTAGATGCGAGCTGCTGTCGGCCATGGAAACCATGCCATGACACACATAAACGTGCGACCATCATACCGTGGCGTGGTAATGCAAAGTCTCGGCGAGGAGAGCAGGTCCGCGGCCATCAACCTCACAATCGCTCTACAACTATGAACAGGCTATTCCTTGGTATGCAGCTGCATTGCCACGAAGACTCGACTATGGCCACCTTCCGACCGGCCCAAAGGTAAGATAAACCTTATTATTTCGTATACCGAGAAGCGGGAGTTCCAGAGGTCAATTGGCATATCGCTATTAGTCACCAATTTTGCGGTATACGATAGGAAGTCGAGCTCTCGGCCACGATATCATTCCCAGATTTAGATGAAGAGTCTGACGTTCCTGTCCCCCCCCCGCATTCTTGTGTAACCCACCAATTCCTCTGAAAGAAAGAACAAGTACGAGCAAATTGCCCCTAGTTCGGTCCTTCATGCGAGTGGTTAAACCAAGCTGCCATGCAAATCTTACCATCCTGCCATCGTAATGGCTCCCAAAGACTTGGCGTCGAGATAGTGTTGGGCGACACAAAGTTGACCTACGTCACGCTACTTTGAACTCGTCTAATTCGGCATTACGATTACCAATAACCCACAATAACATCTACTAGCTGATAAGGGGAGTGTGTGGTGATCAATTCAAGTGGCCCAGCGTTCCGATACTACAGGCGGCTTGCAGCGCTGGCTTGGGCTTGCCGATAACACAACCTCAATGGATTGGAAAGCCCAGCACAACACTGGCATCTGAACAATGCAATTGAGCTCCAAAAATAGGAAAATCATACCGGCTTCCCCAAGATATGTTCAGGCCATTGGCTCCGATTGGTACACAATTATTGAATGCAAGATACTCAGGCACACTGACGCATCTCCCTTTGCATCCTACCGTACATACAGATGCCACGCGTAGTCCTCCGGAAATGGATCCAACGTCGGGCTCTGCATTTGAACCTCGTGTTGTCGGGGGATATCGGACTGATAGTCACAACAGAAGCAGCGGAGACAGGCGCATTTTCGTGAGCTCCGAGCTAACTATTGGCACTAATCAACAAGAACGTTGTCAATAACGCCAGCCCTTGAACGCTTGCTCTGGCTGTGTAACAGGCTAACAAATCCGCTAGATGATATTCCAGAGGCATGATTTCGGCCAGTAGTGTCGAATTCCCGCTATCTGTTCTCTCTTTCTTTCCTCCCCTTTGCCCGTTGTCAATCCGTCTAGGCCCATTCATACACCACCTGGGTTGGAGTGCCAATTGATTGGCCGTGGAGAGAGATACGAGGTCATCATCATCTGACCTACGCCCCGTTTCAGTGGAACACCGAAGTGAAAAAGCCAACTCGCCAATCTCAACCGGCCGCCCAAGAAAAATGCTATCGGGTCCACTCCCCACTTACAGACGGGTATTCGAGTCGGGTACTCAAGTGTGGGCGACAATTTGAAACTCAACCTAACCAAGCTAGGTTGCTATCAGATGCATTCACAGGGACCCTGTGATGCTAGTTTGTAGGACATCTGGTATAAGAGTGGTCTACGTTCGGAGGGTCTCGATGACGATGAGCTGGAGCCACCGAGCTAACTACACTATCTGACGCACGCCTCTGAGATCCGCGATCGATATATATCGAAACGTGAGATATATCGAACTTGCTTGGGATGCATGTGTCAGGATAATTCCATTTCGAAAAGAAGCAAATCTACGTTCGAGCGATTATCGGCGTTTAGCAAGGTGATTGCATTGCATGCAGGAAGCATGGGAAGCGTCGTCTGCAGCGTAGATGTTCTGTAACCAGGATACAGAATTCTTCGTACAGAAAGGAAGCTGGAGTGGAAGGGATCGATATCATCAATGTACACCTACATCCTTGCCCCTACTTGCTTTTACACCATAATACATGGCGATTTGCAATTCGTGTCGAGTGAGCAAAAGTCGCAATCGGGGCCATGCTATCACGCCAATAGTAAGCGAATGTCGACAGACAACCTCGCCCTGGTGAGTGTCTTATGCAACTTATCCAAAGGGAGAGGAAGAAAAAAAAAAAAAAAAAGGCCGCACAGCCGAGATGAGCACAAGTTACAAATTATTGCACAAAGCGGTGCTCTTTTGACGATTTTAGGCCCCCCACCGGCGGCTTGCTGCCGCAAGTGGGTCAGAGAGTTGACAGCCCTTCTCACCACCAAATCCCGGACAGATTTCTACCTGTTGGAGGGCAATGTAAGGTGAACATTCGAATCGCATTGCCCAGGGATTACTTTTTTTATCCGGTTAGCTTCGAACAGCTGCTAGCCAACCCTGACTTTCAATTCCGAAGAACATGATATGATTCTCAAGTAGATACCTGTAAAAAGGAAGCTGGGTTCAGTTTGGTGTTCTGAACCTAATTCGAATTTCGGTTAGTGTTTGCGTTTATTTGAGACGGAGAGCTTGAGTGGCCCCCACGAATTGAGGCGAGAATACCCGTTCGTCAATCAAAAACGAATCCCCTTGACTTGGTCCGTTCGTCGTTCTAACCTGAAGACGGGACCATCGCTGCAGTGGGAAGTCACTGAGAAGTCGCTGAGGAAATACAAGGAATCAAAGAGGAACTCTTTCGGCGATTTTAAACCAGCACAGGGTCTCTCCTTGTGACTAGGGTTTGGAGTCGGGTCTCCCGTGTATTTTCTTTGATCTGACTGAAGACTAGTGATATTGGGGGGTGTTTTTGTGATGTTCTGCTGCCCGAGGCTTATCTGTTATCAAGGTTATCGCTTAAGTTTTGGTTCCTGGTCTGCAAAGAAAATACTCAAATGATGTGGAACCGGCAGCAGCGAATTCGGAGGATGGGAGAAGAGTCATATTAATCTCCAGCTGTGGTCCCTGCGAATCTCCAAAATTTGTCAATTGAAACTGACATTTCTTGACCTCATCGACGTTCATCAGAGGGCGATGCATGGCATTTCTATTGGGGGTTAGGTGAGTACTTGGAAGGTACATTTGAATAGCTGCTGCCACAATATCATCTGATATCTTCCCCTTTCGATCGCGCACAGAATCGCACATTCTACTTTTTCAGTTTTATTCTTACGCTTGTCCGAGAGAAGCTTGGGCTTCTGGGCTAACGTTTACTCTCCAGCTAGCCTGAGCCAGGACCTGCATACCCTGAGTATCTGACCGAAATATACCTATTTATAAGTCCTTCAGCACTTGTATTATAGAGGATATCCAAGTGCTACTGAAGAAGTTCATTTGCACATCGTTTCGCGCGCAAAGCTACAGGCTGAGCTTCTACTGAAAGGGCAACTGCAGTTCATGATCCGTCGATAGCGTGAGCACAGACAAAAGCCGAATATCAGACCGAACTCATGCAAGTGGCCTGGTAACGTAATTGACAAGGTAAGGCCCCCCCTCCCCCGCAAGACCAGACCCATTTCGTCCCCAACCCCGTATCACATCCAGCCGCGATCTCCCTACAAAACCAGAAAAAAGAAACGAAGAAAGAACGAACGAACGAAAGGGCGAAAGAAAGAATGGGAGAAAGCAAGAATCATGATGCTGAAAATTCGATCTGTGTGGTCCAGTGAGATGCAGCTGCGCTGTTGAAACCGCATTTCCCCACCTTTCCCCAAAAGGATGAAGGCGGAGATGTCGCGGCCTGTCAGCCAGCCAAATCCCACAACCAAATGCACGTTTCCATCCCACGGCAACCTTCGACGGACGGGCATTCAGGCTAGTCGAGTGCACCGAGTTTCCTCATGTACCTGCAATGTACAGGACAATGCAGCCGTTTCCTTGGTGTCTGTCTGCTTCTCAGTTGGCGCTAGCAGCCCCATGATCTTCTGACAACCTTTCTGGGAGTAGCGACCAGTGTATCCAAACTAGCCCGGTCTGGCTTGCCCCAGATCACCACTGCCGGCACCTCACCTACGTTCGACCTACATATACCGCGACAAGAAGAGCCGAAGAAAGAGGAGAGACCCTTCTCTGATCCAATCGCAAGCCAGCCTGCCCAGCCCAACCCAATTTCCATCAAGTAATTCCACCTCATCATACATACATCCGGACAGCCCTGGCAGACTTCCCCCTCGAATTCCTCACTTCTTCACTCTTGCACATTTCTTAATTCTCGCTCGTTTCGTGGGTACCTCGCTAACCTTTGTTGTTTCGCGGGGGAAAGCGACTCGAATCGAATCCCTTCTTTTGGCTCCACCGACCCCGAGGCAGAGTCAGATCAAAGATTAAAAAAAAAACAAAAAGAAAAGAAAAAGAAGGCAAACCACGCTCAGATATAACCCTCTTCTCTGACCAAACAAGCAGGACGTCGATTCGCTTGCTAGCTCGAGTCACAATCGCTTTCAATCCGTTGCATAGCGATTCAGCGGGGACGGCCCCAGAGGACTTCTGGCTGGCGACTGTCCGCTGCGGAGTAGCAAGCTGTGTAGCTTACTTTCTCTTCTCAGAGGAAGTTCAGCGACCAAAGTCTTGTTTCGCCCGTCCGTTCGCCTGGCTTTTAGCGAACTGACGACCCACGTTTCGGCCTTCGCTTCCAACGAAGTCAACGCGGTTTGCTGCAGCCAGCACAGCTGTCCTCTCCACGCTCGGACTGTCGCTCTAAGAAACGACTGGGCCCGGCCCGAGGTGCATAAATCCTCTTTTCTTCCTCTTACTCTCGCTCAGATCCTTCGAACTCTGCGAGAGAAAGCAGCAGAGGCTGTATCCTGGTTCGAACATGTCGATCCGATTTCTTGTTAGTAAACCACACCAGATGCTTTGATTCTACTCTATCCTTCCTCTCGTGCCCCATATTATCTTTTTCGTTCCCCTTTCCTACTACTAGCCCGAATCTACCGTCCATATTTCCTTTCTCTATCCTTCTATCGTATCTCTCACCGATCTATACTATTTCATATTCTTCCATCATTTTATATCTTCGCATCCTCTCGCCGCGTTGGACCATGTCTTCTCCAGGTCGACTCCCGGACACGTATCCGTGGAATTCACGGAGCGAGAGAAGCAATCTATCTAGCTCATCAAACGATGCGTATGGAGTTGTAGCTCAGCCTATCCCTATGAGCAGACCCCCAATGTCACTACGGAAACTGTCACTGAGATCAGTGCATGGAACCATACATGAAACGACTCCACCTGCATCCCCGTCCTCTTTTACCTCTGTAGGCGTTGCATCAGCTGCGTCCTCGGATGTCGAATGGAGGGCAAAGCAAATAAACAGCAGCGTTGATTCAACATTTCCAAACAACAATGTGGATAGCTTACGAACTACGGTGCGGTTCTCACAGGACTGTCGACTCAGCCTCATCCACATACCCCGCGAACTTTACCCCCATTTCCTCCAGCCGATCTTGAAACTGGTGCTGCCAGCTCAATGCTCTCAGAAAGACGAAAACGGACGCTTGCCAACTGTTGAAGAGGACGATGGATACTACTCGCGGACGGAGAGCGGCTATCAATCGAGCAACGGTAGCACCGATGGGGGCCATGTCTTCGTCAACGTTTCGATAACTCCGGTCGAGTGTTCCGTTGTCTGCGCGCACGATATTGCTCAAGAATTATTCCAGCCTCTGCTAGATGCACTGGAACCAGAGCGCAGAGATACAGTGGCGATATCAGAAGACGAATATGTTGTTATCCAAGTAGATGGAGAAGGGTTCGATGCTGGGCAGAGGGTGCTAGAGCTGACAAGTCCCTTAGCTTTGGCTGGCGTGTAAGCAGGCCGATAAAATATCATGATAGTGGAACCACTTGCTAATATCAAAGTTTTGCAGCTCAATCTTCTTCATCACAACCTACTTTTCCGATTACATTCTCGTGCCTTCCCGCAATCGTTCTAATGTAACGAAAGCGCTTCAACGACGAGGTTTCGTCTTCGAGAAACACGTCGATGCCTATGTCACAACTCACCATCGGACTCCTAGCGAATCGCAACCTCCCACCCCTCCTCCGACGATCACCATACCCGAACTTCAGGAACGTACCTTCAGCTTATTAAAGCAGCACCAAGTCGCACCCCAAGTCAGTCGGGATTCCGAGCTTCTGCTTTGCGCCGGCCGTCGAAGCACCAATCTCACACCAGATGAGACAATGCACCTGGGACTTGTGCAGAGCCTAATTAGCAAACCGGACTTCCTCTCAGTCACACTCACAGATACGGAACCACCCTCTTTCCTGCTCGAAAGGCACATGCTTCGCCTCTTCGGCCCAGATGACACCCTACTAGGAAATAAACATGAGGTCCTAATCCCAATTATGCTCGACTTGCGAGAGCTACCCGTAGAGTCGACAGGCATTGTCTGCGGAGTTGCGGGAAGACTTTGTGGAGAGACGGGCGGCTTCCTAGAACGAAATGAGCCGGTCGAGATGTCTTACCTTAGTACAGCACGGGCCGGTACTGTCATGGTGGCAGAAGACGACATCGACAGAGCCATGGCAGCGCTCAAGTTCTAGCTGAACTTTGAGAGCATTTATGTCCCATTGGACAACCTCATCTCCTTCTCTTGTTCCTCTTGTTCCTCCAAATCAGTCCCATCATTGATTAATCATTGCTAAAGGTAAAGAATACTTAATACCAGCAAGAAAAAACAGACCTCCCTACTCATTTTGCGACTTGTGTTAATGTCTATTCATCGCTTGTTTCTCTAAAAGACTGTAATTCTTTACTGGCGTACTAAAATTAAACTTTGCATTGATTGTCTACTTCAAAAGAACACCAACAAAAAAAAGATGCCCGACTCTGGCGTTTATTGGTTTCTGCTTCACTCTACATCGGGGAAGGAAAAAAAGAGAGAGGCTTTTTTTTTAAAAAAAAATCAATCAAATTAGCATCTTGTTTTATGCAGAGTTCATGCATTGGGCCGAGAGTTATCAGCGAGAAGCTTGGGCGGTGGTCCCAGGCGATAATGTACATACAGTTTGATATCTTTTGTTATTAGTACTGAATAGCATTGCATCTTGATACCCCCAATCAAATCGCCTCCTTCTCAAGCTAACTCTAAATCTAAATCTATCGCGTGCCGTCAATTGATGTTCGTATCAGATGCCTCTGTAAACGGGAGTCAGACAACAGTTTTGAGCAGGTAGGACCAACTCGCTCAACACATGTCACGCTCTTGGCGACAGCTCCCCCAAAAAGGACAAGTAACTTCACTTCACGACGACGACACCGTGCGTCAAATCCAGCCTTCCTTCCTCCCTCCACCGTCCTCCCCGCACCCCCCCATACATTGACTCCGCTCCACATTTCTCAAGACAAGATGCACAGCTCGTAAGTTCTAATCTCCACTCCATAGCTAGAGCTTAATACAGCGTAGCTACAATAGCTAACGCATTCTTGTTGAATGTGGCCAGATTAGTCCGCCTCCAGCAGGTCTTCGGTTTCCTGACCACCGTCAGCTTCATCCTAGCCACGACAATCGCGCTGACGTCGTACATGTACCCTATGAACCCGACAGCTTCGATTCGTGTCAACGATATCGCCGTGTACGCGCTCTTTTTCCGGAAAGGAGCTACATTGGCTCGCTTTAGAGCAATGGCGGAAAGAGTCTCTAGCTGACAGCGGAAGCGTGTGTAGTGTCAAGAGACGGTCGGGTGGGTACTACTCAACACGATTGAACGAGTACGCCAATATCAAGTTCGACGTGGACGCCAGTATGACAATACCAGCAAGCTATACTTCAAGATAAGAGCAGAGTGGATCATTGACTAACTAACTACGTAGACTTTGAATCCCTTTACAACTGGAACACGAAGCAGATATTTGTCTGGATTAGTGCGAGCTATGGCGGTGATAGATACGTGCGTACTCCTTCTCTTCCTCACCTCCTTCTACAACTAGACTAATATCCCTTCCATATCCGCTAGCCAACAAATGAAGCTGTAATCTGGGACAAAATCATTACTGCCTCTGCTCCCTCTAAGAAGCTCTCCTACAAGAATATAAAGGCGAAGTACAACATCCACGATATCACCGGTGAATACGCGCGTCGAAACTCTACTATCAAGCTCTCCTGGAATGTACAGCCACACGTCGGCGTACTCATGTGGGGTGTTGCAGGTGGTAGTGAGACCAAGAGCTTTGTGTTCCCCAGCGAGAAGGCGAGAGCGGCAGTCTAATACCATTTCTACATATTCTCTTACCTTTGTATTCTCTTGTTTCTCTAGGGGCGGAAATCACCATAGGCTATAGAAATGGGAACTACTAGTACGCGCGTAAGAAGTGAACTTTCAGTAGTTGAGGGGAGATTAATCAGAGTAGAAAAATCGCTCCCAAGTAATTAAAATCAGATTTTCAGAGCCCTTTAGATTTTGTTTCAACGCGGCTTACTTGAGCGCTAAACTAGCAAGTTGTCTTGGTACGCTGAGGAATGACACCCCCTTCATCTGTGCGCAGATGTGATCACTACTCAATGTCAAACGCATCATGATATCATACAGCCAGATACCTGTCGTGACATAACTGAAAACATGTATAAAAGGAAAAGAAAGGAACTTGTTCCTTCTTCTTGAAGGGACAGAGACATATTCACGAAGGGGAGAGCGCAGGTTTGAACATTATCGAGCCCGACTGCCCGCGTTATGTTGCTCCTGTTAGGTGAGGAAATGTATTAATAACCATCCTACTGTTGAGGCTAACCACAAGGATCGAGGGAGTGATACGAGCTGCACCAGAAGCTGCCTGTTTCAAAAGCGTGGCCTGCGATATATATTGTTGATGTGGCCATTGCAAATACTGGCAGTGTGGTTAGAAATGGGGCATCAAAACGAGTGACTATACAATGACTAAAGCAAAAGGGCAACAATAAATGAAAATGATGTGACCGGAGCGTTTTATAAATAATGCTCCTTCGTGCTAATACCATGGCGGCGGTAGAAAACCAAAGTGTTCAACAAGCCGCTGCCAGTTCTACTGGCCGGCGACAGGTTGCGCTTGGGCTGCCCTACCTCGGCCGCCTCGGCCGCGCCCGCGATGACTACCGCGAGCGTTTTGATTGATGTTTGGAGGCGGTGGGACAGCATGGTGGCCATGTGCCGGCCGCTGCTCTGCCTGCGTACGTGGAGGTTGATGCCCTGGCCCGTTATGGGGTCGTCGCTGTAGAATAACTGGTTGCTGTCCATTTTGAAAACCGCCCCTACCGAACGCCTGAGGCTGTGTTGGCAGCGCACTACCATTCGCCTGGCTGGCGTTGAGGTTTCCCCGCCCTGAAGCGCCTCCCCTTCCACGATTCTGAGGATAGCCACGCGCATTTCCCGGGGTTTGATTTGCATTGCCGCGGTTTACACCTGGTCCTTGTGGAACATGAGATCCCCCGCCATTGACAGCGCCGCCCCTAGTTGACTGATTCCCACGCCCATTCACGGCACCGCTGAAAGATCCTCGGAGCGGAGGTGGAACAGCTGCACCAACGTATTGAGTCCCCTGAATGTTTTGACTTCCATTCGGGGTTGTAACTTTGGCACTAGCCTTAGAAGTTGCGACAACTTGTCGGTTGGTCAGATTCAGCACGGATGAGAACGGGACTGTCATGCCTCTGAATGGACTACATCGGTCTCCAAGTGTACTTCCACTCATAAAGGATACATCAAAGACGACATCAAGCAGAGTTGTTCGGGCCGTCTTGGTGATCCCAACAACCGTTCCTTTCGTTGCAATGGGGACCTTTCCAGAGTCTTGTACGTAAACTATCCGGTCCCCGAGTGCATATTTTTGGTTTTGTAGACGGTGTTCCGCATCCGACGGCTTAAGAAGAGCTCTTCGAGGGACGCCGCGAACTTGCTTGGCTTCCGCGTTACTACCAAGTGATTGGACATGCTTGTCGGCTTCTCGTTCGATAATACCAACAGCCTCGGCGTCTAGTTGCTCCGCCTCAAGAGGGACTCTCTCGAAACTCTTGGCCTCAATTTCTTTAAGCCAATGTTGGATTTCCTTGATCTTCCCTTTGGCCACATTGGGAGGGTAAAAGTCCTCGGCTGTGTAAATATCCGCGGTAGGTTTGCTTTCAATACCCCTAAAGAATTCTGGGAACTTCGTCATGTATTCTCGGATAAGATCAATGGCCTGCTGACTAAATTCCCACCCGGTGGTTCCTTTCCGCGAATATCCAAGAACTTTCAGTTTCTTTGCCTCGAATTTGAGATTCAAGCCTAGATTCTGTCTTTGATCGTCAACCTGAACTTGGAAACTAGATGTGACTTTACTGAGCACGAGACTAGTTAGCTTAAGGCTGCGGGCAACCGTGTATGATGGTACGTAATGGTTCGCTTGTTCGATCAGATATGCGACACGCTTTCCGAAGTCTGGCTCCTTGCCTTTCTAAAATAGCCGTTAGCAATTGCGCATAGGGGCTTTTACTACTAGCACGAACACACCTGGACGGAAATCCATATATCTGCTTTGTCTGTACGGTGTTCCTGGACCTCTAGTGGGCGTCCATAGTTATAGTCACCCAAAAAGAAGCATCTTGAGCCGATGGGAAATTCTAAAGCAATGTCGACGGCTCCCTTTTCGATGAAACGTTCGTCCTCAGAGACCTTTTCAGGTTCAACGGCGGTTTGGGCAGCATAATCCGTATCCTGACCAAGGATGTTCTCGAAGTCCTTGACCATAGCCCCTTCATCGGTTCGACAAAGACCTTTGAGGTGTGCTACATGAAGGATGACTTCCACCCCACCGATGATCATGCCCATTCTTTTGCTATACGCCTGTTCGATGCGATCAGCCTTCGTCCTCCAGAAGTCACGCTCCCTATCACCATGAGGAGCCTTGATGACCTGATCGCTAGGGTCCACTGTGTAGGTAAACAGCTCATCGGATACAGCTGTTACTTTGGCCTCTTGGAGAAAAGGGTACCCAATGTATACCCGTTGGTTTATCCTAGCTGCAGCAATAGCCTCAACAGTAGGGCTAGGTGTTGGTTGAATAAGAGTGACAACCATACTCTCGTTCTTGCTGTCTTGTTGGAACACATTAACACTATGAAACAGAAGCTGTCCTGTGTGTTCTAGAGACTTCAGGCTTGGGAATCCAGCCAGAGCATCTGGACCCAGCCTGACACCCTCACACAATCCTTGAATCAAATTTAACCCACCATCGAGCGTAGGCAGCTCGAACTCGTTTGTGATACAGTGGCAATGAACGAGGTCTGGGAAGCTGCCCTCCATCGATGAAGGATATAAAAAGTCGGCTGACTCTGAATATGTAAATTTAAGGGTAATCCCAAAGCTGTTTCGGTTTTTTTCATCGGCCGTTAGGAAGTGCTCTTTCGTTTTCATGGCAGTGAGCAGACGATCCTCTTCAATGAAGGGGATTTTTACAACAGCTTCCCAATCTTGCTTTTTACCGTTCATGTCAAGCTCGAAATCACGAGGGTAGAAGTCGATGATTGCCGAATCTGGACTTGTCATGAGCTCCTAGGTTGCGTTAGATGTGTGATGCATAGAAATTTGATAGATCCCGCTTACATGATATGGCTCAGGCACAATTTTCTTGCTGCGGTCGGGGAGTACACCCATGAGCTGCTCGAACGGGCGGAATGGCGAGCCCAATCTGAAATTGAGATTTGCACCTAGACCTGCCTTTACATCTATCCTCATTGTTAGCGTTTTGGGGTTTTCGAATTAGGCGCGCATGAATGGCACATACCGGATATTTTTGGTGCATAGTGATAACGGAAGAACCATCCCCACGAAGCGACGCCACGATAGTAATAAAATAGAACCCATTGAATGCCTTGAATATAGTTTCCAGTTAAATTTCGCAACTCTTCTTGATTGTCTAAACCCCACCCAAACTTGGACTGTGATGAATATTTTAGCAGCTGCAAAGATTTGGAGTAGTAGTGGAGGACACAATACCTGGTAGTAGGTGTCTTTCCAGTTGCGAAACTTGTCTTGGTAGAGGCGCTCTATTTCTACCTTTGCTTCATCGGCGCTGATATCCACAATTGATGCCTTCTCAAACGCCTTGAAAACACGCTGCAAAGCAGCATCCCCCTCACCTTCAAACTCATCATCGCTTTCACTCCCGAGGGAAGGGAAAAATGAGAGCCTCAAGAATCTATCTCCATTTTCATCCTGGATAGTTGCATACTGCAACCTTAAACTTTGAGCCAGATCCTCAACAAACTTCCTGTCTGCAGCCTTAAGATCTTTTGGGAGATCTAGTATCTTGCTACTTGAATCGCCTCTTCTGTTCTCGATAAATTGTCGTATCTGTTTGTATAGCTCTTTCTGAAAAGTTGTCATCACCACCTTGCCAGACTTGACAGGCTTTGCTGCAGCTTCCAGTTCCTTCATTTGCTTTCCCCTGAGCCAACTCGCATCCGCGGTTTCCGTCTGAAAAACCTTATCCTCGAATTCTTCCATTTCATTAAGTACCAGCCCTAGTGATGCAAGGTTAACTTGCCCATGATCGTTTATATACCCTTGTGCTTTCGGTAAGACCTTTTTATAGATCTTAAACATGAGAGATAAGGCGCCCTCATTAATGTGTAAACCAGGAAGATGGGGTAAAAAGTCGTTCCCCACAAAAAAAGCCAATAAAATAAAATCATCTAGGATGCGTTCAAAGTCGTAAGGGACGGATAATAGCCCTGGCTTTTTCAACTCTTGGAACTCTAACTCCAAATACTCCCGCACAATACTAAGGTGCATGAGGTAGAAGTTTTGATGCTCCAACTCTTTAGATTTCTTTTGGTTGTTACGACCAAAGGTAACCTCTTCTCGCAACAAACAAAAATGTGGGTCGTGACTAAGCAAGCCCAACATAATCAGATCAGCGTCCAGTCCGTAGAGGCAGTGACGAAGATTAGGTTCGTAACCAGGCTGAGCTTTCGCCAGCCTGATATATTCCATGATCTTGTGTTCGCCCTCACCAGGAACCTCGTGGCCAGAGAGGATGATTTCCACCCCCTGCCAATCCACATCTTCGGAGACCTTCTTGTTGATGAAATATCTAAGTTGATGGGATAGTTTGGCCATGAAGACAGTGCCCGGGGTGATGCAGTTGCTGTCGAAGGGATCCTCCTTCGGCATCTCTACTCCATCCTTTAGCGCCTTCTGATATGCTTTCTCGTTGTCGAGAGCCGTTCTAAAACGCCTAGCTCTCTGTTGGTTCATCTTTGCCCGGGGAGCAACGCCATCGATAGCCATGAAAAAGAGCTTCTTAGGCTTTATCTTGCCAAAAAGATGCTCTATATAGTTAAAGATAGCGATGAACATCTTCTCCTCCGTCATTCTAAATGTTGGACTGTCGGAGTCCTTATGTGTGCAGTTGTGAATGATGCCATTCATATCGAGATATAGCGCATCGAACTCCGGTATTCGGTTCTCCGCGATCAATTGCGAGATGGCCGGATACCTGTGGTGTTCAAGCGTTAGCGAGACCTGCCTTATATAGATCGTCGCGTTAAGTCCATGTACATACCTCTCGGACATCCATCTGAAGAACTTCGGGACACCCATGACTGCGATACTGGGTGCTGTCGATAAGGGCGACTATTGCTACTGCCTAGGAAACTAGTCGTGTCGACGACAGTCGCAGAAGCGGATCGGACTTCGGAAGTTTGCTGTAGGTCAGCCGACAGAACACCAGTCCGGACACACACACACACACACACACACACACACACGCACGCACGCACAAACAAACAAACAAATTCTCGCCTCAAAAAATGAAAGCACCCGGCCAGCAGATGTATGGGCCACGAATAGTTGGGAGTTCTGGAGGAAATACCTGTTTATGGTTATGCGTGTTATCGCGAAGCTTGGCTGAGGGAAAAGAAGAAGGGAGAGGGGAAGGAAAGAAGTAAGTCGAAAGAAGGGAGAAACAACATCTGATGTTGAAGATGAATCAGAGAAGGTGCCCGGTGGTCCGCTTGTCTCGGGAGCTATCACCCCGCCATTCTGGGGCCCCGGTACCGAGCCACCAGAGCCACAGGGGAGACACCGGGCAGAGCGTAGCCTTCGCGCGACCGAGCCTTTCCCATTCTGCTAGAAACGCGCCTGTCGCTCGTCTCGACATCTCTCCTCCACACTCTTCTAGGACTCCCCTTTCTACGCTTAACACAGCACCTACTACGTCTTTTTGTCTCTGTAACAACATCAGCCTAATATGCCGCGCTCTGAAGATGAAGACATCATCGATGAAGAGGAGGGTATGTTCCTCAGACACCAAAGAGCACTTGTCGTGAGTCGCTAACTGTCTCTTAGCGGAAGCCGATGTCGCCAGCCACGAGGAGCAAATCGTGGCCGAAAAGTTAATCAATGAAGGTGGGCTTTACGCTTTATCGACTTAATACAGAATTTATGCTAAACGTGAGGTTGTAGAATATAAGACATGGAAGAAAAACGCACCTTTCCTCTATGATCTAATCTTGAGGTAGGTAGCGAGTTATCGAAAGTGACTTCTGCAATTCGTTCGAGTGGATATGGGCATCGCTGATAGAGCGCAGTACGGCTCTAGAATGGCCAACTCTAACCACTCAGTGGTTCCCAGATAAACAAGAGTATGTCACACTTCTCTCCGCAGCTGTTCCCCACAATCATAAACTGACATCTATAACGTGTGCAGACATGAAGGAAAGAACTTTGCTACCCACCGCCTTCTTATTGGTACACACACTTCCGGCGAACGCCAAAATTACCTGCAGATTGCAGAGGTTCAACTTCCCAAACCAATGGCAGACATCGACCCACGCGATTACGATGAAACTCGGGAAGAGATTGGTGGACACAATGGTGGTGACGAGACTCGATTTACGGTCAAGCAGAGAATTGTTCATGAAGGAGAGGTCAACAAGGCTAGGTACTCGCCGCAGAAACCAGATTTGATTGCTACAATGTCCGTTTCTGGCACGGTCTACATTTTTGATCGCACCAAACACGAGCTTGAGGGAAGCAAGTTCAAGCCTCAAATACAACTTAGCGGTCATGGCAAAGAAGGGTGAGGCACCGAGTACTTGCTAGTTTGGTCTACATAATTCGGCTTTTCTTTATTCTAATTAAGATATATGCATATTCAGCTACGGTCTCGACTGGAGCCCCAAGGTCGATGGCCGTCTCCTCACCGGCTCTGAAGACACAACGATTTGTCAGTGGGACCTCAACAGCTACTCTCGATCCAACGCTCCTCTCCGACCAACCCAAACATACACCATCCACCAAGCAATCGTCAACGATGTGCGCTGGCATCCTATACACGAGTCGCTTTTCGGCTCCGCCTCCGACGATTTAACCATTAAGCTCACCGACACACGCACGGGCGATAAGGCCAACTGCTCGGTTGTGGCGCATAATGACGCTGTCAACACCGTTGCATTCCACCCAGCCAGCGAGTATGTCATTGCATCGGGCTCTGCCGACAAGACCGTTGCGCTATGGGACCTTCGAAACTTCAAGTACAAGTTACACAGCCTGGAGGGCCACCAAGGAGATGTTTTGAATCTACAGTGGCATCCAAATGACGAACCTATCCTTGCTAGCAGCAGCACTGATCGCAGGATAATATTCTGGGACGTAACTAAGATTGGAGAAGAGCAAACGCCCGAAGACCAAGAAGATGGGCCACCGGAGTTGTATGTTCTCCTCTCCAATGCTCCTTCCTCACTTCTCCAGTACGGCCTTCACAGCCTCTAACAAGAACTCTTTTCATTAGATTATTCATGCACGGTGGTCACACCAACCGCGTTTCCGATTTTTCTTGGAATTTAAACGACCCATGGGTTATGGCGTCGGCTGCCGAAGATAACCTACTGCAGGTTTGGAAGGTCGCTGGTACCATTGTCAGTAGGGATGATGAAGAAATTGCTGAAGAGGAATTGCAGTAGCAAGTTTTGAAATGATAAAACGCTGGTTGATCCCTTTGGCTATTTTGAGGAATGGGTAGAGCTTAGCAAATAACAATATGTATTACTAGAATTATCACAATGGCGTTCTAAATCCCGGTGTCCATATTCTCTAACAAAACATATCTAATCCTGGGTGATTGTAACACATGTTGGAGAAAGCACAACAGTAAAGTAGCGACTACAGCCGTGTGCACTTCTGCACGATAAAATTGTTCTTGAGACGGTCTAATGAGCTAAATACTTTCTTTAAAATTATGCCGTTCCTTTCTACGTTCATAGGAAAACGTACAGAAATTCCTTCTAAACAACTAGAAAGAAATCGTATACTTTGGGACTATTGCGTTCCGACGTCGATAGGATTAGGTCCCGATTCGATTGCAATTGGATTCCCAAATCTCAAATCTAAAATTAAACCTGACAGAGCCGATTCAAAACATCTTATGGCTTACCGCCACTTCTGTACAACGACTGCGTTCAAAAGCCCTGCATCCTTTAAGCTCTGGCCCATCTCATGTAGTTCCTTGGGTGGGAACGCCGTTTGTAAGATATAACTTCTCGATCGACTCGAGGTGTTGGCAGCGTTGACAAAAGCGTAGATATCGCCAACGGTATGTGTATGATTGAATCTGCTGACAAGTCTAGTTCCATCGCCGAGGCGGATCTGTAAATTGGTGACCGGCTGTGTGCCATCTACAGAGAGAGTCTGGGGAGCGGGATGCGCAGGTGCCGTCACAGCAGGTGCCGTCGTAGCAGGAGCAACAGCGGCGGACGATGACGATGCCGCACTGCTGTCGAAACCTGGAGTTGGAGCGCCCAATCTATTTCCAGATCCGCCAAATGGCACAAATTTCTTCCTTGGGGGAACATAGGCTTCGTCCATTCTACGATGGACATTAACATCCGTAAACTGACCCGGCTCAACGTTCATAAGGTGCAAAGGAGCACGGCCAGCTTCTATTCCTCGGAGAGTTTCCTGATGGGCGGGATCATCATATCGCATTAGGGGTCCGTCTTCGACAGAAAACCCGTCTTTCCAAAAGTACAAATTCCTAGTCACTTTTGGGGGCGGTTGAGCGATGTTTGTGTTAGGATCATCTACTATCTGAGATGGTACATCGTCGGAGCCGAGAGTCTGACCACGGCCAGTGAAGCTACTACGCGGAGCGGTGTCTTCGTCTTCATCAAGTAGATCTTGTCGGTGCCTATTCACTCAGAGTTAGTTACTGCTCTGCGAGATGCATATATATTTGATATATATTTGAGAAGGCGGGAGTCTTGCATACTTTTGTGCCTGTTTGAGGATGTTTTGAACGCTTTTGAGACCACGACTATCTGGTTTGTTAGGGTTCTCAACAGCTAGGCCCCTGTTTTTGAAAGTAAGAAGCCGCACCATGGTATAGCGAATATTTGATTCTTAACTCACGATTTCTCGCCTCCAGCAAACATGTCTTGTCCATGTTCATCGTCACTACCGTCATCGTGATCATGACCGTGCCCCTGTGGTGCCTGATCCAAATCTCCGAGGGTCATCATTCTGTGAAAAAGAGGTTAGATGATTCTGCTTGCCTAGAGGCTCTTGGAGTAGGCTTACCCTCCGCGTTTCCTTGATGTTGCAGGAGCATTTTGAGATGGTTGGCTCGATGTGGATGGCTCGCCCACTGGACCTCCTGCTAAAGTTCTACCAAGGCCGGTGGAAGCTCCGGTAGGAGGGGGGGTTGATTGACGCAGATTCTGAGGGGCATCGAAATCATCCTCGTCTAGATCTCGGGTTTGGCTAGCTGAAGGCCTGGAGGCTGCTGCGCTGGCCTCTTCCGGAGCAGCGTAAAAGAGGTTCAAAGCATCCTGAGAGCAAACATTTAGCCAGGCACATCCATAGAACTAGTTCGGAACGGTAAAATGGAGACGCCTACTTCTAGCTGCCAGTTGGAGCTCTCTAGTATAGCTCTTGCCTAGATCATCTATAAGTTAGCTACCCTCCTAAGTTAAATATTTCGTGTTATGGAGTGTGGATATAGACGGGAACGAACACTATCGGGCTGGGATTGTGTCAACTCGACAAAGCGAGCGACTATCTCGTCACGGTCCGCCATAGATCTTGTGGGCTAGGTTGAGGTCTCAAAGTCGTTATAGAACGGGCCGTCGGTGGTTTATCGCGATGAACGGCGTGATGGCGGGGTAGCGGGGGCGCAAGGTGGTGTTACAACTAATAAATAGCAGACAGATTTATAGATAGCACATAGTACAGGGGCATTCCACGATGTCGTTTTGCGATGTATGGTCTGCTGCGTCTGTAGAAAGGAGGGATAGCTTTATATCAGCAGAGGAACAGGAGTGATGGAATCCACAAGATGGTGGAGTGACGCGTCGACAGAG
The DNA here is from genome assembly GCA_036971555.1 of Drechslerella coelobrocha. NCBI lineage: Eukaryota > Fungi > Ascomycota > Orbiliomycetes > Orbiliales > Orbiliaceae > Drechslerella > Drechslerella coelobrocha. Next base: position 3,059,568 of record JAJTUH010000004.1, read on the forward strand.
GTGGGATGGGACGCTGTCAGTCAACCAACCGCCAACAGCAGCTCTGACTAATCAGACGTGTAGCTCCACCTAGCTTCAACTTCACCCTTCACCATTCACTCCTCAGTCTCCAATTTCCAGAAATCGAAACCGAAATGTCGTCCGACCAGCCCCCACAACCATCTTCGATGGCATCCTCTGCCGTCTTATCCACGCCGTCCGATCCAGAGTCGCTGCCCAATTCCAACCCCACGAACCCTCACACAACGACAGCGACACCCGCAAACTCCTCAGCGCCTTTGATCCTCTACTCCCCCCCAACTGTTCTCTCCCTCCTACGCTCCGCTGCTATAAATCTCTTCCTGCCGTTTGTCAACGGCTTGATGCTAGGCTTCGGCGAACTATTCGCCCACGAGATTGCGTTCAGGCTCGGCTGGAGTGGCACTAATGTACATACCTCCTTTCAACCTCCCTCCCCACGAACTAAAAGTATGGTGGGGATATGATGGACGGGGTTACTGGATGCCAGTGTAGTGATATGAGACCACGCTAATGCAGATATGATGTCCCCTAGATCTTCCCACTCTCTCGGAGAACAGCACGTTCACACCCCGCCGCTCCGGGCGTCGAAATTGTCGAGAACTCGTTCGAAAAGCGGCGGAGAGGTGGCGGCGAGCTACAGGATCTAACAAGCTTGGAGTAACCTGCGCCTCTTAGGTGTTGATTGTCGTGGCTATAAATATATACAGTCGATAGAACCCCTACACCGGCAGCAGGACTTACAAGAATTTCAACGGGCACTGAATCAATGGAGCTCTATGTCATTTTCTGACTTAAATTGCTTAAGAGCAAAAGAAAGTAAACGAAATTATGTACATAAACCATCAGCTTTAATGACCAACTTCAGCTGAAGGAGGGAAGGAAGAGAGGATAATTTGTCTTCCAGTCGCTTGCTTAGCAGAAACAATAGAAGAGAAGCTTAGCCGGAGCCTTAGACCTGATGGTTTTAGCGGAACGAAGATTAAATATATCCATGATACCAGTATTTCTCCCACAAACACCAAAGCAAATGTTTCAAAAGGATAGCGGGAATTTAATGTTATCCAAGCAGCACCAAACACTATACAAGCACAATTTGAAAACCAACCGGATACCGTATCTCAGTCGACTTCTTTAGTCTTTCTTACCTGAGGCCCACAGCCAGCTGCCCCAGCCTCTCTTCTTTCCTTCATTTTCCTTAGTTTCCGCCTGTACAGCTGCTATTTCGCGCTGCTCTTCCTCAAGCTCAACCACTCTTTTTATTTTATCATGACGGTTGTTGCGCTCGCGTTTCCTCAGCTCCTCTAGGATCCCGAAATGATCTGGGAAAGGGTAGAGCGGCTGGCTCAAAGTGCTCTCTTCGTGGTGTTCTTCCCTCTCTATTGTCCCATTTGAGTATCTCCTTTCGCGAACCTTCTTCACTCGGGTGACTCCATCAGCGCCAGTTGTCGACGTAGTCGACATTGACTGCGAAACCAGCACTTTACTATCACAATTTTGCCTTTCCCCACTAGTCGGAATAAAAAAATCATGCAAATCTAGCTCTGTTTGCGGCTCCCGCCTCTCAGGTTGGCTTTGAGGGTCTTCTAACGGCGCGATAGTACTGGATTTTTCTTGAATGGAGTCAGAAACTCCTCTTGACTTGCTCGCCATGAGCTTCTCCAGTTCTTGTCGCCTTTCATTCAGAAGTTTCATGCGTTCCTGTGCTAGCTTTAATTGTTCCTCCTGCACGAGGCGACTAAATTCCTCTCGTGTAACAGGTCCACTTCTGCGGTTGCTTATTCTTTCAGTGTTTATCCCATCAACAACATCTCTTGTGATGTCATTGTATGTAGGATCCCAGCTTTCCTGCATAGTCCGGATCCATGGACCCGTTATCATCTTGAATAGATATCCGAATGGGTCTGCGGGAAGCATAAGAGAAAACACGCCCGGTTCAGTCGGTAGCTTCCAGCCACCCACAGGATCCGAAGGCTGTTGACGCCTAGTATAATGCCCGTCAGGTAGAAACTCATCAAAAAGATTGGTGAACAGTGGATGGGTCCGCCGGGACCCGTACATTTCCTCCCCGAACAGCTCAGTCCAAATCGACGGACGTTGTTGTTGCGGCGGAGATAACGATAGCGGTGGCCCCGAAGTTTTGGTTACCGTGAATTTTGGTTCTTCGTTACCAGTTTGGCTGCTTTTAATAAAAACCGTCTGCAGGCTAGGCACATTGTGTTCCTCCTGGAGCCTGTCATCCGAGGCAGCTTTCTTCAAGACCGAAGCTTCCAGTTCAAATAGCCTCTGGAACTCTTTTTGGAAAGAACCAAAGCCGTTTTGGAGTTTTGAAGCAGAGATCTCCTTCTGCCGGGCTGATTCTTCCTGGATAAGTCGTTCCAATTCTTTGATATGTCCACTGAGATTGCGTTCTAGAATGTCCGCAGATTGCAGACCTAGAGATACCAGCAACTGCGGCGGTAGTACCGCGGGTGGCATCAATGATTTTGGAAGGAGGAGCTCGTTGCTGTCGCTGTCCCTATTCCGATCCGACGAGCTGGATGAAGGAGGAGGAGTTTGTTGGCTGGGACCAGAGCTACCAGAAGCTCCACCGTATCCCGGAGCTCCAGGCCCGCCATCCCCTGCGTTACTGTCTCCAGTATTGTCATCGTCACGGCTAGAATCGTCTGATCCCTCCCGTCGACTTACGCCGTCAAATCGGCTCCCGTCATCATCATCTGTGATCCAGTTCGAGCTAGAGGGGGTTTGTAGGATACTCGGGATCCCAAAGACAGAGTGGAGCGCAGCAGAGATGTGTTCGTCAGCGAGTCGACGAACAGTGGAAAAGAGGTCTTGTGGAGGTTCCTGGCGGCGGGGCTCTGAGGGAGCAGGAGTGGAGGGTTTTTCTGGAGCTTGGGATTGGCTGGGTTTGTCGTCGGACATGACGCGGACAAGCAGCCGTTAAGGCATTCGAGGCCGATTGCGTGATAATGAAATTATTGTGCTTGTGGTTATGGTGATGGTGGTGATGAGGAGAAGGAGGAGGGACGAAGAGGTTGAGCAAAGGCTAAATCCGGTTGGGGCAAACGGCAATTGATGCGGTCACTCTGTCGCCACTGGACTCGGCTGCGCTTCCCCGCCAAATATCCACCATTCGCGCACCACGACACGACTTCACGCGAGAGAGACTGAAAAAAGCCGAGATACGAAAGCAATATACGTTCTACGGTACCAATTCGCGATGTCGACCCCAGCTTCAGCAGCTGGCTCGCCTCCAGCCAGCGGCTCTGCCTCAATGCCCCAGAACAAGCGTCGCATATCTGCCAATCCTGCCACGTCCGGCGCGTCAACCCCAGGCGGACCGTCTACCAAAAAATCAAAAGTCTCCGGCAGCACACCGTCTCTATCGCGAAAGACTTCTATGCAGGCCTCCGCATCAAAATCGCACCCTTTGCGGCAGACATCCTTCCCGCCCGAGAACGCCGAAGCAGCAGCCCGACGTAGAAGAAGCGCCAGCGTTACCTCCAACGCGACGACGAGCTTCACCCGAGGGAATAGTGTCGATCGGGTGCTTGCTCCGCCGCCCGGGGCGGGAAAAGATGATGCTGGAGGCGCTGGGGCGACTGGGAAAAGAGGCGAAGACGATGGAGACGCTAGCGATGAAGACATTGGGGACGACCTCCTCACTATAATGAGAGTTGGTGATATGGAAGAGTTGGAGGAGCAGAAGGAAGAGGAGCAACGCCGATTGAAGTATGTTTCTACTATCGAATAGAAATTCATCATATAGAAAACTAACTAACCCATTCCCAAGCATTCTCATGGACCACTTTGACTCTGACCAAATGGCCCGATATGAAGCCTACCGTCGTGGAACACTTCAGAAGTCTGCTGTCAAGAAAGTCGCCAATCTTGTACTCGGTCAATCTATCAGCGCTAATGTTGCATCGGCAATTGGTGGCTTCTCAAAGATATTCGCTGGTGAGATGGTTGAGAGGGCAAGGGAGATCCAGAAGGCTTGGGGAGACGACAAACCCGGAGCGCCGCTTCTGCCCGAGCATGTCAGAGAGGCAGCGAGAAGGTGGAGGTTGGAAAATGGGAAGACGGCAGGCGATCACGTTGCCGCAATGGAGAATGGAAGTAGGAGAACAGTCGTCGGCGGAATGGGTGGGAAGTTGTTTAAATGAGACTGCGGCATTGGGAACGTTACCCATGGAAGCTGTTCACAAGTCGATATCTTTTGCGAAACCTTTCATTTGCATTGCGAGGGCGTTCTAAATGGGTCATAGATATATTCAATCGTCTTTTATACAGCCCCAACATCCTGTTGTTGTTATGTTTATTCTCAATATCCCTAGGCTTCGCATTATCGCAATTCGCATGGGCTAATATTTGACTGCGTTTTGTGTGGTTGCTTCATTTTCGCTTGCTGCGGTTGAGGTGCAAACGGAAGCCAGAGAAAAAAAAAGAGAGAGAGAAGTCGCAGATGACCGCAATTTCAACTCTAAACCCATCCCAATGCTGCAGCTGTCGAGGGCCGCCCGTCGCCCGTTGTCGGCCCTGCCCTCGAGGCCATCAGCACGAATAGATCCTGGACTACTCTCGGGTCCCAGGCAGGTATTTCACTCAAGTCACGCAGTTCCACCAAGACGATGATAATTAACATTGGCGCGTCGTCTGAATAGTTCTCTCGTCTCTCAAGACCCGCATCTCAAGCACACCGCACCCCGCGATGGCTACTGTCAAAGGGCACACCCACACTACTGCAATCCTCAATCGGTCTCAGAATATCGTCTGTATCATTCGTACGCTTCGCCTCAACTGATTCCGGAACACCACCCTCTGCCACTGCCCCTCCATCCGATGCGGACATAGCCCCCACTACTTCATTTACAGAGTTCGCGGGATTTAAGGAACCAGCGGCGGATCACACGGCCTCATTCGTCGACAGGTGGCTTCCTGGTGTTCCCGAGCTACAACATGCAATCGCACACGAACCCGATACAATGGGCTACCTCCGTGCCCTAGGTTTAGACAACGGCTGGGGCCCTACAGCCATGATGCAGAACATTGTGGAGTCGATTCATGTCCTTGGTAGCATACCGTGGTGGGCCACCGTCATCGTCACCGCCATTGGCATTCGTGCCGTCTTTCTACCTATCTTCATCCGGGTTTCCGACAACAACGCCCGAATGAAGGATGTGAGGCAGCATATTGTTCCTTACATCGAACGCCAACGTGTGGCGTTCCAGAATCAGGATCTAATAGCGCAACAGCAGATCCGCTCTGAGTTGATGGCGGTATACAAAAGAGCCGGTGTCAACCCGCTCATGTCATTTGCAACATTTGTTCAAATCCCTGTACAGTTCGGCAGCTTCTTCATCCTCCGCCAGATGGCCTATCTACCTGTTCCAGGGCTAGAGGATGCAGGTCCCTTCTGGTTTACCGATCTGACTAGCGCCGATCCATTCTTCATACTGCCTGTGGTCTCCGCAACTTTTCTATATGCAAGTCTCAGGCTTGGTGCGGTAGATGTACCATCTGAAAGCAGCGCAAAGTTGTTCAAATACCTCTCCTATATCCTGCCGGGGATAACTCTTGCGATCACAAGCACAATGCCTGCTGTCAGTATATTTCTCTCTTCTACGCCCCACGCGCAATGTGATCATTTAAGGTTTCTTGCTAACTTAAAGTGAGACTGTTAGCTATTAACTCTCTACTTTGCCACTTCAGGCTTGTTGTCGTTTGCCCAGGCTGCGCTACTCCGTGACGAAAGATTCCGAGCCTGGATGAGGATCTATCCGTTGCAAAAACCCGCCGAAATCGCCATCCCACTACGCCAGAACAATCTCTCCAGTGATGCTCTTGCAAAGATACAAGCTGACCAGACTATCATTAGAGGGGAGCAAGATAAGACAGCGCAACAGGCTGCTAGCGGAGGCATGATGGCCATGGCTCTGGGGTCTAAGGGAGGCATCACTGCGGGAATTAAAGAGCAGCTGAATAAGCGCAAAGAGGAGGCAAAATATAAGGAGTATGAAAAGAAAGCTAAGGAGATGGATGAGGCTAAGAAGAAGAAGGGAAGGTCTGGTTTGGTCTAGGGTCTCGCTGAGGGCGGTGCGGCGTTTGTCAAAGTGACCAATTCTTATCTCTTGTACATCTGTGTAAATATTATCTTTATTGTACAGCATCATAGGTAGCATCTTGGAAATACTATGTAAACATATCAAAATTCTTAGAGGTTACCTAAGTACTTATCTTTAGAAAGGTCTACGTGCATCCTGAGCAATCCAACTATCGCTAACAACCATAATTCTTCAGATATTTTTCTCCAACCATTTCCACAAGGCCGATACAAAGCTTTTAGTGCAGGACTACATGTTATTGCACAAGTCTCACTTCTGTCTAAAACATCTCGCAAGAGAATAGCACATGATATCTGATACAATCTAGAAGTAGTATGACAGGTGTAAGTATAGCATTATTTTAACATATACCCCAAATCCGGTAACAAGTCGATGATTTCATTGAACATTAAGTCCTCATCCTTCTTCCCCACAATTGGCGCTATGGTCACGCTTCCCCTTGGTGTATGCCCCAACTTCCCAGTAGCACGCTGCGTCGGTATGTTCCCAACAGACCCAGTGGACCTATGACCAGGAGGGTTCATTCCGGCAGCCAACTTCACCTCCGCTTTCCTCTCCATCGGCGCTGGCGTTGTTTCTTCAAAAAGCCCGAAGTCAGCATCGTTCCACTCAGCGGAAAGCGGCGACGATACGCTGGGTTGTGGCGATGGGGCAGGTTTAGGCTGCTGCGCTTGTAGCGCGGGCGGAGGAACTTGTTTTTTGCTTGTTGTCGTTTCTTCGTTTTTCAAGCTCAAAGAGCTCAGCGAGTTCAGCGAGTTCAGAGATGCAAAAGAACCGCTACGTAGAGTTGGGGAATTCTGCCTAGATAGGTCCAGTGAGGCACGGGCGGAGTGCGGATGGGCAGACGCGGTCGGCGTTGGGACACGCTGAGGGACCAGAACATCCGGCGAGAAGAGGCTCATTGCACCGGGTGAGGGAGTAGCAGGAATTGTCGGCATGTTGCCAATCTTGTGGACAGATATTGGGGACGGTATTCGCTTAGTAGATGGTACGTGTTTAGGTTTATCCAGTAAATCCATCGGGTTGGCACTGGTAATGTTTTCCTCCGGAGAACCAAACATATCGAGTGTCCACGAACGGCGTCGGACTTGAGTCTCTGGCTCACTTGATACGGAAAGCTTTGGAGTTTGTGTAGTTGCCCAATCCATTTTTTGATCTGTGGAAGGCGTGCTTACCATCTCGCCCCAGTCGTCAAAATTGTTGCTATTTTCAGCAGGTTTGCTTGTATTCTGAGATGGGTTATTTGGCCTTGGAGATAAAATTGGGAGCGCAGGGCGCTTTGTCTCCGGGAAACCCGGAGGTTTCCCATGGGGTGGCTGCGGTTGCTGCCGAGGGGGGTCTGGAGGCGGAGGAGATGAGATTATTGTAATAGCTTGTCCTCGTACGGTCTGTGCTGGTTTTGGAGTATCGAACATATCGAATGATCCCCAGGGGTCACTAGCAGCCTGTGTCATCGCAGGCGACGAGTTCTTAGAAACGGGCGGATTGGTATCCAAAGAAGCTCTCCAATTGGCATTAGGTGCTTCTGACAAAATATCAATTGACGATCTAACAGCCAAGCCAGGTGGAATAGGACGTGTTGGCATGCTGCCTATCAAGGGTGAAGCTGAAGCAACAGATGCCAATGTTGTTGGCAGGGCTTTGGGCTCAGTAGGTGGTGAACTAACACGGCCGCTAGGACGAGAAAACCCAGGCGAAAAATTTGGCTGCGGTGGAGATTGGGCGTCAGAGCCCTCAAAATCACCAAAATCATCATCAAACGAAGCATTTATTGGAGTTTCAGGCTGCTTCCCAGCAGATTTGTTCTGGATTCTAGAGATGTCCACCATAGAGCTTGTTGGTGGCCCGTTTGAAGACTGGACAACAGGCGGCGATTTTATTGCTGCCAGTTCTCCAAATAGACTCCTTGAGCCAGGCTCAATAAGCAGAGATGTCGGGCGACCGGATACGAGAGTAGTTTTGGCGCGCGGCAGATCTACAGAACTGCTCGCGATATGTCGTGACACTAGTTTACCCGAGCCCATCGGCTGGGGGGGATATTTTGAGATGCTGCCGAGACTGGTGATAGCTCCAGCACTTGTGAAACCCGCATTTTGTGCGGAAACACTCGAATCAGTTGCAGTGGTACTATTTGTCCACCCAAAACTCGAAACTTGAGGGCTCTGGGTCGAGCTCCAACCAAAACTTGGTGATCGGGGTGTAGCAGGCGAGGCTGGACTCGCTGGTAACCCCTTAGTGGGTTCAAACCCAGGTTTTGAAGGAGGGAAGTTGGACCCTGTAGGACTCAGGGGATTAGATCGTCCAGCACTAGGAGGTGGACTTGAGTTCCAGTCGAAAGTTCCACCGCTGCTTCTTCCAAGTATTGTACGGCCACTTATGCGATCCTCAGAAATCCATCGCTTAACGATACCATGGACTTTTTGTTGAGTCTCTGAACCGGGCCACCTTACACGCAAAACCTCTTCCCCATGAATGCTATTGCGAGCCGACTCCTTCCGAATGAGCTTGTACCAGGTTTTCCGCCTGAAGATTTGTAAGTCAGTGCTGCCAGACTTCAATTAGAATTAATCAGGAACATACTGTGATGTAGTTGAGATGATTTCAGACCCATCGGAACCGGTTGGGAGGCGGCAGGCTTTCGTTTTGTACAGATTGTCGAGAATACTAAGATTATCGATGGTAAGAGCGTCCAAGTTGATCTCTCTTCTACCAAGGTCTTTCGGTTCTGGGTGGCTCGGCGACGTCTTATTGAAGTCAATTGGAGTCACCGCAGCATCCTCGTCTTCAAAGTCACCGAAATCGTCCCCAGTAGATGATGTAGCGAGAGGGGATGTTGCTTCTAGACCTGTGACTCTCAGACCAGCTTGCTCTGTGCTCAAGTTTCCATCATCATTTGACTGGAAGGATGGCTCGTGCCCAGATACATCTGTCGAAACTTTAAGCTTCTCTTGTTGGACATCAGAGTCGGTTATGACTGTCAGTGCTGGCGGCGGGATATGTTCTTTTTGCTGAGGTACACCAGGCACGACCACCTTCTCTGCATCCTGATGTTCCTGGGTTTCCGGTAGAGTAGGCTCATGTTGCCCCCAAGTGTTGCCCTTCTTCCACATATCTGAGCTCTGCGATTGGGTCAAATCCTCCTCACTCTTCGCCCACTCATTTTTATATTCCCAATCGTTCTTCTCGGGTTTTAATTTGCCTAGATCAGTCGTAGTAACAGTGCCGTTTTCCTCAGACGTGACAGTTGCCGGTTGAGGTTTCCATCCTCCGTGTATAGGCAAGTCCGTATGATGAGAAGCATCGTTACCCCCAAAGTCCCAGCCATTCCCAAATGGCTCTTTGGGAACTTTGAAAGACGCGAACCCGTTGGCTACACCACCCTCCACGGGAGCTTTGGAAGCCGCCGGGGCGGGCGGAGGCGGCGACTGGAAGCCATCAAAGTCGTCGTCATGATTTGTCGTCTCAGCCCAGGGAGAGCTTGTCGCCCAATCGTCCATCGATCGTATGCGGGGTCCGCTGAGTGGTTACGCGACCCATCGAGGTCGAATTAGTCCTGGTGCCGCAATGCTTCGGAGCTGTCAGCTGAAGGGAAAAGGAGGAAGCTGTCATGGCGAGACAGAGAGCCGAGCCAAGCCAAGCCTCGTAAGCTCGCGAACGGTGCGCAACACAACTCGAAACTTCCACCGCAGAGAAAGCAAAGCAAAGGAATCGGCATTCGTATATCCTCCATCCAACCGCCGTTGTGATGCATTGCTCGGAGGTCGAGTGGCCAATTGGCAAACAAGCATGCTATAGCTATAGCGAGAAAAACCCGCGATTGCAAAGCCTCTATTGCAAAGAAGCCGAAGTGCAGATTTTAGCTGTTGGTTCGGAGGTCACGTGCTCGGTCAGCCAGCGTGTTGTCCCTTGTGTTGTGCTAGTAGCCGAGGAGCAGCGTCAAAACTCCCACAGAACGAGGCCTCGAGGTGGTCTAGCACCCAGGCTAGTATCGGCGCCGTCGACGAGGTTTCGGAATCAAGGTAAGCCATCCAAGTTATGTTTGTCGATTCTTTATACTACTATATCGATCTAGGCAAGCATTCCTCGATCGATTTAAAAACTCCTTACTCCTCGGCCCTCATGCAACGTCACATAGCCAAGCCCCACGGTTCCTCCTTCATTCGACATCATATCCATGGCGATGTCGAGGGTGTATACTCCAGAAGAAGATGATGGATTCTCTCGAGCCAGCTGTCCAATCTCAGGCGTGTGCGGTGGAAATGAGGTTTCGAGAACAGCAATAAGGCAGAAGTTTGTATGCCTGGTTGTCGAAACCAGTCAAAGGAAGGTTTGGTTAGGCAAGGGTGAGCTTAAAATACAGCAGAAGGCTCCGATTGGCAGGAACCCCGCAGCTGCAGTTGAATCTGGCTTGCAGTCTCTGGTCGCATCCGTTGCCCGCTGCCCGCTGCTTGCTGCTCTGTGAGCTCTGAGATGCAGGTGCATGGGCATGTAATCGGTTTGTGTGACGGCGTCTGTTTTCACCCACCAATGCAATTGCGCGCATAAAATGGTAGCTCCCTGGAGAGGCTGCCTTGTGGAGCAGTTTGAGGCGACTTCATTGGGGGGCGATGCATCGGTGAGGTACACCAGTCTCGCCATCGGATGAAAAGTACTTTGGAGCAGATGACGCCCTTAATAAACGACATGAGAAGCACCTCGAGGCGATGCAGCAGTAGCCCAGGTTTCCAAGTGAGTCTTCGTCTCTCCGAGCGCAGTCGTGCATATCTGCAAAGTACCTCTCTCTTTGGATGCACTTGCGAATCAGTTAGGGGAAAGGCCGGTGGCCATGCGTCACCACCTGGATGGACATGGTCAGCGCACCATCAAAAAAAAAAACTAAAAAAAAACCAAAAAATTTTGATTCTTACCAGAAAGAGAGAAGACAATGGAGTCCTAGCGAGCAATTGTGTGCGTGTGTGCCTGGAGAATATACTCTCTCGCTCTGCAAAAATACCGCATATAAAACTTTTTTTTTTCCCGCACCGTCAATTTAGCAGCGGTACTTGATGTCTTCCTCCCACGGTTCTTTGCATTCGAATCCAAATCAAGAAAGTTAACACAGCACGGCTCGTACCTCTCCACCTCAGCTTTTTGGTCCCCAGACAAAGGAAGGCCACTCTCCTCTCTCAGAATAAAAGGAGCTGTTGTCAAGGCGAACTGTTTCGAACTTAAAATCTCTCAGCTCTCTCTTTTCTTCACCTTATACACATACTTTTGGTCCTCTCTCGCCAGTGGAATAGCGAAGGCGGTCAATACCAAAATACTCTTCTAGTCTGTTGTATTCATGTAGGTCTATCTCATCTCGCCTCTCCCATCTGTCCTATGTTTGTAATATGGTCGAGCTATCGAGTTGAGGTCTCATGACGCTAATTATTGGTACCAATGGACAACAGACACGGACAAAAGAAGAACACTCACATTCCCGAAATACCCTAACAATAATCCCGCTCTGGTCCGTCAGACGGCCAGCTTCAGATCACAGTTCTGGCGACTCTTCCTGCGTCGTAATTCTCGCACAGGCTTTTGCCTTAGAAAATAAAAAAAAAGTTCATCGAGTCTTCATTCAGATAGAGTGAGACTCGCCCGACAACTCTTGCCAATTGATATCTGTCCGCCTCATATGAGCCCAAAGGACCTGCTACGATTCCTCTCCAAGCCCGCTAAGTATGTCAATTAGCCACATCCACCCTCTACTGCAGAGATCAATTGTTTACATGAACCTGTGACAGGCCCAGATAACACCCGTTAAAAAGGAATTCAACTTCAAAGCTCTTTTCTCTCCTGACCATCCCTATTTCTGTCTAATTTGAACGAGGACCTCCTCGTCTGCTCTTGACCGATATCGCTTTCCCACGATATCGGCTTCTTGACGGCGAGGACGGGGCAGCCTAATCGCCAAAATATTCCCCTAAAGAACGCTACAGTTGAGTCCCCTTGGGTTAGATACCGCATTATCTATCCTCAGGGCATTCTTCGATATTAAATTTACTTTTTCGAATATCCGGAAGACCCAGCTCGGTATATAAAGCAATCTTCATTGAACCTATCAGATAAATCTCAACAAAGCCAAAATCACCAGCTCTTTTCTCTCAGCTTCTACTACCCCGCTGCAGGTGAGAGATGGTCCAATTTGAACCTACCGATTACAACAATGAGTCTACGCATCTCTCAATCAATCATGAAGCAACAGTGGGATTAGACTCTACAAATGCATTTGAGGGTAAGTTGCGCCACACTATGTTTTTCTATTCATTTTTAGAGTGGATGCACTAGAAGAGTTTTACTAACATTCCACAATTCAGGTCCCGAGAAACTTTTAGAGGTCTGGTTTGCAGCCTCTCCTGAAGACCTTCCTTCTACATGCCGGCCAGGCGGCCTCAAAACTGTCCATGAGGACAGATGGAAAGAGATGCTCGACCTTGTAAAATGCAAGGTCTTGTCCATCATTACCTCTGAGGATGTTGACTCCTACTTGCTTAGCGAAAGCAGCATGTTCGTGTTTCCCCACAAGCTTATCCTTAAGACCTGTGGGACCACAACTTTGTTGCAAGGCCTCCCAGACCTGCTTGAGATCGCCGCTCTCGAGGCTGGATTCGCCTACACACCTTCTAGAATTGGGAAACGTGCAGCCGCTACTACGTACAGAGTATTCTACTCACGCAAAGCGTTCATGTTTCCGAACCAACAGTTGCATCCTCACCGGAGCTGGAACGATGAAGTCACTTACCTTGATAACATGTTTTATCGGGGAAGCGCCTATATGGTTGGCAAGATGAATGGAGAACATTGGTACCTGTACTTGACCTCCCCAACTCCTGAGCTGACTCCGCCGGCGTCTCCCATTGAGGTTGAACACGGGAGTGGTCCTACGGAGACCAAAACGATGTTCTTCCCGAGTAGCATCAGAGGCGAAGATGAAACCTTAGAGGTCTTGATGACGGACCTCGACCCTGTCCATGCCAAGCAATTCTACCTCGAAAACGCGAGTGCGGTCGCGCATCAACAGTTCTTTGGTAGAAACGATTCCGGAAACGATAACAGGGGTTATGTATCCGAAAGATACGGCAATCAGCTGGGAGATTGCGAGAGTTCGGACTCTGAACCTGAAATGGAGTGTCCAGCGGAACTGACGACGGAAGGCCATGCCTTGGGAACCGTCGTCGCCGAATCGTGTGGATTAGTTGATGTGTACCCGAAAGCTCGGTTTCCCGAGGCTCGTATCGACTCATATCTGTTCACACCATGCGGTTTCTCCGCCAATGCTGTCATCCCGACGGATACGGACACACATTACTGGACAGTTCACGTCACACCAGAGCCTCATTGCTCGTATGCGTCCTTCGAAACCAACGTCCCCGGCAATCAGACCGGCCGCGAGACGGCGGATGTTATCCAGCACGTTGTCGATATCTTTAAGCCTGGAAAGTTCTCCGTGACTCTTTTTGAGGCTCGACCTTTGTTTGATGTGAGGTTCCAAGACGTGGCCACCTTGAAGCGTTCAAACAAAATGGATAAGATTAAGGGCTACCGCCGCATCGACCGCATCGTTCACGACCTCGAAGGTTACGATCTTGTCTTTCGTTACTACGAACGCGAGGACTGGAACGGCCCCTTGGGGAAAAACATTGGGTACCATGAATTCTAACAGACTGCAGTAACTCTCCTATAATCTCTACCAAAAAGTATGCCTTCGCGCAACTACTAACACTCATTGATTGGAACGAATCCCAGCATGTTTTTTTTATTGATTTCGCAGAAATTGACTTGCCGTTGCACATTGTATCTCCGTCTTGAAACTCGTGCCGTGCTACTGCACGCCGCCCGAGACGTCAGGACCAGATTTTGTTATCTAACGAGGAAAATCAAGCTTTGGTCATTCTTTTTTGTACAACTTGGACTTCGCACCAGCCTCTATATACGGCTGTTAGATCCGATGCCGTGACCTTACATTCGTGTTGGAGCAGCAAGCATCCGTAGCCGTGACGCAGTAGATTTGTCTTTTTTTTTTTTTTTTGGGTGCACGTCGTTTGCCTCGATGTAGACTCTGTATCGGGGAGATGTACGTATGAGGCATGACCTCAAGATTAAACTTGCATATGTCAGCTGCGGGCGAAGTCGGCGCTGGGACCCTGCAGCCCGACCGACACAGTTAGATCTGCCTTTCCACTGGCCGCACCGCACCGGTTAAAGTTCGGCGTCTTTGGGGGCCATTTTTTTCTTTTCTTTTCTTTTTTTTGGTGCTAACGGCGAACAGCCCAAAGGAAAGGAAAGAAAACGAAAGAGAGAAAGAGGGACTTGGCCGGTTTTCTCGTCGAGGCTGCTGCGCTCCCTTCGATGTTGCCATTGGCAGTGTAACGGACCACAGGCAGATACCTCCAATTTGTAGCTTTTTTTTTTTTTTTTGAATTTAATTTAATTTAATTTACCTATCAAGTAAGTATTTACTTAGTAAGTACTTACAAAATTCATTGTGGGCGATAGCTTTTTCTCTGGTTGGTTGTACCTGCTCCCGCAGCTGCGTCTCCCATCCCATCTCATCTCATCCCATCGGTCTTTCCCCTCCGAAAAAGCTTCTCCATCTGCTTCCCTTTCCCCGCAAACCAACCGCTTGATCTCAAGTAACACGGAATTCAACATGAGCATAGCTCAAGGCAGTATGAGACTCTAAGGTGCGTCCTTGTTCCAATAACAGCACAGTATAGACAACTTGGCTCGGTTGCTATAAAGCAGCTGTGTAGCTCTCTGCCATGTCTTTTCTATTCCAACTGGCCAGTGTCTAGTAAAGAAGACAATACAGCTAGCTTCAATCGATTGCTAACTCACTTTACCGTTCAATCCGCGGTGTACAGGGCCCTGATATAGAGTATCCTTCTTCCTACCTTTCCACAGTCTCTTCAATGGACCACCCCGCCAACACAAGCCCAATCATCCTCCACACCGACACCAGCATCGACTCTGTGCCCCAGCTCGTAGACATGACACAAGACGGCCACTCAGCAGCCGCCCTGTCGCAGCCGCCGGCGCATCTCACAAACCCCCAACTGGAGTCCGATGGGCAGCAACTTGAAAGCGCCGGCAGCTTAAACCAGCAAAGCCCACCCACCCTTCCACCGCCACCCCATCATCTCGAAACAAACCCACTGTTCCGCTCAATCGCGGCAAGCACCTCTGCTTACCCGCATCTCCACCCCCGTCCTCTACTTGATCCACCTGCGGACTACAAAGCCGGACTGGTCGTGTCAACGGCGCAGCAGCAGCAGCAGCAGCAACAACAACACCCTCCTGCTAGGTTCCAGTTAACCGGCGGAGCAGCGTCCAGTGCACTGAACGCTTATGGAGCTCATACACCTGCTGTATCTCGGCCTGCAAGTCCGTTCAGCTTGGCCACACCAGTTGATTATGACGGGTTATCTTGGCCTAGTATGTTCATTTACGTTTCTCTAGTTTGACTAGACTTAGATATTATCACTAACAAAAGCGGGATTAGGTATTGGGACAAGGGCGAGGCTGGATGAAACTGAGGAAGAGAAAGTTGCAAGGATTAAAAAGCTGTCTGGGGCGTAAGTTCTACTATGTTTAGCTAAATCGTATATCATCCACAGCTAACCGAACAACCTCAACTCGCCCTAGTGTAAAGACACTTCTTGAATGCATTGGCGAAGATCCATCAAGAGAAGGCCTCCTCGCAACCCCGGAACGGTATGCTAAGGCCATGCTATTCTTTACGAAAGGCTACGAGGAAAATCTCCGAGATGTCGTAAACAATGCTGTCTTTACAGAAGACCATGATGAACTTGGTACGATGCACAAATCCTCGTTTCGTATCTCATAATTTAGCTAACCGTTATAAAAACAGTAATTGTGAAAGATATTGACATATTCAGCTTGTGCGAGCATCACCTGGTCCCCTTTACTGGCAAGGTAAGCTATTAATACTCAAATACTGCTACGACCAAACTTTGAATCGAATCCTAACAAAGGGTTTTCCGCAGATGCACATTGGCTACATCCCAAAAAACCAGGTTATCGGCATCTCCAAACTTGCTCGTATCGCCGAAATGTTCTCACGCAGGCTGCAAGTTCAAGAGCGACTAACTAAGCAAGTCGCTCTCGCTATCTCCGAGATCCTAAAACCACAGGGGGTTGCTGTGGTCATGGAGAGCACGCACATGTGCATGGTTATGCGTGGGGTTCAAAAGTCCGGTGCCATCACTACCACAAGCTGCATGCTTGGGCGGATGAGGCAGAGCGCGAAGACAAGAGAAGAGTTCCTAAATCTTATTAAAAGGTAGAAGCATGGCTGCCACTCATCTCACGACTTACCGCACGCAGCCTATATCACACCGACTATATATCAGATCATCTCCCAGCATTTGGCAAGACATCCTTTCCATTCCTATAGAATTTCGGTCTAGATGACTGAATCGATTTTGTTTTTCTGGTTTCATTTTTAACTATCGTCCTTGCAAGCAGCCTTCAACATTTCTGCAAATCTTTCTGCCTTGCATTTTGGACTATTATGGCGGACTGGGGCCGATATTCAACATAGAAAGATGGGTAGATGAGACTTCATTTGGTTAGAATAGATACATGTACAAGTACAACAGAGCTACGATAGCCTGATTTGGAGTCTCCCCACTTATCCGTCAAAAGTTTGGTTAACGTTATTTTTGTCTTTCTTTATTTCGATCCTTCGAGCACATGCATTCAAGTTCATTTCAGGCCATGGGTATTTAGCCTCGAGACTAATGGGTATTCAACATTTTACTGGTGTATTCTAAAGGGGAGTTTGTACGCTTTCAACATCAACGGGGACTGGATCGAAGGATTTGATTAGAGGAGCGAGGGCATCAGAGGCAAGGGTGTTCATCACACTCAAAACAGCATTACATCTCACCAATGAAAATTTATAAATTATCTCATCTAGGTACTTACTTATCTACATCGACGTCAATAACCCAGGCGGACCTCGCTCAGGCTTAGTAATGCTGCTATGATGTATTGTGCCCCAGAATGTCCCGATCAACCGAGGTGAAACAGACGTCTCCAAGCTGCCTTAGATACGGTACTCTCCTCCATTCCATTCACCAGGCCTCCCTTCTTCAAGCGCATTGAGCACACTTGGTGCAGCGGTTAATCCTCGCCAACTTCACCACCAGTCAGCATAAAAATGCAACAAAATCAACACTCTGCTCCCACCCCTGGGAAGCTCTCTAGTAAGGCTAGCATTTCTCCTGCAGCCTCACCTGTAGTCAACGCTGTTGACTTGGGTGATGATTATAATGACGACTCCAATGCCGAATCTGAACCCGTCTCGCCAGCGCGACGTCGCCGTCGCCGTCGCCGTCGCGGACCAAGACTGCAAGGGCTAACAGATGCGGCTCCTGAAAGCGCCACGATACGACCCTCCGCGCGACATTCAAAGCGTTCGCCTCCCACATCCCACTCCAAGCTTCAGACGAAGGCACAATCCTCTACCTCTAGATATCGAAATAAACCATACAACGTTACACGGAGCGACCCTATCGCCGCCAACGTTGCTAGAACCACTTTAACCCTTGTTCCACGGCACACGCCATGCTATCCGCTAACACCATCAGTTGAAGCATATCTCGATCAAGATACCGCGACCGACCCATGGTCTTCCGCTATCCCCGCTGAAGAAGCATCATCGGTGGCCGCCAGGGCTCGGCATAAGAAGCACATTAGTGATGTATCCACCGCCATCAAAGAAGCCACGCGGGAACTAGATATGTATTTGAAGGAACTCGAGGGTGCAAAGAATACGGATTGGTTCTTATAAATAAGACTTGGCTTCTTTTTCGTGCCGTTTGTGGTGTTGCAATTTTTCTCAAAGTGGTTTGCTCCGCTGCTGGACAGTCTCGTGTTAAATTATTCTCACCATTGGTGATACAGTTGGCCAACTTGGTCTTGATCAAACTATCCTCAACCGAATGAGAAGGCTATTATGTCTCAAAAATGAGCGATGCGGAGTTTTTGTTATAGCGGGTCATAAATATCATTTGTCTTTCCTCGCTATTATTGAAGCCCATAAGTGTACGGAGTTACATAAGAACGCTGCAATCGGAGAAGGCATTGGTGTATGTCATGGTGGAGGAGGTGTGAAAAGTGGACAGCTAGAAGAGCATATATAAAAGGAAAGCTCATAGACGCAAATGCCTCCAAGTGCCCATGGCCAAATTTGTCCACTCTAAACAAATGAAACGGGTCCGCTCTCGGTCATATTATAAGTATGTCTGAACATCTAAGTCAAGAAGAAAAAGGTCTGCCATGGTCACGTTCACATTAAAAATCAGAACCAGTGCTGAAGCAAGTGTTAAGCCGTGGCGTAAGAGTATCTAAGGAGTGATGGAGCCTTAAGCTTTACTACAGCTTCGAAGCGCTCCATGGGAGGGAAAGCTTAGATGTGAGCCAGGTCCACATCTAGACGTTACGTTAGCATTGTTATCATTCGAGTACGAAAATATTAGTCCGGAACTTACATCAGGCTCCGTCCCTGTAGCTTCAGTTGGGACAGCGGAAGGATCATACATCTTTCCTTTGATGTATTCCACTAAGGTCTCATCGTCCATTCCAACAATCTCCGGGTTTCGAGCAACATGCTATATGAGAGCACCATTAGCAAATGCAGTCTGACGTTGAAAAAAATACGTGGAGATGTTACTGAAAAAAACTTACGTTATGTTCGGCAGCACGAACAACACCAAGAGCGACCTTAGCGCTAACCTCGCGGATTCTGTTAATCCTCGGGTAAAGCAGGCCATCTTCGCGCTCGTCAGCCGTCAAGGATGCTGCGAGTGATTCGGCAGAAGCATAGATCATGTCTTGGTTGATCAAACTAGCTTGAGATACGATTGCCCCCATACCAATACCCGGGAAAACATACATGTTATTCCCTTGGCCAGGCTCGTAAATTCTACCGTCTTTTCCTTCGAAGTTGGGGAATGGGCTGCCAGAAGCAAACAACACCTTCTCATCTGTGTATTTCATCGCCTCCTCGAAGGTGCATTCAGACTTAGAAACAGGGTTTGAGAGGGGGAAGATGATTGGGTGTTCGCTGAATGTTGACATTTTCTTGATGATTCCCTCCGTAAAGGCTCCGCCGATTGTTGAAAGTCCCATCAAGATAGTGGGTTTGACATAGTCGAGAACTTCGTCGAGAGTTTTGAATTGCTGACCATTATTGTCGCTTCTTGAAAAAATGGTCTTGTGTTCTTGAAGCTTGTCGCCGCGGTCATTGGTAACTAGACCTTTAGAATCGACAAGATAGAAGAGCTTGCGAGCATCATCTTCTGGAAGATTACCTTCCTTTTTGAACATCTCCATGATTTGACGAGCAACGCCAACACCGGCAGACCCAGCCCCAAGGAAAACGAGGCGCTGGTCTTGTGGTGGGACCTTAGTCTCACGAACAGCGTTAATGACGCCGGCGAGGACGACAGCTCCAGTTCCCTGAATGTCATCGTTGAAACACGTGTATATATTTTGATACTTGGCCAGAGACGGGAAAGGGTTTTTGAAGTCCTCGAACTGGATGATAATGCTAGGCCACCTAGCTTTGAGGGCAGCCATTAATTCATCAAGGAATTTCATCATTTCCTTCTCACCCAAGCGGCTCATCTTCAGACCCAAGTACAGCTCATCATTAAGGAGGCTCTCATTGTCCGTGCCCTGCAAGCCGGTTAGCACTTTGTCACTAACATGTGATGCTCATGGAAAGGGAGACATACCAGGTCAATAACTATAGGCAGGGTCTTTGTGGGATGGATGCCAGCACAGGCAGTGTATAGAGCAAGTTTTCCGATAGAGATACCGATGCCACCAACACCCAGATCCCCGAGACCCAGAATACTAACGATGGAATTAGTAGTTTGTAATAACATGTAGGGAGCTGGAAGGTATATACCGGGACCCATCAGTGACGACAGTGATCGCAACTTCCTTCTCCGGCCAATTATGTACTATATCTGCCAGATGGCCGCGATCATTCCAGGATAGATACATTCCTACGAAGAGGTGTTAGTGAATGATGTGCTATTGTATAAGGATACTCTATCAAATGCAGTGGAACAAAGTTAGGCATGGCCATGATAACCATGCAGTGCTATGCCCTGCACCTCTTTCTTATTGTCTCATTCTCTTCACTTCAACCAGCCTCCTATAGTGGGCGTTGAAGTTCTGATAAATGTGTTGAGGCATGTTTGACCAGGTGAGGTCGGCCCGAGAGGGTCCAAGAGGGCCAGGGGTTCTCGTGTAACACGGAACGGCTGACTGATGTTCGGGATGCCGAGGCGGAGAAACGATGAGGGAGAGGGCTGCCTTACCTTCAGGTTCGGAAAAAATGTGGCTCCATTTCTGGCACGCCTCACCCACCTGCCCGGAACTTTAGTTAGCAACAAAAAATGACATGCATTGCCGGGATAGGCTGAATCGGAATGCATGCACTTACCACGGGCGTGTAGACAAGGGGGGTTATTTCCTGCACGATGTCGGAATTTGAATTAGCCATCCCGTCCCCCCTTCCATTTTACCGAGAGTTCGGCAAGATGCGCCTGCGGGTTCATCCCGAGACCCATTCCGAGTCTGACTTAAAAGGGCCGCCCGCCGGCACCCTCCATGTCGCTGTTACTCTCGGAATGGAACGCTCTTCACAAATTTGCATCTCGGACCGACTCAGTTCAGCAAAAATACATCACGGAAAGATTCTCATACCTTCATATTGTCAATCAAGAGGCGGTAGAAAAGATTAAAATTCGAATTACGAAGATGCGACAAATAAAGATACTTGTCGATCTCAGTCTTCTTCGAAGCAATCGCTTTCAAACATCTTCTGATCTGGATGTCATACGATTCAACAACTGGATTAGGTCAGCAAAGGCAGTCTTCACTCGATGGAACATTCTAGTGGAGGATTTCAAAAACTTACCAGGAGGCACAAGGCCACTGATGTGGAGATTCTGCCTCAATTGAGGCTCATATGAGGTGTCGAAACGAGTCGACATGCTACCGAGCGAAGTTTATGAGTTGAATCCGAATCAAGGGCTTTGCGGGCTAATGACTTACGTGATTGGATTTTTTGGAACTGTGTTCTGGGGCAGAGAAGCGGTAATTTTTTTCTGATCCTCGCGGGATGGGTTCTACAATATCATTAAGCAAATAGTATCAAAGGTCTGCAATTCTCACCAGGTTCCAATTGAAGAGTCCGTTAAGGCTCGGGGGCAAAAATAGCTCTGAGGGTTCTTACTCTTGCAATGCCGTCGATGGCGGCTGCGCTGTTGAGATGGATCAAATCCTGGGTGGATGGGCTCCTGCTGAGGCTAACAGGAAGAGAAATTCCGAGAGACATTTTGGCGGACGAGTCAGTACTCGGAGTAGTTCTTATCTAAATTTTCTGTTGAGAAGTGTTCTGGGTCCGAAACGGAGGACTATTCGGAATAGCTTGTGAGTCGTTCTGCACGCAGGAAGGCCGAAGGGCTCGAATTTCGAACCCTTCCGTTGGGTCGAAGGAGCTTTGCTTACCGTGAGGCTTGTTGACAGTGGAGCTAGCAAATGCCCAGAAAAGAAAAAAAAGACAAAAAAGACCGCGTTGAATCTGAGCAATCCTTGCAGTCTTGTTTCGGAAGACCGTTCGACGAGGAACTGGACCTATGGGAGAGGGATATCAGCAGGGGAAACGCCGGTCAGCCGTTGCTTTTTCGTCTTGGATTGCGAAACTCTTTGGAGAGATTCCGAAATTTTTCGAAAGGAAGGAATGGCCAGGCAGGGTAGGTGGAATGCGAGTATGAGGAGTTGGGAAGGGTGTGAAGGGTGTGTGTGTGGGTTCTGAGATATTAATTTTGGCGTCTTGTCCTAAGCACAGAACCTTACGCTAACGTACGGGTAAGTTAAGTTTCTTGGCTACCGGCGGTGTTTCTTGGAAGCTTGCTGTTTGGCAATTGTAGCGAAACGAAGATGTATCGAGGCCGAGGAATTTACGGGGTTTTAAAAGGACTGGCGAGCTGGAAAGAAGAAGAAGGATCGAGGGGAGGGGAGGTGAGACTGCGACGAATCGATGCGACTACCCCGCTCAATCGATAGCCACTACGACAGCTGCTAGCTACAGCTACAGCTGCTACTACTACTACTACTGCTGCTGCTGCTGCTCCTAATCCTGCCACCGTTACACCCAAGTCGACGACCGCTCTTCAGCTCTCCCTCAGCTCATCAGCCGTGATTACATCCATCATATCAGGGCTGTCAATTCCTTTTCGTCATCCTTCAGCTGAAAAGGGGAACGATCCATTCGAGCATCCCTCACCCAGGAAGAAGCGAATGCATCTGTCCAGCCATGCATCAAGCTTTTTGGAATAGGCCAGTTGCCTGCCACGGGGGGCGCTTTGCAGCCGATGTACGCTGCAAGGGAGAGCCGGTGCAGACTTCTAGCTTTTGCCTTCGGGTGTATCCCAAGGCATGTCAAATGCTAAGCTTTGAGCATCGGCCTTAATCCAGCCAACCGTCTCATCTCATGCTGCAGGTTGCCAAATCAGCTTTTGGGAGAAATTTGGCGATCCCTGCCGGTTTGCCGATAACTTGAGTACTTACAAGCTCAACTCTCTGCGTCCTCTCAAGAGGCTCGACTTTTCGATGAGCCTTTGCGATTCACGACGCTCTCTTCCAGTTCTTTCTTGCCATTCTAATCGCCCAAATTTCCGTTACAATACGAACGGGGGAGGAAAAAGGAAGGCAGAAAAACAAAAGAGAAAAAGAAGAAGAAGAAGAAGAAGAAGAAAGGTGGAAACAGAGGGCTAGGCCAGTGCTCGCGCTGAAACTTTACCTTTGTCGAATCCCTGTCTTTGGTATCTTCGACTGCATTTCTCTCCCTCGCTTACAGCTCCACGCAGCATCAGCACCGGCAACCCTTGGCGACCTACTGACACATGGCCATCGCATTTTTCTGGCTATACTCTGAAAATAGAGGCAATTTCGAATCCAATTATGCGTAGTAGCTAGCCCCGTACTACTTTCAAGTATTTCTTCCATAAGATTTATCCATCCCATTTCCGACACTTTTTTTTTTTTTTTTTTTTTTTTTTTCAGGGTTGAAGCTGGCATATACGTTCGTTCCACTTAGAAAAAATCCCGAACCTGCAGCAACTCTTTAGGAGATGCGAGAAGAGGGTGCTGGAAACGGGAACTGCTAAGTGCGCTTGAGCATGCAATCTTCACATGTATGCCTTTAACAGCTTCTATCAATCATGACATACGAGCCTATTGGCCCGCCTTTTGGAGGACTCCGAGTTCGCGTTTCGCACATGAACTATTGGATTCATTTATCAGACAGATGATCGGAATAACTCGGAACAATAAGGTGGCGGCCACACCCTGCTCTCCGTTCCGGACAGGGTACATGTTCCCTTGTTGACATTCTCCTTGTCTTCGAGATAAAAAAGCAAAATTGAGTGTTTAACTGCGTCTTGCATCCAGTCGTCTTTGATTCTCTCTTTGGTTTGAAAGTTTCGGAAAATCGCGCAATGAATGTGTTTTGAGGCCAACACTCTTCCTTTCACTTCTTGCTTGATTTCTTTTTTTATTTTGACTATTATTCTTATCTTTTTTAATTGTTTTTTTTTTTTTTTGCAGGACTATTGCCAAGCAGGGGCTGCTGTTGGGCTAACACCAAATGCAGCAAGATGTCTGCCGACATGCTCTCATTTTATTGAGCCAAGTTCAACAAACAAAACCAAAAAATAAAAGGGCAAAGGTAAGCTTAATTAGTATGTTGTGCGAGGAGGGCTCTTGTGCCACGGTATTATATATCCTATGCCAAAACGAATGCTAGAAGTGAAATAATTATATACAAAATTGGTAGAATAAAGAAGATGCGCCGTGCTTGTAAAAAGTCTTCGGAATGATGGGTAAAGGAAGACTCCCACGCAAAATAAAACGCTCGCAAATAAGCCTGTTTCAGAATATGGAAAACGCACGGCTCTTCCATAAACGAATACCCTATTAACCTTGGTCTTGTTGCTAGATAGACCAGAAAAATAGCAGAAAATTAGTAAAAAGAAAGAAGCAAATCCGGAAGATGTCTATGGGAAAGCCTGGTGCAATCCAATATGTTGTTATATCGTTGGACCGTCGAATCACGTGCCACTTGGTGCAGGGAGGCAAAAAAAGACAAAGAAATTCGTTAAACCGTTACACTCCAGAATGCCAAGGATGATAGAGTGGTTGAGATGAAAATTATATGTCCTGCAGGTACTGCGCGGGTATTAGCGACACCGACACGGGGCGAATTACAGTAGTATTGGGACCACCAACCTCATTTGTCCAGCCTTCCTGCTGCCCCAGCTGATCAACTATCCTTATCTTAATTTCGGACAGCTTATTTCCAACACTTTGAGACCACTCCTCCTTGACGATTTTCAGCTTTTCCTCCCAGTTCTTAGTTTGTCTGACTTCCTCCTCCTTCTTTTGTCTCTCTACTTGCCAAACGGCCCGACTTTCCTCTTCTCCTGCTATAACCCTCTCGCTATCCCCAAGGGCCCACTTAGCGTTCGTCCACAGCAGTGTAATCTCCACTGAGAAATCCAAAAGTCGCATTTGCGCCTGGGTATGTTGATAGATTGAATTGCCCGCATAGTCCAGCTTCTTCTTCAAATACAACAACGGGAATTTTCCATAATTTGGGTTTCCGTAAAGCTCATCTTCTGGTATGATTGTTTTGAAATTTCCAAGTTCGTTAGGGATTTTCTCTAGTAATTCCGTTAAGGTAGGCGCTACGTCCCAGAAATTCGAGACCTCGCTCTCTACTCCTGTGATGACATCCTTCTCCACCTTGTCCAAGAACGATTTAGCCCTTACCACGGCATCTTTATCCGCGGTTACCTGAGTCTGCTTGGCGGCGTCTGCAAAAAACTCTTCGGCTTCTTTGATCCCCTCCGTGTCGCCGTCGTTTAAGAATGGCGCAATTGTAACCTCCTTGTACCGGCTATCTCTGTCCGCAATGAGAATATTAATCTCACCATAGAGAATCTCTCTGGTCTCAAAAAGTGTCCTCATAATATTCAGCTTCTCCAGTAGCTCTGGCCCCTCTCTAATGCTGATATTCGCTTTGGCGGAACTGGAGATGTCCGTCTGAATACTGTCCATTAGAGAAGTTGCCTTATCTATTCTATCCATGAGCTCGGTATGACTTGGCGAGACTACTTCTTTTTGGAATCGATTGAACTCCTTTTGTAACGCTTCTGCTTTCTTGTCGCCTTCTTTCCTCTCGAATTCTGCAGTAAGCCTGTCCATCTCCTCATATGTAACTCTGCCTTCATTGAACAGCCGCTGTATGTAATCCTGGTGTGCCGCTTTTCGAGTCCGAGCCTCTGCAGCGTTTTCGTCTTGGATTCGCGGCACTGAGGTCGTAAAATCGAACTTGAGCCTGTGGATCACTTTGAGATCCTTTAGGTCCGCTATTGCCTTTCTTGTTTTTTGTAAGCTTGGGTGAGAATTCTCACTTGCCGGAAACTGCCGAGGATAAGGCGGGACAATTGACAGGAGGGGTTGTATATCTATGAGACAAGTATTGAAAACAGGTGGCGTTCCCGCTATGTCTTCGCCCGCATATTCATTCTCAGATGTGCTGAGCACATTTGTATCTGCAGCTGCATTTTCAAACCAGCTAGCACGTTTGGGCTCCCTAGGGGTAGAGGGATTTGATCTCGAGCGGCGACCCCCAAGGATTTCCCCAGCCCGAGCCTTCTGTTCCTTGATCGTCTGTCTGCGCTTCAAAGAACTCATTCCAGGCGACGGACTTGAGGTGAGCTGATTAATAACGCCTTTCTCGTACTCTCTTCGCTCAAATTCTGCAACCTGTTCCTCAGGTGTCATGTGCTCAAGGTTGTCCGTAGCAAACAGCGATAGGCCCGGACCAAGGATACCAAGTGCACTGTTGTATAGCTCACCTCGCATTCGCGCTTCCTCCAAAACGAAGTCAACGAAAACATTAAGTCTTTTCTCGTCGTTTGGCGCTGTTGCTTCCGTGAGAATCATATCAGTATGTCGCTCGATCGCTTCATGATAAAACGGCGGAAGATCCAAGTCCTCTGGTTCATCGTCTGGGAACACGCGGGAAGAACTTCCTTTTGAATCAGGAATCGGTGCTGATTGCATTGGAGGGGTGATAGTATGAATTTTTGATCCATTCAGGTGGCCATGGACCCCCACAACCTTCTCTTCCTCTTTTTTCGATTCCGGGGAGAATGGTGGGGTTTGAGTTGCATGGAAACGCAGTTCACTGGCTGGTGCACTGGAGGGCTGAGATCTAACATCTTTGCCATCTTTATCGCTAGTCCGGCTGCTGACATATTTCTTTCCCTTAGCGTCTGAATCATGAAGATCCTCCTCAGCAATTGTTGCGAAAGGTGTGATTTGCTGAGAGCTAACTCGCGGACGTCCTGGGGTTCCAGGTGTTCGTGGAGTCGTAGGAGCAGCTGCGGCTGCAAACTCAGGACTTGGCTCCACAGCGCTGTTCCTCTGCGATTCACCGTCCGCTGTGCTTTCATATTCGCTTTCATCATCAGGTATCACAAATCGCACATCTTTCGGTGTTGTGGTCCTAAGCCCGCCAGACGCGAGGTCACCAGATGATTTTTGCGACCTCATAATTGACTGAGGCTGGATGCCAGCAGAACCTGGTAGGGTGGAGCTGTGAGGAGTGGTTCCAGAATTTGGTGGAGAATTTCTCCGGAATGGTAGTGTTCCCGCACTGTATGGAGCGGAGGGAGGTGGGCTTGCCATTCCTACCTCGTCGCCATTATCAGAAGACAGCTCGCCCCTGCTGACGCCTTTGCCTTTGTCACGCTTTTTGCCCATAGGAGCGGGTTGGAGGATGATTGTCGATGGCGGCGGTCGGCTAGGAGGAGGCGGTAGAGGCATGCCAGTCGGCAATTGGCTCTGTCCTGTTGTTGGTGTTTGGCTAGAGGATGGAGCGGTGACCACATTTGCAGGTTGGATTGGTACTGTATTTGGAACGCTATCCAGGGTTTGTCGTCGTGGAGGTAGAGACGCGGAGGACGATCCAGGAGGTGGGCCACTCGGCGGCGGGGGAATACTTGGAGGCGGTGGAGGAACTGCCATTGTAGCTCGTCGGCTCGGTATTGGCGATTCATTAGCATTTGTCGCAGAAACGGGAAGTCGCCGTAGTGGTAATGAGTCTCGCTCTCTCGCTGCGCCAGTGGCAGGAAACGTTTGGTTTGGTGAAGAAGAAGGTTCGAGATCATCAGGGGATCTTGCAGGCGTGCTAGAAGACCCAGGGATTGATCGTTGCGAACTAGGGCCTGGTGTAAATGTTTGTTGTGAAGCCGATGGTGGGTGCCTTGGAGGGGGGTATTGGACGTTCTGCGCAGATGGGACCTGCATCTGGGTCGTTGTAGATTGGGCAGCTTGTAAAGGATTGTAGTTCCCAGGTTGATGTGCTACCCTTCGCTGGTCTTGAACGCTGGAGTATCCAGATGAGGGTGCAGGTTGGGACTGCGTAGGAGGGAGAGCAGGTTGTGCAGGAGGGGCTACCTGTCTCTGGTTGCTCGTGTTTAGAGGTGATTGAGAATGAGGCTGGTAAGAATTGCTTGGTGTAATAGGTGTGAACATGTTATTCTGCACGTTAACTATAGCAAATAATAATTAGCATATGGTGTGATCCTTCCATATGGGTTTGAGTTTTAATTTTCATAATGACCATTGGGAGTTTCTCACCTGGAACTTGCAGATTTGGCGGCTGCAATTGTCTATTGAATGGACGCTGCGGAGGTGAGTATGGTGGAGGCGCTGGAATAGATTGGGGTGTTAGCAGATATTATACCACAAGTGCGGAGTAAGAATAATATTGGGCTCGACCAGTATAGTGGATACAACATCCAGTATCTTTAAATCAAAATTGATAACCTGGTTGCCGCACTGTACTAACCTTCTTCTCCACCTTGTTCTAAAGTAGCACTTCTGTTAACCCCACCAATGACGCCCTGAAGGTTCGCGTATGGTACGTATCCTCCCGCTCCAACTACCGGCTGCGGTGTCATCCGCCCCGGTGGCCCAACTGGATGTTGGGGTATATACACATTAGGGTTATATCCAGAATGAGCAGGTTGAGCAGGTACGTTGACAGGAGGTGAAGGAGGCGCTTGTGGATGGTATGCCGCCGGATTGTACCCAGCAGGATTATACTGCATAGTCTGTCGTTGGCCGGCCTGGGGGCGCGGAACATAACTATTTGGCGGTGGATAGTATTGCTGGGCAGACATGTTGATAGATATGGGATATGCGCCCTAGAGAAGGTTGGCTGGTAGATATCGTCGGTTCGACTCAATTCATCCGTCTAAGACAAATATTGATAGCACGGCATGAAGGTGTCTTTAGAAAGCTCGTCGAGTGGGGTTGATGTCGTACATTCGTGCGAACGCAATTATAAACGTAGCGATCCGACTACCAATACCGTATCCTAGGATGTTGCTGAAGCACGAAGCCTGCCTGTAAAATTTGTGTCCCAACTTTGTGCCAACCGTAAATATTGGGGACCGAAGATTTTTATAGGTGTGCTTTGTCGGTGCTTGAAGGCTTGGTGTCCAAAGGTCAAGGATCACGGCCCGCGCGAACTCCTTTTATGCCAATGTCTTCGAAGTTGAGAATGCGCGGGCTTGAGGCCCCAGCAACACCCTTATGGTGAATGGTGCGAAAGATGCGACTTCTTAAGCAAAACAGCCGAAACCTCGGTCAGGTATATTTTTCGCGACTGGGGATTTGAAAGGAGCTACTGAGGTAGGAAGAACGGGTAAGCAAACGTCCAACTCAAAAGAGGGGATCGTAGAGAAAGTGAGGAACTCGAAAACGCACCTCCGCGGCACTGTCAAAACTCGATCGCTGGTCCCAAGCAAGAAAACGCGGCCCATGCATATAACAGATGCATGCGCGAAAAAGCAAGAGAAAGAGAAGAAATTGCTCTGCGCGGGAGAGCAAAGATTTGGAGTGAGATCAAAGACAAGAATCCCAAGAAGACGGAGGCACAGGCTCACAGCAAACTTAAGACATGCCGGACAATGGGCCGCTCTGGTGTTGGCAAGTAAAGAACCAATGATAGACTCGCCCGCAGCCAATCATTGGCTCCACTCATGCTCTCCCAGTCTCTGGGTACCTTTCTTTGGCTTTGTATTAAACACCATGATTGGCCAAGCGAGTTGTTCACGGGCTCCCATCCCGTTTCTGTATCCCGACCCTCTTTGGCTCTTTTTTACTTTTGTTTTTTTGTTTCTTTTTTTTTTCCCTGATGGTGGGGCTGCACCGACTTTTGGGGACGACCGAAGGAAAGGTTATGGTTGCATGTCTCCACTGGCCACTGCGATTCAAGCAATTCGCCCCAGTCATCCCGTCGACATTTGGCATTTCGCTTTTAGATTATGCCATGACGAGTGCCTTCAGGCCAGCCGTTCGGTATTTTCTGCGAAAAGCGATAATCGCCCTACGGCCCGAATTCATATATAGGTTGCAACTTTGTGGTGGAGCCGGGCTGCGATTATACTCTATTGGCTGCTCGAACGAGTCAGCCGGGCGAACCAACTTTCTTATTCGAGGAACAAGAACAACAGCTGGACCTTTCGGGGAGCCCTGAAGAGGCAGCCTCAAGATGCAGGTCCTCTGCAAGTTAGCGCCGGACATGGATTCCCCAACTATCTTGGAAAGCTCTGAAGAGCATGCGCTCGCACCTGTGTATCTCTCTGCTCCGGCTCGAGAGCTCAGAATTCGTTGCTGAGCATGGTTATTTTTAGGATGCGCCACACGGTATCTTTGGTCGCAAGTGTTCATTCCGGCTCTATTCTGACAAGAGTCCTTCAAACGGACGCATGAACAATTCGAATTGCGGGTATCTGTGATCGCGCTTTAATCTCCATCCACTGCTGAAGCCTTTTCACTCCGACCCGCGCAGCTTCATTACATCTCCCGCGTCCGAACAATCATATGCCCCATGGTACCTATTGTATTGCTGGCCCATTTCCTGCGACCGAGAGCTATAAATAGGACAGACCATGTCGTACGACCTTTTCGGTAAGATCTGGGCGGTTAGGCAGGTCCAGTTTTGAGTCGCGATTCGATTGGCTGGTCCGAAAACGTGGTTGAGTGGTGTTTTGCAAGGGTCGGCGCCTAACGAGATTATGAGGACGCGAGCCGTTGCTTCTACTGGCTCGCCCACAGCAAGCCAACACACCCTTTTTCTCACCACTCCCAAGAGGGCGGCGCTGCTATAACGTTCGTGCTTGGGAAGGGGGCTTTGGCTTTGAGACTCCTGAGATAATCTACGACATTGCTACCGGCGCAATGGGTCGTTTACCTTGAAGGCGATGATGCCGTCTGCTGCAGGCTGCGGTTCGGACCGAAGCCAAATTGACGGTCAAATTTAATGGATGGTGCCTTGCTCCCAGAATACGGGATCACACTATATTATCCTTCCTTTACATTTGGCCCTTGTGATTCCCAACTGCGGCTTTTCAAGAATGTACAAACGAATTCCTCGAAATATAGATAAGAATTATGTACCAAGTTTTCTCAAACTTTAAACCCGGATTTGGACCAGGCGCTTCAGGCAATATACCCAACCACTATATAGCTGCAACGGTTTAATATAGCTCACAAAATAGAGGCCCCCTTCGCACAAAAACAGCAAGCATGCTCGTCGCGATCAAGCAAACACGGCCTGTACCTCTGATTCGCTGCCGGGTGCGAGTTTGGCTGCTGAGCATCGCGCCATGGTCGGGGAGCTGTTGATTGCTGTTAGCACGCCTATTAATATTGGGAGTCCGATAATGCGGGGCAACGAACCTTCTTGATATGACATCAGTGAAATAGAAATCCTGAATGATACGTTTAATGGGCTCCCCCAGGGCTTTTGATCCCTGATTTGTGTCCACAAGTGACACTTTAACTCCTAAGCTAGCAACACCCTGACTCGGCTGTTCCAGAATGTCATAAACAACGAGCGTCGGACTGATCTCTGACATCCTTAGCCTCAACGAGGAGATTTCCTCGTAATTTAAGGGCTTGCCCAAAAATTCGCTAAGGGCTCTGACAATTTTCCAATCTTCTCGGGCCGCTCCAGGTAGCGATGTAGCCGCTCTTGTGACCTGCGTTCGACCTTCGGTGTTGACGTATGTGGCATTCTTTTCTGTGTATGCAGCTCCGGGTAATACAACATCGGCGTACTGAGCGCCAGTATCTCCATGATGACCTTGGTAAACAACGAAAGCACCTGGCGGAATATCTTGAGAAGTAATTTCATCTGCGCCAAGAAGGTAGATGAACTTTGGAACCGATGTTGATTGAGACGTCGAGTGGGGTACAAATCCAACATCGTAAGCGGCGCCTCGGGCAGCAGCCCGCTGAAGGATGTTGTATCCATTCCATTCAGGAGTGATGAATGTGGAGGCGTTTTTGTCTACAAACGAACCGATGGTTTCATATAGAGCTTTGGCATCAAGATGTTCAGAAATCCCGCTACCAGCTATAATCATAGGCCGTTTCGCTGCTATCAATTTCTTCCCGAACGGACCCGTCAAAGCCTTTTTCAGTTGAGCAGTATTGTCCCCAAGGTGTTCGTACTCGAATGTGCTTTCAAAAGGTTCGCCAACAAGCCCAATTTCAAGGTCAGAGTAGAGCCATCTCTTGCGGATTCGAGCATTGAGGACCGCAGCTTCGAGTCGAGGGTTTGTTCCAACTAAAAGAATGACATCCGCCTCATCGATTCCATGAATTGTTGAATTGAAGAGATAGTTTGATCGGACATCGACACCATGGGCAGGAGGAAAGTGGCCCTGTGGCTGGTCAACCGACAACTGCTCTGAGCCAAGGGAGTTGAATAGATCCTTAAGAGCAACCATCGACTCAGCATCTGCCAAATGGCCTGCAATAGCTCTCATTTCCTCTCCGGAGGGCTGGATCTTCTCGTAAGCAGCGGCTATCTCCGCTAGCGCTTGTTCCCAGGTTGCAGGGTAAAACTTGTTCTCCCTCTTGATCAACGGGGTCGTTAGTCTCTGGGTTTTCAAACCATCACAAGCAAATCTAGTCTTGTCATCTATCCATTCAATGTTGACATCTTCGTTTAGTCGAGGGAGAATCCTCATAACCTCAAGGCCCCTCGTGTCAACCCGGATCGCCGAGCCCAAAGCGTTATGGACATCAATGGATTCTGTGTTTTTCAGTTCCCATGGCCGTGCTCTGAAGGCATACGGCCTCGATGTGAGCGCACCCACAGGGCAAAGATCAATTACGTTGCCCGAAAGCTCCGAGTTTAGATTCCGTTCAAGATAAGTACCGATTTGGAGATCGTTTCCACGGCCTGTAGATCCAAACTCAGGCGCTCCAGCAACGTCATTTGCAAATCGGACACATCTTGTGCAGTGAATACAACGGTTCATCGAGGTCTACGTCCCCATGTTAGGTCGATTGCGCCTTAGAGAATATGGGAATAGCAGTCACCTTAACGAGGGGTCCAATATTCTTGTCTTCAACACCCCGTTTCCCACCAACTTCGTGAAATCGGCCCCTATCGGCACCATATCTCATTGACTGATCCTGAAGATCACATTCTCCACCCTGGTCGCAGATTGCTGAGTAATCCGTCAGCAAACAAACTAGTTATTTGTTCAGCTAGAGAAAGGCTTCAGTACGCACGGCAATCGAGTGGGTGATTCTATAACGATAAATTAGCTAAGTTTAAATGCTAGGTTGGTTAGCTTCACATACCGCCAATAGGAACTCCATAATTCCTTCCCTAGCTTTGTGGACCAATGGAGTATTCGTTTTGACCACCATCCCAGGCTACTTTTTATCAGCATATTACTCTGCCTGGGGCAGTGTTTTGTAGAAGAGTTTGTGAGCCTACAGTTACCGGCCATGCACAACTAGCCACGGGCTTGGGTGACCTTTCAACTTCCACAAGGCACATTCTGCAATTGCCAGCTATCGATAGTCTCTCGTGGTAGCAGTACCTGAAGACCCCTTAATGTTAATCATCAATACTGTTGCATGCCCAAGAATGGCCCATTCCAGTCCATCTTCGTACCTCGGGATCGTGACGCCAACTTTTTCACAGGCCTGGATCAAGGCAGATCCAGCAGGGACTGAGACCTTGGTTCCATCTAGATAATATACGCCAATGAGCCATTGAATTCCGATTGACACTGGGGATAGAAGCCATCGATCGTACCGATTGTGATCTCGACATCTTTCGGTGCACTGCGAAGTGGTGTAGCGGAGAAGTGCCTCGTGCCCCTCGAGGCTGCCGTCCGCCGGAGAGATCTTGCGACGGTTTGTCGAAACATTGCGGGGGTTGTGAAAGCCTCCGGCAGCTCCCAAGTGTAGCTGAAATATTCCGGTAGCCAATTCGAGGAATCTGAAGATCCTTTTTCCGGTTGCCGGGGGCCAATCGATATGGGCCGACAGGCGGGGAGCGTGGAGGTTGTTGTGGTCAATGTGTCGGCTGTCGGCGAAATGACGTTCCTGCGCAGTTATTCTCGTCCAAATGCAATACCCAGGTTCTGATTGGCCAACACGCCACAACGCCCATGGCCTGACAGCCAGCCACATATAAATTTATATATACTTAAGTATATAAAGGCATAGGCGTGAGGGAAATATCAAGCATCACTGCCTTCCGACATGACATCTATATTGCCCCTTCCCGATATTTCTTTTTAAAAGTCTAATGACCCATTGTGATACATTTGGAATTTGTTCTCCCTCAATGGTCCTAGTATCAGGTTAGCTCAGGCTACGCAAATATTTGTCTAGTGCAGGCGCTCTGATGGCGTTTGGTTGATTCTTATTAGCCTCAAGGCCAGATTCTTATATACAATATTATAGCGAAACTTGCACGCTTGAATACAGGAGGAAACCTCAGTGGGTTCCTCCAAGATAATCCCCAGCCCGAGAGTGACGCCCAATTGGACCACCCATTAAAATAATACTCTCTCTCACATAAGCGGCTCACTTCCGCTTGGTCTTCTTCTTCCTCCCCGCCGTCCGCGCTCTTCCTAATTTGTACTTCTTAGGCTTGCCTTTCCCTCGTAGTTTGTGCCTACAAATACCATATTAGATAACATTTTGCTCCTGGGTGCAGGCATCCATAATGACATACTCTTCAACTTGCTGCACTCGATACTCCTCAGCTTCATCACTGAGCGCTAATTCCGGGAAGCCCTTCTTGAATTGTCGTATGGTGAGATGTTCTTTAGGATAGTATTCCATCAACGCAGGACCCTTGAGGCGTTCTCGTAGAATTTTGTTTCCGGTACGTGCCCCAGTCGGATTGAATGTGGTATTGAAAATCCTGCAGGACACCTGTACGACACCAAGCGAATTAGCACTTGAACAATCTCAGCTTCAGAAGTCATAATACTCACCCGCATGAGGTCTAGGATTCGAGACCTCGCAGTAGCCATCCCATCCGATACCGATACGTCTCCGCTGGGTTGATGTTGAGGGTCGTGTTTAATACTGCATTTGCTGGTGACCTGCTTTCAAGCAAGCAAGCAAACAAGCAAGCAGTACAAGATTTGGGGGGGAGCGGTGTGATGACTAAGCGACACTTCCTTTGTTTAGCGGTCACAACACCCAAGCCCAGCGTCGCTTCAATACCAACTTGATGGCATACACTTGCTTCCTCACGACATCACAGGGACATTTGACCAAAGAGCTCTAAGACTTGCAGTTCGAACGGCTTGCATAGGGCAATGGTGGGGGCTTGGGGGACCGTTGGGTTAATCCTATTCCACCGCTACAACCCTAATATATAAAACGCCCTTTTGAACCCGCCATCAGATGAGTTCCAGTCGACCAAGCTCACCGACAGCTTCCAATATAAACGCGTCGAATACACGTCCTAAGACTTCCTCCAGGTCACCAAGCCTGGGAAGTCGCCAAAGCAGCGCACGACAGCATCTGCCTTTACCATCGGCTTCGACTCCGTCTAATGTAAACTTTCAAGCTGCAGCCGCAGCTTTACCAGCCGCCCCAAGTTATCTTGCCGCAAGCAGCCAACAGGCCTCAACACCTGTCACTATAAACGATTTTATGAGCAGATGGAAAGTTGTATCTACGAGAACTTCCATTGGGGAATCTAGCAAGGCAGTTCTTGGGGTTGAAACTACTATTGAGGAAAGTTCACCATATTCGCCGCACATTTCAGACAGTCAAGGTGGTGCCTCTCTGGCTGGGCACCTGGCAATGCCATATTTTTTTGAGAATGGATATTCTCCTGAAGAATCACCATTGCCAAAATTGAAGCGAAAGTATGCCTCAATTACAAGGGACACGTCTCCAAGCAGTTTGGGCGTTGCAAATGCTGCGGACAATACTTCTACTCTGCTAGCACCACCAACTGCCTTGACCACAAGCCTCGATCCCTTAGCAGTTGTGCAAGACCATGCCCCGAGTCAGTTTCCAGCTTCCTCCAGCAATCTCGCTCCTTCTGGGACAGTGTTTGTTGGAGACCAACTTGCGAACAACAAAGACCCAGAGTCGTCAACAACCTCAACTTATATCTCTGGTGTTTCTCAAACTGCATTATCAACCTTGTCCTCTAAAAGTCCGCCTGCTGAATCTCGAAATACTCAACCTATGCAGCCAACTGGGTCTACGATCCCATCTTCAATGCATGCTCGTAATTCAACCTTCAGTTTGTCGCAGAGCGTCTTACAGTCATCGAGCAGCCCGAGGCCGATGGGGAATGGGGGAGCAGGCTCGCCGCAAAGCCCCGTATGTAACAGAAGATATTCCCTAACTTTCCAGTATACAACTTAGTATTCCTAACCGCTCTGTACGTGCGTACCAGGCCAACAATTTGAACTCTAACTCTCATGGAACGAATATGCTGCAAAATGGAACAAACTCAACCCTTAAGCATGTTGATCCTATTGCATTGTACAACTTGTCAGAGTTCCGTCGTATAATGGTGGACGTTAGCTCCGAAACATATCCAGAAGAGTTGTTCCCTGCGTTTTCGGATCTGCGAGAAGCCATACGCTTAGACAAAGCCTTGTCAAAAGAGGAGCTTTCGAAACAGAGAGAAAACTCGAAAAATAAAGCACAATACATAAGTTCCATCCAAAATGCGGAGGCACGTCATAAGCCATCAGCCGAACCCCCAAGAGGCACCGCAATTCCGAGATGTCGCAGGCATCCTGTAGAGAATCCAGAGAGATTTCCCCATGACACTGGGTGTGACAGCGATTGTTTTGATGAATACGATCCCTTTGATGACGTCTCTGACTTACGAGAGGCTATTGAGAGGCTAAACGTGCCGAGCAAAGATATCATGAAGCTACAAAATGTCGAACGTCCCCAAACACAATCTAGATCTAAATTTCAAAAGCTCAAGGACAGATATGATACAACACGACGTCGATATCTATCATATGAAACTAGGTCACATTTACGAGACTTAAAATCCGACTCCAGCCTTGACCCTCTGGGTAAGTAAACACCTATCATCTCAATGACCATTTTTCTAACGTACCCCTAGCAGGCTCTAGGTTACACATCTCATTTTCAAGGGACGAGACACAGATATTTTGGCTAATGGCGTACATTGCCTGTACTGCGTCAGTCACGTCAGAGTTTTCTATTAAAATGGGCATAAGTGCTCTGTGGAACTTTTTATTCTCGTCCAATAATCTACCAAAGGATAAAGAGGAAGTCCTTACTTACCTAACTTCTACTGCACCCTCGAAGCTCCCCGGTAGGACACCGGAAGATATTGCGAGCTATCTAGCGGACTTCATGCAGTCAAAGATAGACCCTCTATCCAGTGTCAAAGAGATTACTATCCGGCGGACCCAAACATCGAAGGGTGCGCTATCTTGGCAATCATTGGTCTTCGCGCGGGGCCTCATCGATGGAAGATCAACCCCGAGTCTCCCAAGAAGCTACGCTGAAACTCGATCACTTGGGCAACAGAGATCGCTCCGATTCTTACAACCGTTCAGAGTCTTCACTGAAGGGTCAAGCGATGTTGTTGACTGTGCGTGGGATGAAACTGGGGAAAACTTTGCTCTGGGCTGCACGACGTATAGTGATATGTACAACAGGCCTGGGAATCTAATGCTTGGAAATACACACGGGAGCATCAAGTTCATGTGTGGCCACCGGACTCTGAGACCATGTAACCAAGGTAACGAAGCCATTCTTGACCCCTATATACATAGCACCGTGTCGTCAGTCGACTTTTCCGCTGGTTTACTGTATTCTGGCAGCTACGACAATACTGTGAAAATTTGGGATGTGAAGCACAGAAAATTGCAGAAGTCGCTTGTATTTTCGGCCCCGGTGGTTGGGTTAAAGATGAGCAGCAGTTTCAAGAGCACGGGCGCGGCCTGCCTACAAAATGGTGATGTCGTTATTTTTCGACCCCGGCTTGATGACAGCGACGAGGACGAGGTGAACACCTGCCAAGTTTTCCCTGCTAGGGAGGACCGCTACGAAGGCTCTTCTGTAGTTTGGGCTAATTCAAAGGCACGGAACGGCTGGGTCTT
This sequence comes from Drechslerella coelobrocha, assembly GCA_036971555.1. Taxonomy (NCBI): domain Eukaryota; kingdom Fungi; phylum Ascomycota; class Orbiliomycetes; order Orbiliales; family Orbiliaceae; genus Drechslerella; species Drechslerella coelobrocha. The sequence goes on from JAJTUH010000004.1 coordinate 3,097,312, forward strand.
CGTTTCATACGACAATAAAGAAAGCGACAGACGCGAGCTTAGCGCTCATCTAGGTGACTTGAGGGTGTTCGATGCCGTCCGTGGAGCTGAGGTTGGGGGGATTAAGCCTGGTTCTACGAGGCAATTCGACATATGCCTCGATGAGAGTGAACAACTGCTCGTAGCTGGCGCCGTCGTAGGGGTGGGCAGGGCGCCGACGTCCGATACCTTTTCTCATGTCCGAGTATGGGACCTCAGAGTATCGTTCCGGAGAGCGCTAGAGTTCAATTGTCGGCACAAAGATATCAATAAAGTAACAATCAGGTACACCTTTCTCGGACGACCGTACTTGCTGAAGCCTTGCTAATGTTCATATGTGTAGCCCATGTCAATCGTATATAACGTCTTCTGGCACGAACGGGAAAAGCTATCTTTGGGACATAAGACATGGGGCGGAGCCTCTCCATGTTTTAGAGCATGGCGGTATATTATGATCCGGTGATTAGGTTTCCTATCAGAACCGAGACTGATAGTTTATTTGATATAGACTCTAGAACACCCTTAAACCCGGACCGTGATCGCGAGGAAGTAGATACTGGGGTTACGTTTGCTTGCTGGGCTACGACAGACGCTAGGTTGCTTGTGACGGGGAGCTCAGATGGGCTAGTCAAAGTATGGGACCCAGCGAGAGCTGAGCCCTTTCTGTACGACTTGGCGGCATTCGATGATCCCGTGATGAGCGGTGCATTTTCGCCAGACGGCGATGCTTTGCTTGTCGGTGAGACAACGGGGAAAGCCACGTTGCTATCCTACGCTGGACGACATGGACCAGCAGTAGATTTCGTCCAGGATCGGTCGATGCTCGCACCCAATGCCTCCGAGGTAAAAGAGAGCGGGATAGAACGCGCCCAGCAGCTGCTGAAGACGGGGCAAGTCGTCCTTGTCTCCGAGGATGGAGGGCGCCCAGCTGCCTACGGGAGGTGAACGTCTTTCTGATACAAACTTGTTTTTCGTTCTAGAGATTACTATGGCGTCCTGGATTCTTCTTTCTGTTTTTGTCCTTCGTACGCATTATTATAATCGCATTCATACCCAGGGCGTTTTATCAAGGTTCCGCCGCAAAGACCAGTGTCGCACTGTATATTCCTGTAGAACACCGAAATACCATCACTTGCTAGTTTATCCCAGACGTCATGTCTAGAAAAGGGTGTTTTAAACAACTTCAGCCTCGCGCGATGAATAATTCACTACGATCTATCTGTAAGAATTTCTCAACAAAAAAATCTGCGGTGTTCTGGAAATGCGGTCCGACAGATGCTGCTGAAACGCACAAGCCTGACGCCCAGCAACCGCCAATGCTGCTTCCAAGAAAACAACCACGGAATCACAGCATCACATCGCGTCTACCCAATGACCACAAGCGCCAAGAATTTGCCGCACAAAGATTGAGCAATAGACGAGCATCCTGTTTCGAAGTGTCAATATACACTACACCGACCTGACCTTGCGTGCGCGCATGGCAAAACTGCAGACATTAGCTACTTTTTACCCGTCACGGGCAATCAGTTACTCTCTAACCAGGTCCCTCGGTTTCACAGCTAGTATATAGATGTCCAAATCTCCGGTCAGCTGTCGGCTTCTGCCTATTATCAGTCGGCAAGGGCAATAACCACGGACAGGAGGAAAGGCCTTGCGGAAAGATGCTCGTGGGGGCCGCAGAGGAGCTTGGTCTAGTGGCGACGGCGGCATTCCCCTGCCCTAGGGTCAGAGTCTACCAGATATATTGCTTGGAAGCCCTAGAGGCGGGACAAGACTCGCAATGTTCCGACGCAAGAAATACTTGGTACGGCTATTCTCCCGTGATCGATAGATTCCTGAAAGAACTACAGGAATAGACTGACAGGGGAAACGGGCAGGTTTGTGTCAAGAACAGCAAGGTTGATGGATCTATCGCGGTCAAGATTATTATATTAATGAAAACGGGGGGTGGACTTTGGTGCCAGAAAGCTATATAAAGACTCCTGCGGTCTCCTCGCAGATAGCTCTGCACACCATCCGGCTTGTATCGTTTCAGTATCTCGCTCGAATTTGCTCACTCGGCTGAACGGTCCTACAGCTATTTGGTTTCTTTTCAACATTTGAATTGTCGTTTGCAGCGTTCAAGATGCGGGGATTTGTCAGGGTTGCGACTGCAGCTGCGCTGAGTTCCCTCGTCGCTGGCCACTCCATATTTGCCGTGAGTCAATCTACTTTTGTGGATTACATATATATATATATTATACTCTTGTTTTATAGCCCGCATGATGCTGATATAGTTGAGCATGTATAGGAATTCGAGGTCAACGGCGTCAGCGCCGGCAAGGAAAATGCCCTCAGGCTGCCCACTTACGACGGGCCGATCGAGGACGTCACCAGCCAGTACGTGGCCTGCAATGGCGGGCCGAACCCGCTCGTCAAATTCTCTCCAAATGTCGTCAACGTGCCCGCGGGCGCCGAGATCACAGCGCGATGGATCCACACTCTGGACACGGACTGGCGCACGGGCCTAATCATCGACTCCTCGCACAAGGGCCCAATCATGGTCTATCTGTCCAAGGTTTCCAATGCCGCGACGGCATCGATCCCGTCGTCCGGATGGTTCAAGATCCACGAGGAAGGATACAACTCCGCCACGGGTCAGTGGGCGGTCGACCGACTGATCGCAGACCGCGGGTACAAGTTCAAGATCCCGACGTGCGTGGCGCCGGGCAACTACCTGATGCGAGTGGAGCTCATCGCGCTGCACGCAGCGGGCAACTACCCGGGTGCGCAGCTGTACATGGAGTGCGCGCAGATCAACATCACCGGCGGCGGCTCGCTCAGCCCGGCGACGGTCAACTTTCCCGGCGCGTACTCGGGGACGGACCCAGGCATCAAGTTCAACCTGTACACCTCGCCCATCAGCTACACGATTCCCGGCCCTCGCCCCATCACCTGCGGAGGAGGCAATCCGACAACGACACCTGCTGGGACCACTACTACGACCTCTTTAAGAACCACGACCACGTCGTCGAGAACCACTCTGACGACAACGACGAGAACGACGACTACCCCGTCGGTGACGACGTCGGCCCCGACAGGCACGCAAACGGCATGGGGACAGTGCGGCGGCATCGGCTGGACCGGCGCAACCGGCTGCGTTTCGGGATACAAGTGCGTGGCCAGCGGTGCCTATTACTCTCAATGCGTTCCGGCATAGGAGCACGCATGCATGACATCTCGCCTACGGCTCGAGAAAGTTACCACATCCTCTGTATATATTTATCAAAACAAATTTATATGTAGTTGTTTCACCGTCAATTTGCTTCCACGTGTATAAATTGCAACCCTCGCTTTGAATTAAAAAAAAATTCATGCCTTCCATAATACAGATTGGATGCGCATGATTTGTTGCATTCCGCTCGCAGTTTCTGCGTTGAACGGCTTGACCGAAAGAGGCAATTAGCCCCCAAAAAGGTCTCTGGCAGGACAGAATGATATTGCCCTTGACGTGATTGGCACTGCTGCAGGCCGCCCCAATAAAACGCCGATAAATAAGCCGAAAAAAAAAAAAAAAAAAAAAGGATAGAAACCGTCCTCCGATCAGCCAGGCCCAAGAAAATCCTCCCAGTCATTAAATCAAAAGTAAAATATGTACAGCGAAATCGTTAGGGATGAGAAAAGAAGAGAGCCGATGACAGGCCTATGGAAGTAAGAAGCGGATAGAGGAGAGGGCGAAATAGGAAGAAGAAGAAACGATAATTATGCATTATATCAGCGCAAGATGTTGGACGCATCAATGCTATAGATTTGTTCATTTGATAGATTAGGGTATTTCGTGTCGAATGACGGTGCCGGTGTCGCTAGCACCGCTGCTTGTCTGCAGCTGATTCTCTTCATACCACCTTTGCTTGGCGCGCTTGACCTCTCGCAAGGCGTGGCCTTCTTCAAGCGCATTCATGGCAGCTCTGATGCTCGCATCGCTGGTATGACAAGTTAGTTGTAGGAGCGGGAATACGTGTGCAAATTTATGGGGGAAATGCTTACGTCTTGTTGGATCCCCATCCGGTTCCCAGCACTTTCCCTTGAACGCCCCAGCCGGTAAAGTAGACGGTGAAGCAATAGCCGCCCTGGTTCCCACCGAGCCCGTCGGTCCAACGGTATTCTATTGTGACGTTTTTACCGCCGACGAGGCTGGCGATATCATTCTTGGCGGCCTTGTTGAGGGGCTTTTCCTTGTTGTATTCTTCAGCGATCTCCTTCATCCGGGGCTCGATGAGATCCTTGACCCATTCGTCGACAATCTCGGGGCCACGGTCGAGGAGCAGACCACCGACGTAGGCTTCGAAGAGGTCGGCGAGGGCCTTTGTGCGGGCGACGACCTCGGCGTGTTTGCGTTCGCCGGTGATGAGGGACTTGTCCAGTTTGTACATGAGGGACCACTCGTAGAGGTTCTTGTTGCTGATGATGCTGGAGCGGATGGTGGTCATGAGGCCCTCGCGGAAGGTGGGGAAGCGGGAGAAGATGTAGCGAGTGACAATGGCGCCGAGATAGCTGTCGCCGAGGAACTCGAGGCGTTCGTTGTGAAGGCCGGCTTCACCAATCATGGAAGAGGCGCCGTCGACGACGGATTTGTGGGAGAAGACCTGGGTTCGGATATGGTCGTTTTCGAGGCTGGGGAGTTCGGGCGGCCAGATCTTGGCGCGTTTGACGGTGGAAGAGTCGGCGGTGAGGGTGGAGAAGGGGACCGGCGGGACGGAGCTGGAGGTGGACAGGGAACGAACGCTGGCTGACCCGGCGGAGGCCTTCCTGGAGGCTGCTTCGGCGATACGGGGCTTGACGGGCTCGAGGGTGAGGCCGGTGGTGGTGGTCTTGATGATGGAGATGGGCCCAGGGGCCTGGATCGGGGAGGAGGAAGAGGAGGAGGAGGAGGCGGCGGCGGCGGCGGCGGCGGCGGTGGCGGCATGAGAGAGCCAAGGGAGCGAGCCCTCGAGGTGCATTGCCTTCATGGTCTTGACAAAGCTGGAACGCTCACGGCCGAGAACGCGATCGAGCAGCGAGAAGGCGGCGTCGGGGCTACTGTCGTCGACGAGGTGGAGCAGACGGGCGAGGGAGGCATTGAAGGTATTGAAGGCGCGGCTGAGACGGTCGCCCGAGTCGTCGAAGGAGACGTCGCCGACATCAGCGCCGGTGTCGGAGAGCTCGTCTTCGGAGGAAGGGACGTCTTGGAGCTGGGAGGCGTATTCGGCGCGGGCGCGGTGGCGCTTCCCGGGGTGGTTGTGATGTTGGTGATGAGTATGAGTATGAGTATGACTGCGCCGGGGGCGATGGGGGGGGAGGGCGACGGGGGAGTTGCCGGTGTGGTAGGAGACGAGGCCGCCGTAAAGAGGAGTGGAGGCCTCGGACAGCTTGCGCTTGCGATCGCGGTCGACGGCGAGCATGTTGAGACAGTTGGTGATGATTTGTGAGAAAGGTGGGAAGAGAAGGTGGGATGTGGTGTTTATGTTGTATTTATTGTTTTATTATTTACTTATTTATTTGTCGCGCACACGGCAACGGCCAGAACACGAATACTGCATAAATTACTGAAAATATTGCATAAATACGTAAATACTTGCATAAATACGTAAATAACGTATAAATAAGTAATACTTACATAAATACTCAAGCACTTACTTATAAACACCGTATACACTGGATAAACGCTCTGTTATCGATAGGCGCCGCTTGGCAGGACCGACAAGACAAGACACCTCTCCCTCATCTCGCTTGTCACCAGTTTACATCATCATCATCACCACCACCACCACCGCCAACATGATACTCCTCCCCCTCCTCCTCCTCCTCCTCCTCCCCTTTGTGGCCTCAATCTCCGTCTCCGGCGGCATCAAGCCAAACGCCCTGCTCCCTTCCCTCGCCCAGCTCCCAGCCTCAACCTCCGTCTCCCTCTCCGCCGACTCCCTCGCCGACTCCCGCTTCTCCCACATCCTCGCAAACGGCGCCTTCCGCTTCCACGACGTCCGCCCGGGCTCTTACCTGCTCGAGGTCCACTGCCGCTCCCATGTCTTCCCGTCCTTCAGAGTCGACGTCGCCCCCGACGGCTCCATCGACATCTTCTCCACCTTCCGCGGCAACGAATGGACCAATCGCGGCGAGAGGAGGCCTCACCCCCTCGCCATCTCTCCCGCCAAGGCCTCCGAGTTCTACCAGGCCCGCGAGGGCTTCAACCCCATGAAGCTGCTCGGGAACCCTATGATTCTCATCGCCATCGTTGCCATTGGCGGCATGACTCTGATGCCCAAGATGGTCGAAAATAGTACGTACATCTCCATCCTCCCCCGAACAAGTGCTGACTGAATGCAGTGGACCCCGAGACCCGCGCCGAATTCGACAAGCAGCAGCAGAGCTCCGTGCTCGGGAACCCGCAGAACAATCCCCTGCAGAGCTTCGACATGGCCAGCTTCCTCGCCGGCTCCTCCAGCAAGAAGCAGCCCTCCGCCGCCGCCAGCGGATCCAAACGGAAATGAGCGTATTTACATTATTATTATTATGATTATTATATATTTAATCTTGTACCCCAAAACAATAAAGCTATGACCCAATCGACTGCTCCCCGAGACTGCCAATCAACATGATGAACATGAATGAGCCCCTCCGCCGGCACAAACATCGCGTCGCCCTGCCCCACGCTAACCGCCACCGCCCCAGGATTGCCGTCCCCCGCCGATGAGCAGCTCTGCGGCTCCAGAGATCACAACCAGCGCCTCGTGCGTCGTGCTGTGGAAATGCCATGTCTTTTGTACATGGTGTACCGCCAGGACGGATCCCACCCGTGCAATATCTCCCTTACCCGTATATGCTGGTCGGTCGTCGGTTTTGAAATGACGCACCTTGTTGTCCCCGTTGGATTCTACGACTGACGTTGCCCACCCACGCGAAACTTCCGGAATAATACTGTATATAAAATATATGTACAACTTGAAGACTTGCTCAACTCCCCGAAAGCAATACCAAAAGGAATAACAAAAGAAACTAAAAAGTCACCATCATTAAACCCCCAACAAGACAATAATTCCTCTTTTTTTTTTTTATGTGCAAAAAGGCAAAAAAACAACCCCACCAATAATCGTGCGTATAAAAACACCCCGAGTGAATGCATGCCTCTAGAATCGGAACTTGCTCTCCTTCTTCTTCCGCGCATTGTCCTCCTCACGCTTCTGACGCTTCCGGCTCTCAGAGGCGATGAGATCCGAGAGATCTTCTTGGAATCCCTGTCTGTCACGCCTCTGCTGCTCCATCTCGCGCTCGTACTTCGCCTTGACCGCCTCCTTGCTGAGCCCGTCATCCTCCTCCAGCGTCGCTGCGTCGATCGATACATCAATATCTCCCGGCTTCTTGCGCTGATCGCACACATGATTTCGTCAGTACATCAATAAAGACACAAGGAAATGAAATGCAGGATTACGAACCTTGCGGTCTTCTTGTCCCAGCACGGGCATCTGCCCGCCCTTGGATACATCGTACGCGTGCTGTCCTCCAAACAAACCGCGAGACCTGATCTCCTGCTCCGGTAGCACCGTGTACAGTGACTTGGGCCCGTCTTCGTCATCCTTGTCCGATGGCTTCGACTTCCGTAGATCAATGTACTCCGGCGCATCGAATTCGCTGGGTACCGAGCTGATCATTCCGGACGGTGTCGCCATCCCCGAAGGCGTCTGCAGCCCAGCTCCAACGTCGTCCTCCTCGTCCTCGTCCTCTTCCTCATCCTCATCCTCGTCTTCTTCCTCCGATTCGATCTCCTGTAGCTCACCCCAAATCGTCCGATCCACCGGTTCCTGCGCTTCCGCTGGTTCCTGCGGTTGCAGAACACCAAAAACATCGCCGTACAAGGGCCTGTTGAACTCATCCACCGGCGGCTTACCCCAGCCACCCGGATGGAAACCCCACGCTGCGCCGGCGGGAATCGGCGCGTTCAGCCCAGGAACCTTGAGAGATGGATAACTTGGCGGTGGGCCGACTCGTTGCATATTGATCAGCCACGGAGGCGGGGCATTAGGCGGCATATTTAGTGCTTCCTTCAACTCTTCCGAAAGTTCTCCAGGACGTCTATCCTTAAGATTCGTCTCCATCTCCTTCCCTTCGTAGTATACCTCGCCGTACATGGTCAATGGGGGTTTGACCTGGAATCTGAAAAATGCGTCGTGTAACTTCTGATAGTCGATATCCAGCTTGCCCATCTTCGGCTGGACCCGCTCGCGCTGCTTCTGTTTGAGCGACCTTTCGTCGTCCTTCGTGTTGTCCCGCATCTCCATGATGCCCGTGGCTTTGATGAAGGCCGGGAGGTCGAATGGCGGTTTCTCGACACCTCGCTTAGACGACAGGTATTCGCGTTTTAGCGACCAGTGACCGGGGACGGGGACGCAGTTGCGGTACGATTTCAAGTGAACTAGGAGGCGAGGGTCAGAGGACGATGTATCCGTCCATTCGACGATTTCGGGCCTCTTCACGAGAGCCTAGAGGATGGGTTAGCATATGATCCGTTCAAAAGACGGTCTTGGAATCAAAACGCACTTTAAGTTCGGCGACGCTCAGCTTATCACGGGCCTTGCGTGCCTTTTTGCTAAGCCTGGCTTCGACATCGACTTGCTCCGCCTCTTCGTCTGGAATATCATCTTCATCGTAGAAAACTTCTCCCTTCCTGTCCTCCACGTTCTCCTTGTCGTCTTCCTAAATACAGAATGGGAATCGTCAGCAACTGTTGACAAAAGATACGTCAAGATAAATCCGAGAACACGTACGCCAGCAGCAAACTTCTCCATAATCCTCTTGTACTCGGCGAAGGAGGCGTCATCCTGATCGAGGTTCAGATCGCTAAGGTCAAAGTTAGGCGTGACTTCAGGAACAAGCGATAACTGGACTTGTTGCTGCTTCTGACCAGGAGCTAAAGTGAAGGAGCTGGAGGATGCGAGAGTGGCCGTCGATGCAACCTGCGAAAACCACAATCATTCTTGTTAGCATCATCTGAATCCTAATAGACAATACACACGCGACGGACGAGGAGGGGCCTCTAGCACGTACGGATTCGGTGTCAGAATCTGCGACGCTACCGCCATTCTGTTTCCGCGCGACCTCCTTCTTGTGCTTCTTTCTTTCGCGCTTCAGCTGGTTCTTGGTCAATTTGCGAGGCTTGCCGGCTGTCGACGACGCGGCGGACCCGTTCGCGGCGGAATCCGCTAGGACAACGGCGCCGCTGATGACCTCGGTCATTCTAGTTGAGAACGGACTTTCCAACAGTCGCTTCCAGCGGTACGGATAGTGTGATGTAGCACGTCGACCTATACGGCCAGGGGTGTCGGATAGGAATGGTGATGGTGGTCGATGATGGTGGTGGTGGTGGTGTTGTTGTTGTTGTGTGGCGATGGAGGAATGAACAAATTTGGAGGGAGAACTCCGTTTGAAGTGATGCGTCAGGCACAAAAATGTGCCTTGCACCCGACGCAGCCTTCTGAATTAACAACGTAACCTCTTCCGCTCCTTTCGTCAACCCCCCCTCCCTCTTCCTTATATCCTTCTCCTCCTCCTTATTCTCTTCTTACTTCGCTGCTCACGATCGTTCGTGATATCAACATCAATCGGCCTCTCGCTCTATCAACTAGCCCGCCGAGTCTTACTGCTACCTGTCACGTCGTCGTCACCTTCCTGCGCTTTGGCTGGCCCTGCTTTCGCTGTGACCCACCCTCCGGCAAACGTCTCCGGCAGCCGTTTCCGACGCTCGTTACCGCATATATATTCCGACCTGCTGCTCGCCCGACTGCTCTGGCTATCGTCTTTCGCATCGCCGAGATCGTCCGAGGTTCTTTCTCTCCGCAATTCGGTCTACCGATTCTTTGACATCAGCATCGCCTTCGCTCCGAAGCGTCAACGCAGCCGCCACTACAGCCACCAGCTAAGCCAAGACCTCAGCTCAGATTTCTCCGGGCCTTGTTCCGTCCCTTGCAGCTATGCGGTCACCGCAGAGCGCAACGTCTGGCGAGCCAGGCGCCTTCCAGCTCCCCCCCGCAGGCAGCGGCAGCGGCAGCAATGGCCATATCCTACCCAACGGCAATACGTTTAGCAAACCAGACTCATCGCAACGAGAGATATCGCCTGGTGGCCACAGAAAGTTGCACAATCGGACAAATTCGATACAGCAGGCCTTCAACAACATCAGGAAGAGAAGTGGCTCCACCGCCGAGATAGTCGAGAAACTCAACGCTCCGATATCATACAAGCTAGTGGTACGTGTCACCAGAAGCACCGTTGTCGAAACAACTACCCTCCCCTTTCCTCACAGAGGAAGCCATTGAGTCCATCCGCTAGATTTCGCTTGCAATGGGTGTAACTAACCGTCACTGTTCCTTAGGCAATGTGTATATGCTGGTACGTCGCATAAAAGTGCTTTCGGGCTCTCAATGCAACAACTTGGTCCGTCTGATTTCGGAATGCTAACTGTTTCCCCCCCGCATCTAGGTATCTTTCGTCCGCTGTCACAAATACATCCTCAAAATCGATTCTCAATGCTTTCAAGCAACCTGTGACCCTAACCATCGTTCAATTCGCCTTTGTGACGGGGTGGTGCCTGTTCCTGTCAACAGTACGCCATTTAGCACCTGGAAAAGTAATCCCGGGCATCCGAGGCGGCCTCAAATATCCATCGCGGGAGATCATCAAGACGACGGCGCCGATGGCTCTGTTCCAGGTCGGAGGCCACATAACGTCGAGCTTTGCGACCAGCCGGATCCCTGTATCCCTGGTTCACACGATCAAAGTACGTAGATGAGTGTCAAAAACAAAGATGGTCAATTGAAGACTAATTTACTTTCTCGCTTTCACTAGGGTCTCTCGCCAGTGTTCACAGTCTTCGCGTACCGATTTTTCTACGATGTCCGGTATCCACGGTCGGTTTATGGGTCGCTAGTGCCACTCACAGTCGGAGTGATGCTGGCGTGCTCGTTCGAATTCCGAGGCAATTTCATCGGCATTGTTAGCGCACTGGTGGGCACGGTGGTATTTGTGACGCAAAACATTGTATCGAAGAAGATTTTCAACAACGCCGCGCGGGCAGACTACGACCGTACGCAAGGTGTAAAGCTTGACAAGCTCAACCTGCTGGCTTACTCATCCGGGCTGGCATTCTTCCTGACAACCCCGTTATGGCTATCCTCTGAAGGGTTCGCACTGTTGCATAAGTACCGGTCCGGAGAAAAGATGATACTAGAGGGGCACAACAAGCTGAGCGGGTGGCCGCTCTTCTGGGAGTTTGTCTTTAACGGAACGTCGCACTTTGGCCAGAACATCATCGCATTTGCCATCCTGAGCATGGTAGAGCCGGTTACGTACTCGGTTGCGAGTTTGATCAAGCGGATATTCGTGATTGTGATGGCCATAATTTGGTTCGGTAACATGCCCACGAGGATCCAGGGAGTGGGAATCGTATTGACGTACGTCCTTTTTTTCCCTTTCTCTTACGCTGATATTCCTTGTATTGCTTGATTCATAATGCTGACAGATTGTGTGAGGATTGTTTAGTTTTTTCGGGCTGTATCTTTACGACAAAGCTAAAGACCTCGACCGCCGGGAGAAAGCTAAGATTGATCGGAAGCCTGAGCTGCTACCGCTGTCGACAGACCCGAAGCTGCGCACATCACCTGCACCACCAGGGATGTATGCGCTGCCGCAGCATCCAACCAGCAGTGCGCTGAACTCATCACAGGTTAACGGTGGGGGATACCACCACCCCCGACGAGGAGGCGCGGTGGGCAATGCAGCTGGCACGGCTGCAGCAGGATCAACCCCGAATTCGGCTGTTTCGGAGAAGATGGCGGCTACGGCGAACGGGTACACCGGGCTCGGAATCACGACTGAGGGAGAGCCGGCTTTGCTTCCCGGAACACGGCAGGAGAGCACCTGGAAGCCGAACGAGGTATGGACAAACAGGGTGGCTGTCAAGCCGAATGGGATTACAACATAACCATAGGTTTCGACTTTTTTTGTTTGGACAGGTTTAGGAAATATTTTAATGATAATGTAATGTACTATGGCCATTAGACGCTGTTCGTTTTTTGTTTTCACGCTTTGACCCTGCATATGTACACTGAAATTTTGGACTTGGGGGTTTTCTTTCTAATGTTCTGGGATTTAGGAGGGGTATAGAGCCGGAGGTTTTCGAAAAAGTATTTGCCTTTCTATGTTTCATGTAGGATATTTTTTCTTAGTGGGCTAGGGTGGATATATTTTTGCGGGGGTTATAGGATACGGATGGACGCCAATTAGGATGGCTATATATGCTCATGCTGAGGATTATGCATGGAACCAAAATTATATTACAATCAAAGATGAGATGCGGCATTCCTCCTTGTATGTTCCAGACATGACAAATTGCACAACAGAGCGATCAGACTCCAATTCAAATGTTGAGGCAAGGGTGTAACTCCAATTTGGTATGCACAACGTGCAGGGTATATGTATAAAAGCAGTGAAGCAAGCAAAAGATATGAACTCCTAACGAATGAAACTTGTCATGTCATCCGAGATATTTCAACCGCGGAGGAGGCGGAGGCGGAGGGGGCAGCTATAGAGGGCTTGTTAGACGTCCCCCGTGTAACCCTGGCCACTGCCGCTACCGCCGTAGGCGGTGACCTAGAGCCGAAATGTTAACCGAGCACAATTAAAGCAGGTGAAAGACGGAGGTCTGGAACATACAACTCTGTCTTGCTCAATGTTAGGCCTCCAAGCAGCATTGATATTCGCTGCAGTCTCGGCGTTGAACTTTGCACTGGAGAGAGAGAGAGAAAAGAGGTTAATAGAGAAGAGATAAAGTGATTTTGGCGTGCGAAGGAGGGTTGCTCACATGACAGACTGGGCAGCTTCGAAAGAGTAGGCCTTGACGATAGCTATATGGAACGCGACAGGGGGGCAAGTTAGCAAACTACGATAGAAAGACATGCGAAAGACGAGAAGAGGGGCAAGTAGCACGCACAGAATTTGTGGGTGATTGTGGCGCCCATTCCTTCGAGCGTTTTGATCAGGTCGCTGACAACTGCTTCCGGTGCAGTATCAGGGAAGCTAATCATCCAAGTGACGGTGGGCTCCTGGCCACTGGAAGCAATGGCAGCAGCGGTGGAAAAGCCGACGAAGAGAAGGAGGATGGAGAGGAGGAGCTTGAGGGGCTGCATGTTGTCGAAGGTTGTAGAAGGGAGGAAGTATTGTATTGGTAGTAGTAAGGAGGTAAGTACCCTAGCACCTAGTACGTACTGAAGTAAGTCGGTATGAGTTCTTGAAGCAGTTGAAAGGTTATCTGATGGTGACGATGACGATGACGATGGAGAGAGAGGCCAGACAGATGACCATACGTTCGGTCACGTGATGGTGCTATGAAACTCGAAACCCATCGCGTGCCCAAACAACACCTTGTCGAAAGAAAGAAATCAAAATCAATTTATTCAACAAGTCGGAAATCCAATGAACCGCTACGCCCCCAGCTATCGCGACAGGGACCGCCGCTCTCCCTCCTGCGACAGAGACAGAGACAGAGATCGAGACAGGGATCGGGACCGGGACCGGGACAGAGACAGAGACAGAGACAGAGACAGAGACAGAGACAGAGACCACCGGCGCTATCGCTCACCCTCACCACCGCGTCGCCGCCCCGGCAGCAGGTCGCCAGCTTCCAGACGTCCTCCCCGGTCTCCGTCACCAAGGAGAGCCATCGATTCATATACCCCCGGCGGACCCTTTGGCCGCAGGAGACACAGTCGGTCGCCGCCGCCGCCGCCGCCTCCCAGGGCTGATTGCTATGTCCCTTCCTCTGGAGGCAGCTGGAGGCCCGGGGACAGAGACCGAGATCGCGACAGAGACCGTTCACGCCGACGACGGTCCAGGAGCCCGCTGTTCGGCCGTCCACGCTCGCGGTCCCGCAGGAGATACTACAGCAGCCGATCCAGAAGCCGGAGCCCCATCCGCCGTCCGCCTCGCTCCCCTCGAACCCCCCGATCCCACTCCAGGACTCCTCTGCACCTGGCCAGACGCATCCGGTCCCCATCTCCCGGCAGGCATGCCACCGCCCGTCGATATCGTAGTCCCAGCCCGCGGGGGGCGCGCTCGCCTTCATACCGACGTCCGCGGCTGTCTCGATCGCCAGAAAAGCAGCCGAGAGAGAGCAAGGACGGGGTGGCCTCTCCTGCACGCTCCTCCGACAAGAAGCCCGCGCCTGCAGCGACTACTTTAACCGCTGCCGCTGCCGCTGCCGCTGCTCCTGTTATTGTTACTGCTGCTGCTGCTGCCCCTCCTCGCCCAGCTCCCTCTCTCCCTCTCCCTCCTCCTCCTCCAACTTCGTCCGCCAAGAAACCACCCGCCGCCGCCAGACGCCTCTCGCCCGAACGCGCTACTCTGATCAGGTCCAAACCCGACTCGCCGCCCAACAGCAGCCGCACTCCCCGGTCCATTCATCAGCGCTCTCCCTCTCCCTCTCCCGCAATGGGTTCCTACAGTCATCCTCGCGACCGGGATCGGGACCGTGGCTCGTCTGCGAGGACCCCGCTTCCGCGTGACGGCACTCCAAAGCGTCCTGCTCTCTCTCCCTCGAGGCCTCGCCATCCCTCTCGCGAGGCTAGAACCCCTCTATACGACTCTCGCGATGCTAGGTCCTCCCGTCCTCACTCTCCACCCCGCCGGCCCGTTGCATCTCCCATTCCATCCGCTTCAGCCACTACTCCTACTGGGAAAACGAGGTCTCCGCCCCGCGGGCCTGCTGCCGATAGACGGCCCGGTAGCCCTCCCCGCCAGCCACGAGCCGCAGCTCGAGCCCGCTCCAGAAGCCCCATGCAAATCGACTCCAGAGAGCACTCTGCCGCTGCTTCTATTCCTCCTCCCAGAGACACTCCATCTCGCCCAGCATCTGATGATCCATCGAAAGCTATCAGAGACTCAATCAAACCACCCGCAACGCCTTCCGGTGCTACTTCATCTACAATCAAGCCTCGCGCTACAGCTCCAACCACCCCAGCTTCAACGGCACCAACAACGACGAGTGCAGCATCCGAGGCTACTCCATTCGCACCGCCCACAGGTCCGAAGAACATGGTCGTCCCGACGGGTCCTCGAGCCAGCACATACCACCATCACACGCCCTATCGTAGCGGTGGGTACCACGGCAATTCCATGTCGCACTCGTTGGCTCCGCCTCCACCACGCCAGCCAGCGGCACCTCCCCAGCCACTTATTGTAGGCCCACCTATCAAGCCCGGCGGGCAGCTCCTACCCCCTATCAACTCGGAGATTGCAGACCGACTACACCGACTCAAGGTCGACCAGGCCAAGCTAGAAGATGAAGTCCGCATTGCGCAGGAGAAGCAGCGCAAGAGCATGATGGAGTGGGAGAAAGGCGAGCGGGAGCTAGCGATGCTGTCGTTGCGCTTAGATATTCTGGAAAGAGCATCGAATGAGGGATATGTGGAGGGTAATGGCGGAATCGGAGGAGGCTACACGAACGGTATTCACACTTGAGCTTTCCTTCTCCTTCTCTTCCTCCCCTTTAAGTTTCTCCGTTTCCATATTCGTCTCCCTTCTGTTTATACGCATAATAGTATGATGGGCGCACATTTGGATTCATTGCGCTACCTTGCATGGCTTGGATGGACGCGGCTGGTGTTCTTCTCTTTACTTGTACTACTATAAAACATGATACATAGACCCGGGAAGCTAAATCGCAGCTCACTTTCTTAATTTCACTATTATTAAAAGCTAAGGCTGAATATAAATTAATCAGGCATCAAACCAGCTGCAAAATTGAAGAAAGAAAACATCCAGCGCCAGATTGTTGAGACTAATAAGCCGACGGTTTAGCCTTCACTCCGTTGATCCATAACGGCAGGTGCGCACCCGATACCATCGATTCTCCCGAAAGGGCTAATTCCATGCGATAAGCCAACATGGGTTCTGACGCTGTGCCACGGCAAGCACGCGCGCTCACGGACAGGTTTCGCGGAACCCTGTTGCTGCATACGAGGTGGTAGCCGACGAAAATGGAAACTGTTAGTAGTCTCAATTAGTCACTCTGCGATAGACTCAGCAGCTGGAGAGCAGCAGCAACGCGAGCACCCATGACCTCAAGATGCTTAAATTCTCGATGAAGGAACGACTATTACGGCTGTATCTGCTTTATGGATTTTAGATCGATACCAGATCGCAGAGCTCGAAAGAAAATGGCTTCGATACTTACCTTGGCCAAATCACCCGAAATCCTTTACCTCATCCTCGCCTACCTTTCCGAGCAGGAAGTTTTCCGCCTCCTACAAACATGCCGGATTCTTTATCCCATCTGCTATGAGCAGTTTTGGTCTTCCCTGGTCTTCGACAACCGTCATGATGACCTGTTTTTTGGGGGTCCCACCCCTTATGGACGGCAGTGCGACCAAATCTACACAATTATCAAAAACCAGGGGGTTGACGCATTGGGATTCAAGCATACCAAGTTGCTGGGGCTCGGCCGTGACGTCTTTGATACGTTTGTCTATAATCGAAGACGTGCGTTGATACGTTGCCTCAGGGAACTTCTTGACAGTGGGAAGATGAAGCCACAACGGGTGACGCTGAACATGGGTGCCTTTGGTACGTACGATATAGGTCCAATACCGTTTGGGTGTTATCAGGAGTAGACCAGGTGGTTGATTAAGTGTGCTACAGGAGTTAATCGCGAAGAGTTCGCTGCTGAGGATGAGCGGACTAAAATCATTCGTAGCCTGAAGGAGTATTCGTCAACCAAGTCACCCCGAGAGTTTACCCTTGGGATTACCTCAAGTTTTGTGGGTGCGATATCTGAGTTCTTCGAACTCGACAAAATCACAAAGCTTTCGATAAACATCCTCTATCGATCTGCCTCGGACCATAGTACCCCCCCCAGGGCTTTGAAAGGCTGGACGACGAACGGACCAACCACAGAGCACGTCGCGGAGCTGACAAACATACTATCCAAAACAACTAACCTCAAGTGTTTCTCCTGGGAATCAAAAGGGTGCAGGCACCATCCGCACCAAATGTCTGATCTATTCAGCAATCTACAGAAACTCCAGGCTGTCTTTACGAACTTCCAATATTTGCACACGCTTGTACTCAAAACATTTCTCTTCCATCCGTCTTTCTTCGTTGTTCCGCCTAGAAGTGTCAAGACACTCGTGCTTGAGAGTCACACCTCGCCTAAATGGTGGCAATCATTTGCTTCTTGTCCCCTCGCATCTGTTAGGCACTTGGTGATAATAGGCCCCAGGGAGAACGTTTTTGATCTCCGTGGGTTTGTCGCTGACTACGAGAGGCTAAGGATTGATTCCATCATGCTGGGAGGGGTTTCGATCAGCGGACTGAGGACCTACTCGGCCGGCTCGCAGTTCCTACCTATCGATCTAGACGAATGCGTGCTGATGAGCAACAGGGGATTGGACCGTCAATCTGCAAGAGCTGCAGCGCAACGATGTATGATCAAGTCGATTGGGAAATCTCGGACCGTACTTAACAACAGAATATCTACTTTGTCACCAGTCCTCACGGATATATACGCAAGACAGCTAGCAGAGGATGAAGACGTGGACCCACGGGGACTCGCCGTTGCAGACTCGGTGCGAAGGTTCATGTTTGGATTCGGCAGCGAAGAAATTTGCAAGTGGGGGGTTGCGAGACAGCGCTCGGAACAATTGGCTGAGGGGGCTAAGTCGGCACTGATCGGTGCTGTTCGGAGCTCCATACAGAGGCTTAAGAATGAATACACATTAAGGATTGTGGATGGTGCCGAGAATGTTACCCAGGCAGAGTTCATAGAAGACTGTCTGCGGGTAATAATGAAGGGACCCGAAGTCGAGAAGAAGCTTCAATTGGAGTCAATCAGGAAGCAAGCTGGAACCCTTGCGACTGGATACACGGAGGGGCTACAGAATTCGCTGAAGGACGTTGAAGGGAGTCTGCTAGATAGCTGCGTCGACGATATGCTGGAGAGTCGGGTGACGGAAGTGGAAGCCATCACCAGCAG
Source organism: Drechslerella coelobrocha (assembly GCA_036971555.1). Taxonomy (NCBI): domain Eukaryota; kingdom Fungi; phylum Ascomycota; class Orbiliomycetes; order Orbiliales; family Orbiliaceae; genus Drechslerella; species Drechslerella coelobrocha. The sequence continues at coordinate 3,115,364 of JAJTUH010000004.1, forward strand.
ATGGGCGAAGATGCTGATGGATGATGCTGGCCCGCTACCGGCCAATGCAAAGATGCAAGCTCCAAGTCGCGGTTTATAGCTATTCTCTACTTTATTGATTTATTTCTTTTAAATTTTAATAAATAATATGATTTTCTTCCATTTCTATTCTATTTCGCAGTATGATTGAATGGGTTGCTGCTGTTGGATGTTGCGACGCCCAAACTTAGCCAGCATCGCATTGCGCGCCTGGATCGCCTTACCTAACAGCATGAATGAATAAACCGCCAGACACCAAATGGCATAATAGACAAGTGTCTACCTACCTAGGTACTTAGGTACTTAAGTACTACTAACGTTAATAATACGACCGGACGGCTGTGGTCACCGCCGAGGTTTTAGCGCGGGCCCCAACGCTGGGCTGCAGGCCGGGCTCCGGGCTGTCGGTCTGAGCAAAACATCGAGAATACGAGCCTCAACGAGGTGCCCCAACAGCAGCTGCAGCGAGAGTATAGAAGCATAGAAACAGAGATGTCAGCATACGCATCAAGATGGCTAAGTAGTTAATTGGTCTTGTACCCCGATCGCGAACCGTCCCCGGCGCATAATACAAAGCGCAGCTACTTGCCGTTGCACTTGGGTTTGTTCACTACATTGACATATTTTTAACATTTGCAATCTGATATTGTTTTTTTATAACGGTGGCCCCTGGCGGTCCAGCCGAGAGGCCTCCCAACGAAATTTCGCCGAAAGCAGCGACCGACAGCGAGCTTCTCGGCCACCCATCTCGTTTCTTCTCCTCCTTTTCATTGCTGCTTTCATCTTCTCTTCTCCCTTCTCGCCATCTCGCTCGTTAGCCATCACCTTTAGCATCGATACATCGTTTTTTCTGCCGTTAGAATAGGTTCGTGGCCCATCCCCATGCCCCTGTTGTAGCTCTGGCGTTTGATGCGGCAGGTACCCTTTCGGCAGCTGATTCCAAACCAGGGTCCTTAGCTCGAGAAACACTCTGATTCCCACTACCGCGAAAAGACCACTGGCTCTTTCACAAGCTAGAAGGCACTGTCTTTCTCGCGAAATCTCACACCTGAGCTGCACGATACATCCAACGGACGAGCCTTCGTGACGAAAATCTGCTCCCTTTCGTTCCCTATACGGCCCGCGAAGACACCGCTGCTATTGTATCAAGGCACAAACCACAATGTCGGGTGCTGTCGTCGACCCTGCTAGCCCGGCGGCCATTCCCGCCGCCCCGTCCCTCAAGAAGAAGCCGGTGTCATTTAGCAATCTACTGCGTACGTTATTCCATACCCCACTACCCCAGCACGCCATGCGCATACTGACCTGATACCTGGAGGCTAGTTGGTGCTGGGTTGAACATGTTTGAGTAAGTTGAGGAATCATAAGTTGCACCAGGTAGACAGCCATTGGCATGAGGACTACCGATAGCTGATTTGGGACATCTTGTTTTTACTTTGCGTAATTCCACAGGGTTACAACCTTAGGCCAGGTACGCAGTGCACCTGCAATCAATGCTTATATCGTTAAACAAAGATGCTAACATCGCGTATTATAGCCACTGGAGGTCATCAAGGTACCGTATCCACGTCTTCCATGCGCCTGAATTCTTTCAGGCTGTATGCTGACACTGCATTTTGCACAGACGCACATGGCTGCCAACAGAGGGGACACGTTACCTAGCTCAATCCCTAAGATCTGGGCGAGAGGTGGAGTATTTGGCTGTAGGTTGCACACTCCAGACTCGTTTTTCCCACGTTATATAGCTAACTCTGCGTGTCTGTAGTCTACCAGGGCTTAATCCCATGGGTGCGTTATATTTCTAATTGACTAGTCTCCCACAAATGCTTACAATGCGGACGAGAGTAGGCTTGGATTGAAGCTTCGACTAAGGGCGCCGTCTTGTTATTCGTCTCCTCGGAAGCCGAGTACGTCATTACAACCCCCACAATATCACATTCTTGCTAGCGCTTTTCTAACCGCCATACCGCAGATACTACGCCCGTGCGGCTGGCGCTGCACCATTCCTAGCAGGTATCTCTGGAGGTGTCGTCGGTGGTGTCGCTCAAGCATATGCCACCATGGGTTTCTGTACATGCATGAAGACGGTTGAAATCACGCGCCACAAGCAGGCAGCATCAGGTGCCAAGCCGCAGTCCTCGATGGGCGTCTTCATGGACATTTACCGTCGCGAGGGTATCCGTGGGATCAATCGGGGTGTTAACGCTGTTGCGATCCGACAAATGACAAATTGGGGCAGTCGGTTCGGTTTCAGCAGACTGGCAGAGCAGGGTATCAAAAGAGCGACTGGAAAAGGCGAGAGGGACTCGCTGAGCGCAGCGGAGAAGATCGCTGCATCGGCGGTGGGCGGTGGGCTGAGCGCATGGAACCAGCCGATTGAAGTTATCCGTGTGGAGATGCAGAGCAAGACAGTCGACCCCAACCGGCCGAAGAACCTGACGGTCATGAAAGCGTTCAAGTATGTTTTCCGTTATAGTTTTCCTTTCCTCCCTTTTTTGGACACTTTTGATCGGTTGCTTATGCTGATTTGCGACACAGCTACATTTACCAGAACAATGGGCTGAAGGGGCTGTACCGTGGTGTCACGCCCAGAATAGGGCTCGGAATTTGGCAGACGGTATGCATGGTGGGCATTGGTGATATGTAAGTTTGCCCGATGGATATTTGTTGCTTTTATTATAGTAGGCTAACCAAGGATCTTACTTTTCTTTCTTTCTTTTGAACGAAATACAGGGCGAAGGAGGCAGTTGAGCAGCTCACTGGGCAGAAGGTTACCGCAAAGCATTGAGCGAGCCGATTTCAGTAGATAGCTTTTTTTTTTCTTCTTCTTTTTCTTTTCTGCCTTGTATCTTTGAGCTCGAGAAAGGGGACAATTTTATATACGGGATAAGATTCGGTCTTTGGTTTATAGAGATTGGCTGCAGGGTGTGTTTGGTGGTAAATGCTACACTGCACCGCGCTGCGTTGCTCTGTTTCTGTGTCATCTATATAATTTACTTGAGTACTTACTTATATATACAAGCGCAGGCGGGGTGCTGGCGGGCATCCGGTGTCTTCATTTCCATCCGTTCCACATTACATTATTACATTTCCGTAGACGATATTAGATACGAAGTACTTATTTATATGTTGAAGCCTCCGCGATGCCTCGGCGTTGCGACAGACGCTGCCGATGACACACGAGCCGTCCGGGTTCCCGAACAGGCAGCGGCGGGTGGGGCAAACAACTATGCACGCACCCACGCCACGGAAGACGCCTCGGATTCAGCGTCAACTATATTACTTCCCTGCTTAATTAATTACTTAATATTGTTATTATTGTCGTTTAGCTCCTCGCTCTCGCCCATTTGCATTTCCCCGTCATCGCCATTTCATATTCCTCCAAGGTAAACACCGCCCCGATCAAGTCCACTTTACCTGCTCGGTATATATATCTGGTCCGCACGAAGCGTCCTTCTCTCCCTTCATCAGTCCTCCTGCACGCGGCCGGCAGCTGGGAAGCAGTTTGAGCAAGTCCCTCCGTCCCGCAGCTCACCCCGGTACAACCACCCAACCAAACAAGCTCGTTCCGCACCAAGACATGCTGCTGTAGGAGCTGTCTGCAGCCTCTCGTTCCTGCTCCGCCGTTACACACGGGGCAACCAACCTCACCGCTACTTCGCGCACAAGGTGGTTTCTAGTTTCGCCCTCATGGGTTCCGACGCGGCAGCTGGTGCTGCCCTGCTCGACTGGGTATGACTAACCTGTCCTTCCCAACACCCTGTGCTGTCGGCCAGAACACTTACCCAGTAACCACAGATCAAGCTGTTTCCAATCGATGTCGATATATCCAAGCTCACCGATCTCAATGACGGGACCGTGATCTGCAAGCTGCTACGTTCGTACTCTCCCTCCCTCCCGTCCGGTGACGGCGCGTGTTTCGCACCCGCAACTGCCTTTCTCGGTCTCGGCTCACAATCTCCGTGTACAATCTACCCGCAGTTGACATTGACTACCATGCCTTCCACGACGACCTCAGCAAGGTCGCATCGTCCGATCAATGGGTCGTTCGATTCCAGAACCGTTGGTCTCTCTCTCTCTCTCTCTCTCTCTCTCCTGCTTGGCTGTAACGCTTCCAGGACGTCAACAGAATCGAGCTAACGGTGTATTTTTTGCTGGTTCTTAGTCAAGAAGATACACAAGGCCCTGGTACATTACTATACCTCTAGCCTGGGGCTACGCGCGCCTACCTCTTCGAAATATGCACCGGATCTCCTGGCAATCGCGCGGGAGGCATCCCATCGCGAACTTGTTAAGGTACGCTAGTACCGGTGTGCTCCTCATGCTGAGCTTGCTAGAAAAAGCTGACTGGAGATGTTTTGTATTCTCAAGCTCGCCAAGCTAGTAGTTATCGTTGCTGTGCAATCGGAACGGAGAGAGCAATACATTACCAAAATACAGAAACTGAGTTCGACATCTCAGACGGAGCTGATGCTCGTCATCAATCAGGTAAGGCGCAGTATAAACTCTTCGTGTCTTATTCGCCATATCGTCTAACCTAGCAACTTCCAGATGATGAGCTTAAATGAACAAGATACGGGCGACGACAGCATGGAGAGGCATGTGTCGTATACTTCCGAAATCGAGTTCCGTATGGAGGAGGAAATCAGCCGTTTGGTTACTGAAAAAGAGTCTTTGGAAAACGAACAAAAGCAGCTCATGGATCGCTTCACAAAGTCACAAGCCACCAGTGAAGACCTTCGATCGGAGATACAAATGTTGCAGGATCGTTTAGCGGACCGAGCTGTTACAAGCACCGGTCAGTCGAAAGCCGATATGGTACTGCAAATCCAACTTGATCAGCTGCAGGCAGACGTGTACGTTCCATCCAATCTCCGTATGATATTTTATTGCTAACCTGCTTATTTATCAAATTGTAGACACAAGATGGAAGACACAATAGGCGAACGCGACTCAACCATTTCTGCAAACGAAAATACTATCAAAACTCTCAACCGTAAAATCGACGACCTAACGAGAACATCGGACCTGGTTGAAAGGCTTAAGGACGAGGCCGATACTGCCAAACACACCATAGAAAAGCTACGGAAGGAGCAGAATGTCATGCAACATTACAAGAAAAAGCTCGAAAGCATGCCTGAGCTAGAGAAACGACTAAAGTATCTTGAAGAAGAGAATACATCAATGCAACGCGAAAATGTGCAGATGGAAGAGGCAATCCGCTCTAACACTGGCGACAAGAAGCTCATTGGTACATATAAGAAGCAAATTGACCGGTACGAGACCGACCATGCGGATCTGCTCAAAGATAAGCAACGCCTAGAATTGGAGAACACAAATATGCGAGAGATGCTTTTAGGCGCGGAGAGCCAACGGGCGAAAGATACAGAGCTCATCCAAGGACTTGAAGTGAGAATCCGCGAACTGGAGAACGGACTGATAGGACAAGTGTCCGAGTCTATCCAGGGAGACCTAGATTCAGAGATGAACTTTAAGGCTGTGACCAAGACAGACCTCAAGCTGCAAATTAACAAGCTTGAAAGAGAGAACCAGGCGCTAAAAGAGAGCGGTTTGAAAACGGCAGACTCAGTTGTGCTTCAGAACTTGTTGGAGGATAAAGAAAAGGCGAGGCAGAGGTTGGAACAGGATGTATTAACTACCAATGGCGATAAGCTGGCTTTAGAGGCTGAACTTACTGCCTTAAGATCAAGTGCCCCGATGGATGAAGGGTAAGAACACCCTCCGCTTTGGATATCTCTACCTTCCCCTAGCTAACTAAAATTTTGCGGACAGTTCGAGCATTGTCGTGCAGCTGCGGAAGAATATCGAGGAGCGCGATAAGGTTATCCAAGAGACGCGCAAACAGCTAGACAACCGACCTCAAATCGCAGTGTCAGCTGGAGATGCTTCGATCAACAAACTGCTTGTCGAAAAGGATGAGCTGCAGCGGCAGATAGCAGATATCAAGGACACACTACTAGACTGCGAGAAGAGCAATGGCGAACTCAAGGCCTCGTTGGCTGCCATAGGGGGTTCCAAAGAAGGCCGCCAGGGCGAGCTGGAGAAACGAGTCCTTCAGCTTCAGGATAAGTTGGAGGATAGACGGGAGAAGTCTATCAAGGCTCGCGAGGCATGTTCTTTCTATTTTATGCTTGACAATTCAGGAGTAGCCCTCAGCTGACCATTTGCACAACCATAGCACATCAAAAAGCAAAATACCACCATCAAAGAGCTTCAAGATGAGCTTGAGGTGGCAAAAACGGCGGGAACCTCAGGCGTGAAGGGCCGCGACTACAACTCGTTGCTTTCTAAGAACGAGACCTTGTTGAAAGAAAATGATCTGATGACGAGCGCTTGGTTTGATATCACATCGAGGTTGCAGTCAAATATGGTGACTCTTGGGCGGCGCAAAGAAGCACCGGTTAGCTGGTTGGGTAGACAGAGGCACGCGGTGGCGAACTTTGCTGTGAGTTTACCATCCAATACCACCAACACTCCAAGATTCTAACGAAGAGCAGAAGCGATAGTGATACCGAATGTAAATCCCGTGCGCCTGTTGCCCTAGTCTTTCTTTATTGATCCGAATACCCGCATATATTTTGGCCCGCTTGCTTTTTCTTTCTTTACCAGGACGCGATGTCAGCATGGGAACTGGAGTTTTGCTTGATTCAATTTTCCCTTGTTACAGCCCAGCATCGCAAGCTGTTGGCCATCATATATATACGATATATAGTCTGCGTCTCCTTTACTGTTGTTTCTGCGCTCCGTGCGTCCACTCCTAGAAATCTGCGTAGGATGATGAACGAATACCCTGATTAGACACATTTTAATATTTAGCTCGTTCGCTTCTACATTTACATTTGTATTTCCAAAATTCTCTCTATCTTCTTTTACATCACCCCCACAAAACTATAATACATGTGCATCGTTCCGCCCAAGGTGGTTTGGAGATGACACCAACTTTTGTTCATTGTATATATATATATGTTGTACATTGAAAGGTCGCTGTGGTGTAGGCGTCCACACAGTGAAGACTCCATACGAAAATATTATACCCAGTCCACGGGTTCCTTTAGAACTCTCAACATGCGCTCTTCCTTGCTGCCCGGGGTAGGTTCATGCATGTATTGCCATCTTGCCGTTAACGGCAGAGACATGAGTATACTATGTAGCCAGTCTCATTAGCACGAGGGGCTAAGGTAATTGACAAAGGGTGAAGGGTACACGGTACTTACGACTCTACCCGCGCACCAGGTGTATTCAATCCAAAGCTAGTACCCCGGTCGTGCACGAGGTTAAACTCAACGTAACGGCCGCGTCGAAGCTGTTGCCACTCCTTCTCCGCCTGCGTGAAGGGCATATCCTTCCGCCGCTCGACAATGGGCACATAGCTGGGCAGGAATGCCTTGAGGCAATCCTGCACAAATGAAAATAGCTGCTCTGGGTCCTTGTCATCTAAGTCATCGAAGAATATCCCTCCGACGCCCCGGCCTTCGCCACGATGCTTGACAAAGAAGTAGTCGTCGCACCATTTCTTGAATTTGGGGTAATACTCTTTATCATGCTTGTCGCAGGCTTCCTTGATGGTCTTATGGAAGTGGATCGCGTCCTCGTCGAACAAATAGCTCGGGGTCAGGTCCGTGCCACCGCCAAACCACCATGACTGCGAACTCCCATCCGGATTCATGGTCTCAAAATAGCGGTAATTGAGATGGACGGTGGGCGCCAGCGGGTTGTGTGGGTGAAGTACCATGCTCAGGCCAGCAGCAAAGAAATCAAGCGGCTCGCCTGTTGGCGGGGCAATGTTCTTGTGGTTCACACGCATCTTCTCGACAGCGGCAGGCGGCAGCTTGCCGTAGACGATGGAGATGTTGACCCCAGCCTTTTCGAATACATTGCCATCTTGGAGAACGCAACTGGTACCACCACCGCCCTGTGGACGCTCCCAAGCGTCAACTATGAACGGTTTACCATCAACTGCGGACAACGCGCTGACAATCTCAGATTGCTGCTCTTTGATGAACTGTTCCATGCGCAGGCGCATGGGAGAGTCTGAAGTGACGCCATTGTCGTATTTCTACTAGTTGGACAGCACAGTGTGAGCTGATGACGATCACTCCCGGTCACCCTCGCAAGAGGGACGTGATTACTATAATTACTGGAAATAAGGAAGGGGGAGGGGGCGGACGCACCGTCTTCTGGTCCTGCTGGTTGATTGGGATCGAGGTCTTTTTCGATTCACATTGCAGCGATGGAGTAGCCTGGATCGAGAACAACCAAAAATGATGTTTTAACAGCAAGGTCCTGGTCATTGGAATACGTGCAGAATGCATTGCATCGGGTATGGTGGGTGGTTATACATGTGCATAGCGCCAGTAGCTCAGACCCAGAGCTGCCGCAGTAGCTGCGGCGGCTGTGGTAGCCGCCAGCTTAGACGATGCCGGCCATTGCGGTGTACTTAGAGCCACCCGCTGCCAAGTAGAATTGAGTCGTCGGCCGCGTGCGGCTCGCTGCAAGGAGGCCGTCGCATTCCGTAGGCACGACGAGCAGGTCTGAAATGACCGCATCGTGCTTCGGGTTGGTTTCTTGACGTCAAAAGAAAGTTCAAGGCTGCATAAACGGCAGTTGGTCGCAGTTTTAGAAACTTGAGATGATGAAAAGGAGGCAATTGCTTCGAGGGAAGAGGGATGTCAGTAGCCGATAGGAAGAGGAGCCCGCAGGGGGACTTGAGGATCGGAATGCTGGCTTTTTATGGGAGAACCAGTCCGTCAAAATGAAGCTGGCCAGAAGCGGCGTGTTGCGGTGTCGTGGAAATCGCGTGACATTCGACGGAGATGCAACACCACAACGCACACCAATGCTGTCCCTCCGTCTCGTCGACAATAGCGCTATCAACCAAAAGAAAAGAAAAAAAGGCTTGCAGAATCAACTGCCAACTCGAAGCAAGAAATTTACTTGGGCCCCAGGCCCGTTCCGCAGTGGGACCTCCTAGCTCGTCCGGCAGGTGAACGAATTTGTGAGCTAGTTCACTAGGACCCGGACCACCCATGGCAAACGCTGCATGAGGTAGAATGCATTGTCCATATCTCGCGCTGAGGAAAGGTAACGTCAGGCTATTCAGAAGGGAAAGATAACCTGCAGCCGGGAGGGCGGAATAGGTCCGGCCGCAAAAAAATAGTGCCGGCTGCTCGAACCGATGGAGAAAAGAGCCCGTTTAGTTCCCTTTTGGGCGTGGGGAGCCCTGCTCGTGCTTGCTTGCCTAACTGCCCTTCGTCACGACAATTCTGCAGGGCAATGACATATCACCAAGCTGAAAGGAAAAGCATTCATGCAGAACCACGTCTGAATACTTGGTTGCAGGATTTAGTTAAGTCAAGACCGTGCCCATGACTCTCAGGAATGTGAAAGAAACAAGCCGGAAACCCACCTGCTGCAGCCCGATTGGCTGCGTAACGGATCTGGCACATCTGCTGTGCATCATGTAGGTTGAGGATTAGATCTGATAGGAGGCAAGATACGAGAACCCCGCTTCTGCCGCTGTCGTTGAGCACGACGATGCCAATCAGGACTGCTCCTGATAAAAGGCTGTTGCTGAGATCAATTTGCACGTTGCGGAAAGAGGGGAGTGGAGGAAGTAGACAAAGTAGAGGGAGTGTGGGAGATTAGTGTGTGTAGAAATTTGAGCATATAAGGCCCTCATCTTGTCCTCAAGTTACACTCATCTGTCTCCTCATGCTCATCGTCATCTTCAGACAGGGCAGCCTTACTTTGACCTGTCGCTGGCCTTCCTACTGGCTTTGTAAACCACCCGAACACAGAGTCGCTACTTCTTTCGCTATATACAGCTTCTTATTGTCATTCTATTGATACTTATATACTACATATCTATCTGGCCATCGCAAAATACGAGGCTGAAACTATCCACCTAGGACGAGCCTTTCTTTACGCTATAACTTGCCAGCATATTACTATCACCACTATCACCACACCAACCACTCTCCACTTCTTCTATTCATGGCTCGCCGACGGAAAGAACAGCTGAGATGGGGGCTGTACTCTATAGGCCTCCTCTTGTGGGAATACCTCAATCGTGCCATCTTGACCACTTCTCTTTTCGAGGAGACAACAAGCAAAACTCAGTCGATACATTTTGTTGATGATGATGAATATTTAGGAATATTTTTCAAGAGCTAGAAGGCAAAAATTAAATACACACTTTTAAGAAAATCGCGGGATCTCGCGGCGAGATTGATGGAATATCTCAGTCGCGCTATCTTGATCCTGCCAAGACGTCATACCTGTGACATGCACGGTCTGGGTCTGGGTCTGGGCCTGGGGTAAGGATAGAGAACGTTCTTTGAAATGTTGCGATTGTGCATGCTATGGGTCGTGAAACCTCTGAGGGTAAATCGCCAAACCATCTCCGACCGCCACCCCAGCAGGTGGGCTCGCGGGTGTAGAAGAGGCAAAAGATATGGAAGTCCGGTACCAGGCCAATATACGCGGATCGACCGTCCACGCGGCGAAGAAACTGGGTACATGCATATAATACTAGTGTCAGTCGAACCCGATGTTATTCCCGCTTGTTGATCATATTTTATTTGGCTTTGTCTGGAGAAAGCGTATGCGAAAGTCGGTTTGTAAACTGCACACAAGCAGTTCAATTGCTCAAAATCGTTGCAACGCTCGAGAGGAGCCGATATCCACGATGCCTTCAGGTTCGATTGGCCGAGTTCCACCTTTCTCTGAAAAAGAGAGAAAGAGAGTGTGGTTTGCAAGGGACCTCGTGAAACTGATAAGAAGCCAAAGGGCAGTCCGGAGGCAGCAGAATTGTGGGGTCGGCTTTTGCTTCAGCTAGGACATCCGGGACATCTGAGATTGCTGGGGATAAATATCGGGATGGCCTTGACGCAGCATCGGAAAGAGTGAAGGGAGGGGCGTCCGTCCGATTAACCGCTAACCAGACCTGACCGGTCAGGTGTTATATCAGATTGGAGGGAGGACAAGAGAGCGGCATGGGCAATTCAACGAGTGGAGATGGGCATGTTCTTTTATATTTACATTTGTATACTGGATTATATAAACACTTACCCACTTACTTACGTATTTACGTATTTACGTATTTACAGTCAAAGTTATTCGCACTGGTGCATCTATTGTACTTATGGTTAAGTACTTATAGATATTACATACACAAGTAGTTAGTATATACCTATACAGTAGATCAGTACGTACCGTCTAAATTAAGCGCTTAATCGAGTGCTTATATACTTACTTGGGTATAAAAACATACTATATAAATCAGTAAGTACTGTATATATATATACTTAGTATGTAAGCTTCTATCTCAAGAATGTGTTGTAGACGGTTGCAGTCTAAAGCGGGCGAGAAAGAACGACCGCGATTCGTTCGATTGGTTGGCCCAGGCTCAGCTAATAAACACTCGACTCGAATGAAACAAACCTCTTTGGTTTGCGTTATCTACAAGCATCAAGCATAAGTACCAAGTCTCACCCAGTCTTTCATAAGTACTTAAGTAAGTACTGATTCTTTCTTCTCAAGTACTCGTGCTGCTGTTGCTGCTCAGAGCGAACCCCGTGATTACGTATCACGTTCTGCGATGTGATGCGGTGCTACTAATTTAGCTCTGCCCTTTTTCCCCCACTTGCATTCCCCCTTCTCTCTCTCTCTCTCTCTCTCTCTCTCTCTCTCTCTCTCTCTCTTCCCATCTCTCTTTCTCATCTCTCTTTCTCCCTTCTCATCGCTCCATCGCAACAGCTGCCGGTAAGTAAACCCTGCCTGTTTGGTCACCTCGCATAGCCCCTGCGATCCCAGTCGCCAGTGACTCGAAGCTCGGGTGGATAACGAGATATGGGGTCTGGGGGGACGCTACTGCTGTTTGCGTCCTCCCCCACCTCTCTCTCTCTCTCTCTCTCTCCAGCGCTGCCTTCTGCCATTCTGCCTTGTGCCCACCCATGACTAATTCCGCTGCCTACATCATCCCTCACCCTCACTTAAGAATCATCCTTTTCTTCTCGCTCTTTCCCTTCTTCCCTCTTGTTTCCTCTTCTTCCTCTTCTTCTTCTTCTTTCTCCTCCTCCTCCTCCTCCTCCTTTCCATTATCATCATCCTCACTTCCACCTCCAAGTCATATCTTGATCTACCTTCCTATCTGCTAACGTCACCAACTCGCGCAACGCCTCCAGCTACCGCACAAACCTCCGAAGTCGCTCCATCTGCACAAACAGCCCCGTCAACCATGGCCCGATCAAAGTTCAAGGACGAGCACACCTTCGAAAAGAGAAAAGCCGAGGCGGAACGCATTCGGCAAAAGTACACCGACCGAATTCCAGTACGTATCGCCACTCCCCTCCCTTTTCCCCCCCTCCCCGCACCTTACAACCGACCCCCGATCCAGCTTTGATCTAACTTCGAAACTCTCTCCGATTGCAGGTCATTTGCGAAAAGGTGGAGAAGTCTGACATCGCCACCATCGACAAGAAAAAGTACCTGGTCCCCGCGGACCTCACGGTCGGCCAGTTCGTATACGTCATACGAAAGCGAATCAAGCTGTCGCCTGAAAAGGCCATTTTCATTTTCGTTGATGAAGTTCTACCCCCTACCGCTGCCCTCATGAGCTCTATCTATGAGGAACACAAGGACGAAGACGGATTTCTGTATATCACGTATGTGAACGGTCCTCCCCCCTCAAAATATAAATCCCCTAGCTAACTTGGTTTCGCTTTACTTTAGTTACTCCGGTGAAAACACATTTGGCGACGAGTACCTTGCCTAAGTTTCAACCCCGCTACATGAGGGGGTTCAGAAACGGATAAAATGACCGCTATTTTATAACGTCGCCTTTGGGAAGTGCCACGAAACCAAGAAATGGAGGGTTTAAACAAAATAGCGGGAGAATACTTTGGGCCTTTGTTGAATCTTGGTTCTTTTTGTGGTCCTTTATGAGTTTGTACCTGTGTATACGATAATGATAACCTGTGTTCCGTCCTCTCTTGCTGTCCTTGGGGTTTTTTATTTCTTTCTTTTGTGTTTCCCGGCTTCACTCCTCCTATTGCCACTCACACGGGCACTACTACTTTGGAGTTGCCTTCCCTTGTGTTTCTTTTTTGGTGCTCGCGCAGAATCATAACCTGTGAACGGAGACTGGCGTTTAGGAGAGAAAGCGTTCATAAGAAATTACAAAAATGGAAATTTTCCCTAGCCCATCCAATATCGACAGTATCAAACGTGACGTAGACTTCCATCTTGACGTTGTGAATGAGGCGTGCAGCTCCCCGATAGCCCATCGCCAGAGCGGTCTCCAATCGCTATACAGTTATAACTTAGAGCTTTGCTATCGAAAGCATCTCATAGGCCAGTTCCCGTGGATGGCTGTTTTGTAAGCCCCCCCGTTGCTTGCATCAGTTGTGGTTGCTACTGCTGTTGGTAGCTGGTGGTATTGGCAAGCGATACACGCAACCTCAACTCAAAGCTGCATCCTCCTCCTCCTCCTCCTCCTCCTCCTCCACCACCAAATCTCCCCATCACATCTACCGCCACCGCCATCTCGGAGAAACACGCCACATCGCGAAAGAGAAGCTTTCTTTCAAAGGCTTTTTTTCACCTCTCATATAAACAAAGTTCGAATAGGTCTCTCAGCAACACCTATCTATATACTTGTCATTCGAACCCTTCGACCCGCCGAACGTCATATCACAAGACCTCGGAGACACGACGTTTCGACCGTCCTACTCCAACCCCTCCCAATCCCTATTCACCATCACCTTTATCACTACATACTCTATCTTCCACCATGCCGGCAACAACGACCACCGAAACAATTTCCATCGTCTCACAGTCAACGGTTTCCGTCGCACCCCTCGTCCTGTTATCGGTATGTGATCACTACGGCCGGATAGCAAAGGGCACCAAGAACCGCGTGGTGGGTGTGCTGCTCGGACAGAATATCGGTGATGGCAGGTTGGTACGCGTAACCAACTCGTTCGCTGTCCCCTTCGAAGAGGACGACAAGGATCCGTCGGTATGGTTCCTGGATCACGACTATGTTGAGAGCATGAACGACATGTTCAAGAAGGTCAACGCTCGTGAGAAGCTCATCGGATGGTACCACAGCGGGCCCAAGCTGCGGGCGTCGGACCTGCAGATCAACGAATTGTTCAAGCGGTACACTCCAAACCCGCTGCTGGTGATTGTTGACGTCGACCTGCAAGGCGTTGGCGTGCCGACAGACGCATACTTTGCTATTGAGGAGATTAAAGATGTCAGTTCCAACATACCTCACGACTATCACTGATATGAGGACCCCCCACCCACAGAATTAGAGACGCTGATGATGAAGAGCATCGCAGGATGGCACTACGACAACTAAAACCTTTGTCCATACGCCTTCCATTATCGAGGCTGAAGAAGCCGAGGAAATTGGCGTAGAGCATTTACTCCGCGACATCCGTGATGTAGCACAGGGCACTCTCTCCGCCCGTATCAACGCTCAGCTCAAGTCACTACAGGGAATGCACCACCGCCTCCGCGGTATTGCCGCCTATCTAGACAAGGTGCTCGACGGTGAGCTGCAGCCTAACCACAGCATCCTAGGCCACCTACAGGACGTGTTCAACCTGTTACCGAACCTATCGACGCCATCCGACATTGATGTTGAAGGTGAGGGTAGCTACGGTGAGAGCAATGAGCTCGCGCGTGCCATGAGCGTTAAGACGAACGACCAGCTCATGGCAATATACTTGAGCGGTTTGATCCGTGCGATTATTGCCTTCCATGATCTGATCGATAACAAAATTATGAATCGGCAGCTGGCAGAGGAGAACGATAAGGAGAAGGAAGGGAAGAAAGAAGGTGTCGCGGATGAGAATGAGAAGAAGAAAGAAGGCGATGGGAAAAATAAGGAAAAGGAAAAGGATACAGCGGGTGAGAAGAGCTCGAATCCAAAAACGGAGGGCAAGAAGTGAGAATTTGAGCACTAGAGACTCTAGACCCGGATTCCCCAGGGAATTTGTGTAGATTATCATATATTTTTTCTACGGTATATGGAGCATAGCGGTATTGCGGGCTGCCGTAAACTATAAATCCCCTTGCAATACAACTTTATATTGCGTCTCTAGACAATACGCGCCCTTCCATATGCTCATGCTTTAACAACGGTCCGCTACCTCATATGGACTTGTCGGTTTCTCTTAAGTAGCTAGCTACTTAGGTATCTTTGGGATACTTCTATCAAGGCCAAGAGCAAATATCGCGGCGGCACTAGCTAGCTTAGAGAAACCCAAGAGCCAATAAAGTTGAGCCTCAACACATACCCTACCGTGCGATTAGTTATATATAGTAAAGGGTCCGAAGGCTCCAACACCGAACGAGATCTGGTTCACAAGACAAGTCTCAAATAGACGAATTGAATTCAGCAATTGAGAGAAAGATAAATAGATCTGTCTTATATTGTGAGATGTTAAAAAATAAATTGAAGAGCTTAATTACAAGAGTAGAAGTCTCCAAAAAACCGAAACACAAAAGGAATGTAACTTTTGTTTTTCTTCCATTCCCAGGCAAGCCTCTAAGGTATTTTTGTCAATTCGGTCATGTCGTCGTGTGTAGGATAGCAGAGAGTATGTAGAGGTATATATAGTGGCAGCCAAGCACTCGGAATCAAAATGACTACAGAGTAGCGCCGACGAGTTTAGCATAGGCTTCAGTGCTGAAGGACTTTGGTCTGTATGGCACATGCATCGTTAGCGATTATGAATTTCCAGTAAATTTCAACTCCATGATCTCGTTTACCTTTCGATTGGCATTCCAACAGCACGGTCAATAATCAATTGGGGTAGAACTCCCAATGCACGAGAGACGCCAAACAAGACCGTGTAAAAGCTCGATTCTGTCATGCCATAGTACTGCAGGAGAACTCCAGAGTGTGCATCAACATTCGGGTATGGGTTCTTGGTCTTGCCATGCTCAGTCAAGACGCCAGGGGCAATTTTGTAAACTTGGCTGACCAGCTTGAACATGGGGTCTTCGGGAAGCTTCTTGAGAGCGAATTCACGTTGTGAGACGTATCGAGGGTCAGTCTTGCGGAGGACAGCATGACCGTATCCGGGAACGACTTGGCCCGCTTTCAGCGTGCCCCAGAGGTACTTTTTAATAGCCTCGTCGCTGAGGTCGTTCCCGATCTTCTCTTTCATTTTGAATAGCCAGTTTAAGACTTCTTGGTTGGCGCTAAAAATAAATTAGTTTTGGATAGCATAGCAGTAAGTGAGAAGCTCATGCCAGACTTACAGTCCGTGGAGAGGACCAGCAAGGCCGTTCAGACCAGCTGCAAATGAGAGCATTGGAGAGCTCAGCGCGCTACCCACTAAATGAGTAGTATGGGCGGATACATTTCCACCTTCCTAAATTGTAGGTAAGTATCTCAAATTCAGTATGCCGGAGAGGCTTGTTTCCGATAGCAACTTACATGATCCGAGTGGATCGTGAGATACAACCTCATGAGCTCAACAAAGTCCTGGTTCCCACCATATCCCAGCATGTTGGCCAAATTGAAGCCATAGTCTTTGTCCTTCTGCACGGGGGCGACCTTTCCATCCTTGAAAACATTCTGGTAGATCCTGGCAGCAATGGTAGGAAGTTTGGCGATAAGGTCCATGGAGTCCTCAAAGTAGTAAGTCCAGTAGTCTTTTTTATTGATGCCTTTGGCATAAGCCTTTGCAAAGGAAGACTGGTGCTCAAGAGCGCTGACAGCGATGGAGAACTGCGCCATTGGGTGGAGGTCATTTGGGCATCGGTCGATCAGCTCCTCGACGAACGCAGGGAGTTCAGCACGAGCAGCCCATTCAGCAGATAGGCCTCGGACCTGCTCAGTCGTCGGAACCTCTCCGGTCAGAAGTAGCCAGAAGAGACCTAGAAAAAGATATCAGCGAAACAGTTTTGCAGACGTTTAGAGTATGGCAGAATTCGATGCTACCTTCTGGCAGAGGTTCCTCTCCACCTTCAGCCTTGGGTAGAACTTGCTGGCATTCCGGGATCTAAGGATAGACGTCAACTCATGTTAATAAGCAAGCCTACGTTTAACTTGGGCTACATACGGTTTTCCCTCTGAATCGGATACCTTCCTCCGAATCCAAAACAGAACCCTAAGTCATCATACCATCAAAGTTAATGAAAACCAGTAGATGAAAAGGTTGCACCCAAGTTATCACCTACTTCCCAAACCAAGCTTTTGATGCCGCGAGCACCACCATAAACTTGCTCCAGAGTAACCTCTCCAAGTACTTTGCTTCCGTATTCTCTGTGCGGCAGACAATGAGCATGGGTTTTTCTAAATGCGCAACAAGGCTTCGCCAATTGGCGCGAACGGGAAGAATCCGTACTTCTTCAATTTTTTAATCTTCTCAATTTCTCCGGGGAGCTTGTCGGCGAAGGTATCTTTGAGGGACTGTCATATCATAATCAGGTTGTCAGTGCATGTCTGTCTCACATGCTCGTCCGATGTTTGTTGGACTAGCAAAACCCCCTTCAGGAAAAAAAAATAAAAAATAAAAAATATGACGTACCTTGCCCGAACCAGAGCTGCTGTAGCATCTTAGGGCGTTAAAGCCAAGGGAGCGAGTAGTGGAGAATGCGGGCCTAGCGACCCCGCGTAGGGCTGTCGAAGCAATCCTAAGAGACGCCATGGCGTAGTTTAATTTATTTACTGATTGCTATGTGTTTGAACGGCGGAAGACAGTTGATGAAAGACGATGAAAGGGTGGTGAAAAGGAAGGTTTTTAGAGAGACCAGCATTTAACAAAGCGAGCAACCACTGGTCAACAAAAAAAAAAAAAAAAAACCTTCAGGCGGCGGAAAACACGATGAATTGGGAATGCTGAATGCAATGCAGGGCCGGTCCCTAGCTTTCCTTTACTCGAACCGGGCAACCTTCACAGTGAACAAGGGGACAAATGTATTTTGGCGGCCGGCGAAATTTTCTCGGGCTTGTCGGCTCGGGATTTGTGCAAACGGACAGGGGAAAGGAACACCAGTTACCAGGAAGGCAGGCAAGCAGGCCGAGTGGGGGTAGGCTCGGAGAGCAAGGGATTAGCAAGCCACTGTCAAGTCCCTCAGGCGGGCTCAGCTGTTGGGGTCAGCATGCCGACCTGTTGAGATTGCATTCAGCCCGGTTGGTCTTTGCTAAGATCATGATGCCATCCAGATGGTCTCTTGGTGTCGCTTCTCGTGAGCATTCGTACAGGCACGTGTCTCCGGATTCGCATTGCTAGTCCCCAGTGTATCTGGTAGGAACTTATTTATACGTGGTACAAGCGACAGCAGGACGTTGGTAAAGTTGTAATTGGAGGGCTAAGCTTCATTAGATTAAGACTTCCTGACAGGTATACACTGTCTAAACAAACTGACCGTTTATGTATGTAGCATGCGATATGATATAACATGATATGAACAGAAGTATGTCCAGTACCAGTACCTTTTTTTACTTGGATGAGGACGAGAGCTTGAGAGTGGAACTTGCAGAGGTCAGCCAGTCAGAACTGGGTAGAATGCGATCGATGGACTGTGCGGCGGGCTGAGTAATCGCAGGATTCGCTCTAGTCGTTGTGTGTTGCTGAGTCAGCCGCCCCCTTGCCCACGCAAATCGGCGACCGCTTGAAAAAAACTAGTACAAAAAATTGCCTCCCCCTCTTTTTTCCCCTTCTCCCGTTCATCACAGTCATCGTCTTCCATCTTGTTCTTGATCTCTTCATCCCCTTCTTCCTCCCCTCAATCACCGCGATCACCACTTGTCGCCATCCCCGTCACCGGTTCTCCCCACTTTCAAAAACGTCGCTCGCATCGCTCCTCGAGAAAAACCGTCGACTCTCCGCCTTCGGTCGGTCTTTGGATTGTTNAACCGCTTCTCATTATCATCTCACTCGACGTATCCTCACCCCGGTGGTTGTTTTCTCCCCCCTTAACAACACGAAATATTTTATCCGGAAGCGTGAGGAGGTTGGCTCATCGATTCGGGATCGCGTTTTTCGTTTCCTGTTGTTAATCAAATAACTCAAGCAGAAGAAGAAATTGAACTAAGAGCAAAAAGGAAAATCTTCCATATTTTTTTTTTCCCCTTCCAGAATACTGAAAGGCTAGAGGGAGAGAGCGACAACTCTCAAACTTACGGCATATCCGACCATCCATTAAGTTCACGTATTGCGTATCCCTCGTAATCGTACGAGACACTCGACACACTCCCGCTTGTAAGGTTGAGTGAAGCGAATCCTAAACTCTGAAAGAGAATCGAAGAAAATCAAGTGGAAAGGAGGGAGATAATAGGAGATAAACACATACTTCTCCTGCTTCATACATAAATCCAAGTCATCTTCTCGTGGTCCCACGGAATCATCAGAGGAGCTCGTATTGATAACGCTCTAAGAAAAGATCACACGCGTATTCTTAAGATTCCAGGACTATCAAATACGTGCTCGAAATTTTGATCCCAGGAACAAAAAAAACTGTGAAAGTTGAACTGAATACATCGAGCCCACGAACAAGGGCTCGCATTGTGGAACACAATATCTGGGAAGCAAAGGGGAACTCCAGTTTCGCGCCCTGCATAGATTCCTTATCTGGTACTGGAACACGTACTATTTGAGTCCTCTGGCGACGTTAGAATTATCATCGCCACTATCGTAACCGGTATTCCAACGTTTCGCACCGGGGGAGTTGCGATCACAATAACATAGGGACTATAGGAAAGAAAAGCATAATAGCCCCATCTATCATCTATTTATTGGCTTAGGATCAAGCCCGCCACTATATTGTATTCTACAATGGCGGATAACAAGGCTGTCGAAGAATTCGGCAATGTGCTGGCTCAGATGTTGGCTCTAAAGCCTCCTGGCGTCTCTGGGTCTAAGATTAAACAGCTGACCGAAATCAGCATAGAAAACGTTCAGGTGGGTTTACCAACTATCCTTCTTCTTCATCCCTAAACACCATGATGCATTACCATGATGCATAATGTGGTATCCAACCCATCCACCACGCACAGCTGCCCTGTTTGTGATATGCTTCCAACGACCTATCTCATCCGGCCAACGGACAGTGCTGCAATATCACGTTTCAAAAACCAAAAGTTTCTAGATTCTTCTCCTCTTAAAATTACCCAGTTGACTAACGTGACAATGTTTCATTCTGCAGTCCGAATCAATCCTTATCCAGAAACTATACACCCACTTCAAGAAGACTCCTGGTACCCACAAGCTAGGCGTGCTGTATGCTGTAGATTCTATCGTTCGAGCATACATTGATGAGGCGCGTAAGGCTGGCCAAGATCCCACGCAGGACGGCCCTGATGGTACCTTTAGTGCTGGCGTTCATAGAATTACTGGCCTTTTGTCGAGTCTGATGAACGATATCATGCTACATGCCCCTGAAGACAATAAGGTAAGCCTGATTAATACATATATACACACATGTGCGCAACTAAGCTACGAGGCGGGTCCAATGCATGCCCCGTTCAATCAAACGGCTTGTTTCTGCGTGGCAGTAACAACGTTCCTTTGCAACAAGCTGTGCTTCTCTAAGATCTATATATCGCGGATAGCTTTCTTCACGTAGTTTCAGCTTGCTGCGCCGCATAGTAACCAACCGCTCGTTGTGCACAACTAAGCGCGGTGAATGTCTGCCTGTTGCATGCAATGCGGCTTCATGATTGAGAGAGAGATAGAGTGCTGCGCTTCTTCACGCTTCTTGTTTGAACCGGAATGACTTACACAATGCTTCGCGTGATCGTATAGGAAAAAATCAAAAAGTTGATGGACATCTGGCAGCGTGGCTCCACCTTTCCCGCCGACCTAATCACTTCCATCCGCTCCAAGCATTTCTCGTCGCCCCAACAGTCCCCCGCGGCCGATAACTCCTGTAAGTACGCCGATGTTAAACCCTTACATGCGCCTAGATGTTGCATTTCTACTTCTGGTAGACAAGCTCTCTAATCTCCATTCGCTAGATGGTAATCCTTCATTGCCCTTCTCCAACGCCATCGCAGCAGCTCAGCCGGCGACACAACCCGACGCCATTGGCTCCGCTGCCCCAAACACCGCTGCAATCCTGCAGGCCCTTGCGCAAATGGCAAAAACGACCACCCCAACTTCTTCCACTCCGGCCTCTGTGCCAGCCGTGGCACCTCCTTCTGCGGCATCGGCCTCACAGGCTCCATCCCAAATCCCCAACTTTGCAGCTTTAGCTAGCGCTTCTACCCCTGCCCCTCCTCCATCCTTACCAGTCTCTCTCCCCAACTTTGGAGCCCAGCCACAACCAACAGCGGCATCATCAAGCCTTCAAAGCCTTCTGCCTAGCATCCTAGGTAGTAACTTCAGTGCCGCTCCGCAACAGCCTCCACCACTACCGCCACAACAACAGCAACCCGCTTTTTCAAACATCGGCATGCCCCAAGGCGATCAATCCGTTATGACGCAGCTTGCCCTCTTGCAGATGCTCACACAGGGTTTGAACCCCAATCAGCTTGCCCAAGCGTTGGAACAAGCCAATAAGCAAAACGGACAAGCAGCCTACAACCAAGGATGGCAGCAACCCCCAGGACAAGTCAACCCCTACGATCGATATCCAGATGAACGTCGTGGCCCCTTTTCACCAGGTCGCGACAGATTTAGACGCTCCCGCTCTCGTTCTCCTGGGTATGCAGAAGATGGCGCTGTCCGGCGCCGAAGCCCTGTGTATGGTGAATACCCTGGCAATTCCAGCGGTGACGCTCGAGACCGCGACTACAACAAACGCAATAGAGGGAATCGCGGAGGAAATGGAAACACCGGTAGGGGCAGCAATCGCCGAGACCGTTCTGCAAGCCCCCCACGACATGATCTTTGGGATAACCCATCTCACCCATCGGGCCAAAAATTTGTTGAATACGATGAATCCCTCAAACCAGATAAGATCCGTGTCCATAGCCGAACTCTGTTCGTCGGTGGTGTCTCGTAAGTCTTTGCGCCGTTTTCCTAATCACTACAATTATCAAGTAATCTAATATATGTCCCAGGTCATCGGAGCAAGACCTACGACAACTTTTTGCACAACATGGAGAAGTTCAATCATGCATTGTCAACTTTGAAAAACGACATGCCTTCATCAAGATGAAGACGCGGAGCGACGCCGTTAGAGCGAAAGACGCTCTTGAAACGCACCGTCTTCCCCATAGCGTCTTAAGAGTGAGTAGCCATATACTCTTTTTCTCAAAAAAAAAAATTACAACTCGCTAATCCTAGAGGATATAGACAAGATGGGGGGTTGGCTTCGGGCCACGCGACTGCTGTGACTACTCTACAGGCATCAGCGAGATTGCTCTCGACAGGTTGACCGATGCTGACCGCAGATGGCTCCAAACCGCTGAATACGGCGGCATTGGTGATAGACCCATTGAAGGCGGCCTCGTTCTCGAAGAGCCGGACATTGAAATAGGCCAGGGCGTCTCCTCAAAAGCCATAAGCAGACGCATGCAAACCGACCACGCTGGAGCGCGCGGGCCCAAGTCCTCATTCCAACGACAGGACCGCGACAATGTCAATGGTTACGACAAACAGCGAGATTACAACAACGGGCCTGATAGAGACGTTAATCCTTCTGCTCCACCATCCTCGGTTCCCGGATTTGGGGGGTTTGGAGCATCGTATATGCCGCTTATCTACCAGCAACCTGGACAACAATGAATCACAACTAAGTTGTGTTTGAACCCCCTCTCTCTTCCGTTATCATTTAGTAGTTCTTTACGTTTCTACGAAGCATTCGTATGTCTATTCATTCTTGTAATGGGCCCGTGGAGGAATTTACCCTACCTGCTCGGACGCATCGAGCCATAGCTGTTCCTTTTTTTTCTCTCAACTTCTTATACCTTTCACTTCTTTGACACATACTTGTTCTTTTTTGTTACCATCCATAGCGGCGCTCACAAGGTGTTTTTTTTTTTAATGACCTGTACCATAGTCCTCCTACTGTGGAGAAACAGCAACTCCGATATAGGATCGAAATAGATCATCCACACAGCTTACTTGGATCAATCCACTAGTTCGTATCTCACATTATAGTGTTACCTGTGTAGTCATCATTCGTAATACGCTTTTCTCTAGCCCGTTGCCTTGATGTTTCGGCAATGATAATAAGCTTAAATGGCAAATTACGTACTCACAGCCTATCCTGCAGGACAGCATATCCTGCAAGACAGCAGATGTGAATCGAAGTGTCTGCAAGTGGTAAGCATATTTAACACACAAAACTTAATTATACCCGCTAAGGAGCCAAGTGGTATTAAAAATCGTTGCTCAAAGTGATACTTCTGTTTGGGAACGGATAACCCTTAGCCGTCCGATATTGCAATGGGTACTATCACAGACTTCATACACACGCCCGGAAATTCGAAATCAGAAGGTATTAGAAAGATATCCGCGGCGTGAACACACATTGTGAATAGACTTATGCCTATAAGGCCCGAAACAGGGCAGGGAGCAGCCCCCCCCCCGATAACAATTTATGAACTGCATATGGATCGTAGTTAATTTGAAGGCCTTCCAGGCTATGTCGGACATGCTAAGGTCTACGGGTAATCAGGGTTTCTAGATAGTAGCTTACCAAAGCGGTATCGAGGCGCTTGATTTCATAAACCGGCCTGCTGAAAAAGGGAGTGATCTGGAAGGACCATCATATGATACGATAAGAAATCGAGTATCAAGTGCGCGACAAATCATGGTAAGATGATGGACGGATGGAAATGTGTACCCAAATTGGACTTTCTTCAATCGCCGCCAGTAGTCTTCTGCTCAGCCCTCGAAACTAGGCCTGGGCGACAGCCTTGCTAGAAAATCAAAATGGCAGCTATCGTAAAAGCAGACATGGGACGTACAACCACGAAAGATCCGCCCCGGCGGGAGATCTACCATCCATATCAATCCGGCTCCAAGAAATTCCAAGACGGCGGCGCAAGGAGCCATCCCGGAACCGTTGACCACCTGGAGTATTTGGGCGGAGATAGTGCAGGTGCCCAGCGCCAGCTAGGACGACCAGCAGCGCTAGTCACTCGACCTGACTATTTTGCGATGCAGTGGTATATGACGTTGTAAATTGTGATTTGTGTCGAGGTAGGAAGGAGGTATCAACGTGCAATATTCGGTTGGCCTGGTCCCGGCCGTTCAGGGAAGCTGCGAAAACTCGGCTCGATCGATCTGTCTGGGCTAGGTAGTATCACAATGGGCGAGAAGGAGGCTCTTGAATTTCGACAATGCATGTAACATTTAGTACGGCCAAGGGCATAAGACAGTCCAGTATCTGTATCGAAAGGGAATGAAAGAATGTTCGCTTTGGAGGGCCGGCGATGTCAACCTCGAAATTAGGTTACATGCGTGCGTATTCGGTCGTTCGATGGCCCCATCTAGCAGCCGGATGGCCATGGCAACTGGCTTTCGTCAATTGGATATTGATGCTGGCTCAAGAAGAGCCAAGTGGTGGACGGCGTGAAGGTGCTGTGATATCCGATGTCCAGGAGACATAATCAACCAACCCCATGAGTCCATGGCAAACCACGCCCTCGATTCGAGGTCAGACGAGCTCCACGCGCATGGGCCCTGGACAATAATAAATCGCGAAAATAAGGGTTCAGGTCAGTTGACAAAAGCTCTCGCAGCGAGAATAACAAAATCACTCAAAGTAGCAGAATAATGGTAATAATGGTCCTTATTATTTCGTCCCATGAGAATGCAGGTTTGCCATGCCGATGCCTCCCCCCTGAGGTCGTAGCGGACCCCACAAGATGCAACAGAGACGAATGGATCACATCAGAAATTGAAATCGGAGCGCTGTGGTTTCGGAACGCGTGGGGAATCCCGGCTTTGATCATATCCGCGCTACCATCGGTTGGACCGGTGGCCGGTGGTGAAACGGTGCGAAGTAACCAAGAAATCGCTCAAGCAGAGACATGGCAGCCTCCTACGCCGCCTCATTTGTTCAGTACGCTCCCTCGCGTGCAAGTTCGGCTTGAGAAGTTGCTCGGGTAAGACGGTCAGCTCGAGGTTTTGGAAA
This sequence comes from Drechslerella coelobrocha, assembly GCA_036971555.1. Taxonomy (NCBI): domain Eukaryota; kingdom Fungi; phylum Ascomycota; class Orbiliomycetes; order Orbiliales; family Orbiliaceae; genus Drechslerella; species Drechslerella coelobrocha. The sequence continues at coordinate 3,140,462 of JAJTUH010000004.1, forward strand.
TAGGAGCGGCGGACGGCTGTACGATGTAATTGATATAATGCCTCGGCCGGTGTGACTTGAGAATGTGGCAACCGGACTACGGAACTCCTCGTCTATCGTGAGAGCTAAAACAGGCAACATATCGATTAAATCGCGCGCGGGCTCTTCATGCGAAACCGTGTCCAGTTGGATATGAGATTGAATGTTCCGCCTGATGCCCAAATCATTTACCGCCGCCGTACGAGACGCTGAGCCAACTTGGAGCGTCCCCACGTCTGCTCCGTCATAAAATAAAAATTAAGGAGGGGGAAAAGAAAAAAAGAAAAAAAAAAGGGAAAGGACTTATGCACGATGACCGTCTCCGCGACATCCGTTTGGGTCGCCCTTGGAGCTGGCCTTAGTTTGTTGCCCCGGCCAAGCTGCCGACGAGCTAGCATGGTCGCCTGGAAGGAACTCTTCGGCGTGTTCGTTTAACGTTCCTTTGCATCCGGGGCTGGGAACTTTGAGGCATTTCATCATTGTCATTTTGCATCGCACAGATCCGTCTTACGGTGGTCGCCAGCGTTCGTTAACCAGAACGGGTCATTGGAAGGCGGCAGCGGAGGTGAAGATTTTTAATTCCTCGATCAGGAAACAGAAGGTTTTAAGCTATTCCCAGCTGCGGCTCGTGTGAAGGTGCGAAAAAATAGTCTATTTTCATTCATTTTTTTTATATCTTATTTTAATTTTGGTTCCTTCGCTCAATATTGCCAGACTCCGACCTCCGAGCGAGATTTACGTTTGCGCCATTAAGCTGCTTCGTGCGTGGGGGGGTAGATACCTGACCTAGGCTTCTCCACATTTGTTTGCCCACAAAGTGAAGCTATCTACCTAGATACCTAAGTACCTTACCCTTTCTTGAAAATTACTTAGTCTCGATGCTGCAACAATCCATCTCTCTCTCTCTTAATTCCTGTCGGAAGTCACAATGTTTTCTGAAGCCCTATATGTACAAGTGTTGTGTCGGCATTTCGTACGGGCTAGCACGATACGTCCAAATCCGATCATGGGCTGAGCACCAATGGACAGCACGGCTGCACCGTTCGGCTGTTGCACTTGGAGCTTGGGCCCTCGGAGCTGGAGAAAAGAGCTGGAGCTCATCTGCCTCTTACCCCCCCGTAGATTCAAGCCCACATCAGTTTCGGGCTGCATCGTACGGGGAAATATTTTCATGCATGCATGCATTTCGGGTGTCGTAATTGCCAGCACGATAGCGCTGTCTGGAACAGGGCCGTCGGTTATCACAGGGGAGAAACAAAAATTAACGACGACGTGGAAATAGACGGATAATAGCAATCGGAATATAGGACACTCGCTTGCACTTACATAATAATGCCTAAGACGCAAGCTCCTTTTGTGAGTGGCATTAATAATCTTGCTCTAAACCACTACCCACATGCTCGCTTGGTGTGGTGACCAGTACTCACGATTTATCGGACACTTCAGCCCGGGAGCGGTGACTTCGAGGAATCAATGCAAGGTGTTTAGATACTATCCGCACTCTCGACTGTTTCTCTCTCCGTTAGTAAAGCATATGTCTAGTTCAAGCGAGGTATCGTGTGTCTTTGCTGGCGGTTTCAAACTAAAAGATCCTTTTTCCGACGACGGCGGTGACGTGGTTTTGGCCGCGGACATGGTAGCACTTCAGCAATTTCCCCAGATCATAAACACATGCATCTTATCATCCCATTCGTCAATGCTGCTGTGCATGGGTATGCATATAAATATGCATGCTAGGTAATGCGGGCTGCAGGTCTGCGTCTGGGGAGTCGCGTCGACTCGAGTCTCAAGTTCCAGTCTGGCCAGTCTTATTCGCCAGAGACCCTGAATCCTTCTCATCGACAACTTGTCATTTCGTGCTCCCAAGCTTTTTTGACACAAGATAAGCTTTTTGGAGAAGACTTCAGAGACCATGCCAAATTGGTTCTGGGGACCTAAACCGGCGCCTATTTGCGAGTAATCGACACGGAGCATTGAATGAAGACCACGAAGGATGCGGCTTTTTTTTTTGTGGTGTCGAGGTTTGACTTGGGCACCACTTGCCTCCTCGGCTGTCGGCACCTAGTTGCTCGATATTTGGATCCACTGTGGGCTGGTGTCAGACCGTTTTCGGCGCGGACGGTGAGTTCGTCTTCAGCTATTACAANAAAAAAGAGAGAGAGAGAGAAGTATGCCTGGAGTCGAAACTCCCACTCTTCGTTTTGTCATCCTCCAGGTAGGAAGTCCGTCTTTTTCGTCCGATGGACAGCTGTAGCGAATTTTGCTCTTCAATGATGGGTGGGCTCTCGGAAAGGCCGTCCTCGCATGTATGTAAAAGTTTTGTTTGGCATATGCAGAGAGGACGAGACAGCCGGGATCGTGGCTTCGCTAACGCCTCTAGAAAATGAGATGGAAACGAAGGAACACCTCGTAAAGTAGTGGAAAGCTCGGGCCCTGCACGATGACGTCGGTTTTCCACATGTCAAGACAAACCATTTTATTTTCTTGCGGCCGAACTCGACTGGTCAAATTGTGCGAGGGGATTCGGACGAGATGAAACTAACTGTAGGAGTTATTTTCAGATATCCGGCATCCAAAAGGGAGATAAAGAGAGATATATGATACCGGCTGAAAGTGTAAAAGCGAGACTGCTATTCATAGGATGCCGAAGGAGGGATGCATCGGTAGGAGGAGTGAGGCTGAACGTCGACGTCCAAGTGAGCGTGAGCGCTAACATCATCTGCCCCTCGGAGCCGGCGCCAAGCGGTCCCTCTTTTTGAACGGCGACGACGACCGCAAAAACCAACTGACTTTCTTGTGCAACCGCCGGCGGCCGCTGTCAAGCCTCTTGGCGCGATGACCGCCACAAATCCGGTAAGGGCTCTCACGACATGTACCTGCCTGCTCAGGGAAGGAAAAAAGGCATTCTGCATTACGTGCACGGATACGTGATGAGGGTTGATTGCAAAAGTGTAGATCGTGTGAGCCTGGCGACCTTGGTGGGCCCTAGGCATCCGGCCCCAAGACAATCTCGAAGGAGTTCGGTTTCACTTGATATTTATATTGCTATACACAATCCTTCTCTCCTCCATCTTTCTTCGTCTCTTTCTCCGGGCGGGCATTCCTAGTGCAGACTGAGATGTATTGGTTTTTTTTTTGGGGGGGGGGGGTTCCCAGGGCCTAGACAGGAGTACCAGTGNCAATTAAAAAAAAAAAAAAAAACTCATGTTCGCAAATTGAACAGTGGTGTGCAGTCGACATCTATGTGCTACGCGAGCCGTGAAAAATAAAATATAAAAATAATAAAAATAAAAATACCAAGATGGTGTTTAATATCCGATCGATGAATTTGGAATGCTTAGCCCTCATTTTATTCCAACGATCTTTTGATCTATGTTGAAACCAGAGCGCCCTCCCGAAACTAAACGTTTCCGCTATTGCCCTGGCTGTGGGCAATTACAACGGGCTCCCCGGACGCAAATGTCGGAGGGCAGCGTCCCCGAGACCACGCAAATATTCGATCTCGAACTGACCTAAGCGGGGAAAGCTCAAGAAGATGGTCTCACAGCAGCGGGAGGTCGCGTGAATAGGCGCTCCTCGCTGACACCACCAACCCAATGCGTCATTCCTTGTGGCCAGCAGCTGTTTGTGAGGCTTGACGTTAGTTGTCCCCCCACTGGGCCCTTTGGCAACGTCCCTGAGAAATCTCGTGGGAAAGCATAGCACAGCACAGCACGTCACGGCATAACAGAGCTCCAAATCTCCAGGCACCGACATAGCAAAGTGCTAAGTGCCAAATGGCTCGTTAGTGTGGGCGAACCGCAGGAAGGACGACAGGCGCTTGGCAAATTGTGTTGAGGATTTGAGAAGGTTGCTAATATCACAGTCAATGCGAAAGACGAGAAGAATGCGACCGAAGACGACGAGCAGCAGCGAAGCGCATTTGCGAGCTGCTCAATATTGTGAACAGGCCCCTGATCGCTGTGCTTGGCAGCTTCGCCCTTCTGAGCATCTCGACAAGCTGTTCCTGCGCGCCCAGCCAGCTAGCTGCGTCTTGGAATAATTGGACTACCGTAGGGGTCAAATTCCCCGCAAAGGCTTCTGGAACATCACTGTTTTGGATGGAGAGATTCCAACAGCGATAGCCTTGGCGAGACCAGTTGAACCCTTGGTTCGCCAATGTCAGTAGATCGTAGGAGACGCGATCGAATCGATTGTGATTGCTGCAAGATGCAAATGTACAGCTACATGTCCGGGAAATTTTGCATTCTTGGGCTGCCCTCTCGATCTGGAATGTGCATGTACGTACATGTACATGTATTCTGTCTAGAGTAGAAAATTTAGTCTGGTTTCATGCGCTGTCAAAGTCTTTTTTTTGGAGGCTTCATCTGGAAAAATTTCCCTTCTTGATGGTAGAGGCTTAAACTGGTTGGGTCCATTGTTTTTGTTTTATTCTTATTCTGATTGTAAATGTATTGAACTGAATTGAAGAGTTTTTTTTTTTTTTCGGGTTCCTGTCGAAGGAATTTGGTTATGGCATTTCCGGTTGTTTGACCTTGGCGGGCTCGCCTGCCTTCCCGTCCTGGCTGATAGCTTCCTCTTGTGACTGATAGGGCATTTTCAATCCAGTATACCCAAGCGCAGGGCTTGCCGTCAAATTGTCGACAATATACATGACATTGACAGCGCATCTGACATAATGCGCCGACGCATATTGAGCTTTTATTCGCGAATGTTTCGAATCGTGGTCCTTCCTGCTCGCCAGAACACGGGAACGGCTGACGGAGACTAACGCTGGGGTGGAATATTTTGTGGACAGTTGCCAGGAGCTGGTGGTATCAAAAACCCTTTTTTTTAAAGGCCAAGTCGAACTTAGAAGTATACTTGTAACACTTCTGCTATAGCGCAATATTTGCCTCAAGAGAGTCGAGAAATCTGGCCTCCACAGTAAGGATATCAAGACTGGTTGTGGTTGTGGAGGCCCCGGGATGAAGCATGTAGTAGCGACGGGAAACCTGGAAAGGCGCACACGGGGCGCTCGCCTCGCCTCCTCCCTTTGGCGTCATACTGCTTTGGTTGGCGTTTCTTGGGACCGCTGCCAAATTGAAGGACAGGTTCGTGTCCTAGTTTGAGCCGATGCGAGAGCATTGCTCTATGCTGGCCCAAGGGTCCTCTTTCTTTGTCTGTAGGTGTCTGTCCTTCCCCGAACTCACAACGGCCGGAACCTAACCCGCGGAGACAAGTTTGCCGCCTGTTTTCCTTTTCCCTGTTTTGACGAGGAGAGGGAGATCATGTCTGCACTGAAGTCATGAGTACTCGAGCACACCTAACTTTTTTTTTCTTTTTCCTTTCTTTTTCTCTTTTCTCTTCGAGACAGGAATCAGACCGGGGAGGGCCCATGCTCAAGGTATCTCAACTGTTTCTTTTTCGCGTTCAGCCTGCCGATTTCATTCGGGGAGAGCATTATGGCTAGCTCTGGGCTTCAGTCGGTCAGCCCAGTACGGGTCCCAGATCGCAGATGAGGAGGGTCGAAGGGAATGGTCGATTCGCAGCCAGCAGCGTCTCCTTCTACTCCCAGCGCATGCGAGCGATGATTGTAATCCGTGGGTTCGGAGGGCGTAGTTTAATTTTTAGTGTAGTTTAGTTTTGCATGTTGATGGGAATAACTACCTAGGTAGCTGACGAGATGTCGAGGAAAGACTGTTATAAGTATCGAGCGACATCGCCTCCATTTGGATGGAATCAGAAGCAGCAGAGCAGCAATCTTTCTCAGCGGCCGGCGACACTCCTTTTTTTCTTCTCTGCTCAAGCAAAGTAATAATATAATATCTCTACGTCTTTATAACTTGCTTGTCAGATATATATTGCTTCCAGACCGACCCAGTGCCAGCTGCCCCGCTCCTTTTCAATTTTCACTATCTGCGACCTCGACGCTCTTGATACTCAGGGCGCTCGCTATATAATCATATTAATATAATTATAATATTCACGGAAACGCAGCGGAAGCGATTGAGAGATTGCTGCTAAGCATCGACGACGTTGGACGATTAAAAAATTTTTTCCTTCTTCCGCCTGGTCTCTCGGGTTTGCCCTGTAGAGACTTGCTTTTTCTCTCTTCCGTTTGGACTTCTGAAAGAAACCCGGCTGGGTCGATTAGGTGAGTTACGCTGAGTTTCTGGCATCTGGTTGTTTTTTTTTTTTTTTTTTTNTTTTTCGCGCGATCTTTGCTTTTTATGCAAGAAAGAACAGAAAAAGGAAAAGGAAAAGCAAGTGCAGAGGACGGACAGAGATAGTTTTTCCACCCCCATCCTCTCCTCTCTTTGCTGCAGCTGCCTGCTGGTGCGCACGCTAAAACCGCTCGCTTGGCCGGCGTCCACACCCATTTTTTGTCATATCTCATTGTTATTATCGCGCAGGCGGTCAGTCTGTCGGTGCTCCGGTGCCTGCTGCTGGATGCTGGGCCGGCGCCCCCATCCGCCCCGGGCGAGAAGAGTTCACGCTTAATTTTTCCCACGCTTGCTTCCTGTTCCATCCAGCGGAGCCCTGTCAGTGAGAAAAAGCTTCTGCTGCTTCGTACAGGTGCTGTGGAGGCCGTCTCGAGTACAAAACCCTCCAGTCTTCCCGCCTCTTTTCCAATCCGATTCCTCCAATTCCTGGTTTTCTCTTCCCATCATCCTTCCTCTCCCTCTCTCTCTCTCTCTCTTCCCTCTCTCTCTTCCTCCCTCTCCCTTCCTCTTCTCCCTTCCTCTTCTTCAGCCGATTTCGTCTCGTGCCGTTCAAAATACTCCAACTACGGTGAATCAAATCTAGTCTAAGGTGAGTTGCTTGCCTGTATGCACAAGGAAAGAACAAAAACAGAAAAAGAAAAAAGAGGAGAGACGTAGCATTCGCCATCGCGCAATTGATAGTTGCGAATGGCACTGTCAACGACGTGCCGCAGCGTGTCGTCCGCAGAGCACGGGGAATGGGCATCGTATCATTCTCGGGCTTTGGCGTTCACACAAACACACAATTCCTGCTATTCAGCCCAGCTGATGGAGGAAGCGCGCTCCATCTCTTCCTTCTCTCTCTCTCTCTCTCTCTCTCTCTCTCTCTCCCTTGCTCGGGAGGCCGTGGTTCGGCCGGCGGCTTGAGGATCAGGTGCGATAAAATGGAATGCCATGCAATGCAATGCCATGCCGCCTCGCAATGGGCGGAGAAGGACGTGTTTGATGGTGTTCGTTTCGGTCGTCATCTTCCGTTTGTCGCCGCCGTCATCCTGCAGACCCAAAAAAGAAAAACCCCAAGGAAGCAGGACGCATCCCGCAACACATCACATTTCCCGGCCATCATCATGTGAACGGCCGCCCCCGGTCGTATTGAAACTGGATGGAAGGAAGGAAGGGAAGGCCTGTCTGGCAATTCTCGTCCATGTCCATTCAAGAATTCCTTCCAATTGAAAGGTGCCTTCTAGGGCCTGCGTGGTTTTTTTTTTTTTGGGGGTTCTCTCCCTCGTTCCTTCTCACAAAAACCCCTCGCTCCCTCGTTACGCGGAGACATGGTGCGAGTCGTCCAATCTGGCCTGGTCGTGAATGCAGATGCAGATGCAGATGCAGATGCTCCATTCCTGGGGTCATTGGCTTTGCCTTTCTCCGAACAGGTCAAAGGCACGGCCAAGACATGCCGGTCGGCACTGGATGCTCTGATGCTACGTATGAGGTGCCTAACATTGCCCACATACCTCACACGCGTCCATCTCGCGATGCCAGATATCCAGTGGTCTTGAATAGAGCTGGACGCTGGACGCAAGCAGCTCTGTCGTGAGAGTGAGAGGCGGAAAGAGCGGTTAACGTTCGCGACGCACCAGATCGAGAGAAAATGGTTGGCCTCGTCCCCAAGCGGGAAGCAGAGCCCGCTTGGTTTCGGGGACGTGCTCGCCAGATGTCCTCCTCCGTTCCCCACCTCTGCATTTTTTTTCTTCTTTCTTCTCTTTGTTTCCTTTCTCTCTGGAAACAAGCGAAGCATGCAACTGAGGCCTTATGGCGAGACGAGAGTGTGTAAGTGAGGGAGAGAGAGAGAGAGAGAGGGAGAGAGAGAGGGAGAGAGAGCGTGTGTGTGTGTGTCGTGCGTGGATGGATGTGGTGAATGATCGTTGTTGCCATTCTCCCTCAAATTGGGCCCATCGTTGTCACCGCCATCGTCACCACCACTTCCTTCTCAGTGCCGCTGCCATCTCTCGATTGCTATTCTAAGCTACTCCGTTGCTTATTACTAGCCTATTCCTCTTGCTCTCTTGTCTCTCTCTCTTCCTCATTACTCCTTCAATTAATATTCCGCTCACTTGACTTGAGCTGCCGCTCGGCATAATCTCCCCCAGGCGCCATCCTGCTGGCAACCGCGTGGTGGCATAAAGACCATATTTTTTTTTCTCTTTGCCTGTCCTGCAAGTTCAAGTTTTTGACGTTATTGTTTTTGCATAACCTCAAAAGACCGAATTTTTTTTTTTCAATTTGAGGAACAATATCATCTAACATTTGCACTCCTTTGTTATAGTGGACTGTCTAGTCTACGGACGAAATTAATCCACGATGTCGGCTCCCCACCCATCGGGTACCGCCTCTGAGGACTCTCCAGACCATCTGAAGCACGACATTCCCACCGGCGGTCTTGGTGATCCTGAGAAGCAGGAAGCAGCTGCTGCTGAGAAGCGGGAAGGTGTACCTATTGATGATGATGAGGAAATCGAGGACATTGATGCCCTGATCGATGATCTTGAGTCTGAGGATGAGCACCAGTTTGAGGAGGATGAGGCTGAGGAGGCCGGCGCCAGTGCCCGCCCCGTCCCGGAGGATCTCCTCAAGACGGATACTCGCATTGGTCTGACCAATTCCGAAGTCGAGTCGCGACGGAAGCGCTATGGTCTCAATCAGATGAAGGAAGAGAAGGAAAATTTAGTGCTGAAGTTCTTCATGTACTTCGTTGGTCCCATTCAGTTCGTCATGGAGGTGAGCCGCTTGTCCATTTTCATCCTTTCCTTTTTATTCCGGATTGGCTGGCCCCAGTGAGAGCTTGTTTGATTCTGTGTGACACAGCCAAGGCTAACATACATGCTTGTTTCCAACCAATTAGGCTGCGGCTATTCTCGCTGCTGGTCTCCAAGACTGGGTCGACTTCGGTGTCATCTGTGCTCTCTTGCTGCTCAACGCTTGTGTTGGTTTCTTCCAAGAATTCCAGGCCGGTTCGATTGTCGACGAATTGAAAAAGACCCTTGCTCTCAAAGCCGTTGTTCTCCGTGATGGACGTCTTTTCGAAATAGAAGCCCCACAAGTCGTTCCTGGCGATATCCTCCAAATCGAAGAAGGTACCATTGTTCCCGCTGATGGTCGCATTGTTACCGAAGATGCCTTCCTGCAAGTTGACCAATCGGCCATCACCGGTGAATCTCTTGCTGTCGACAAGCACAAGGGCGACAATATGTATGCTTCCTCCTCGATCAAGCGTGGTGAGGCCTTCATGGTTGTCACTGCCACTGGTGACAACACTTTCGTTGGTCGCGCTGCTGCCCTCGTCTCTCGTGCCTCTGCCGGTACTGGTCACTTTACCGAGGTCTTGAACGGAATTGGTACAGTTCTGCTCATTCTCGTCATCTTCACTCTTCTCATCGTCTGGGTCGCCTCTTTCTATCGTTCCAACCACATCGTCCACATTTTGGAATTCACCTTGGCTATTACCATCATTGGTGTCCCCGTCGGTCTTCCCGCCGTCGTTACCACCACTATGGCCGTCGGTGCTGCATACCTGGCTAAAAAGAAGGCTATTGTTCAGAAACTCTCTGCCATCGAATCCCTCGCTGGTGTTGAAATTCTCTGCTCAGACAAGACTGGTACCTTGACCAAGAACAAGCTCTCACTCGCTGAGCCATACACTGTTGAGGGTGTGGAGTCAGATGATCTCATGCTTACTGCCTGCCTGGCTGCCTCCCGCAAGAAGAAGGGTCTTGATGCCATCGATAAGGCTTTCTTGAAGTCGCTCAAATTTTACCCACGTGCCAAGTCAGTTCTTTCTCGCTACAAGGTTTTGCAATTCCACCCATTCGATCCTGTCTCCAAGAAGGTTACCGCCGTTGTTGAGTCCCCTCAAGGTGAACGCATAGTCTGCGTCAAGGGCGCTCCCCTCTTCGTCTTGAGAACCGTCGAGGAAGACCACCCTATTCCTGAAGAAATCGCTATGGATTACAAGAACAAGGTCGCTGAATTTGCTACCCGTGGTTTCCGTTCCCTTGGTGTTGCTCGCAAGCGTGGCGAAGGCCATTGGGAAATCCTTGGTATCATGCCCTGCTCTGATCCTCCACGTCACGACACTGCCCGTACCATCGGCGAAGCCAAGACTCTGGGTCTCTCCATCAAAATGTTGACTGGTGATGCTGTCGGTATTGCTCGTGAGACTTCTCGTCAACTCGGCCTTGGTACAAACGTCTACAATGCGGAACGTCTCGGTCTTGGTGGTGGTGGTGAGATGCCTGGTTCTGAGGTCTACGATTTCGTTGAAGCTGCCGATGGTTTTGCTGAAGTTTTCCCGCAACACAAGTACAATGTCGTCGAAATTCTACAACAGCGTGGTTACTTGGTTGCTATGACTGGTGATGGTGTCAACGACGCTCCTTCCCTGAAGAAGGCTGATACTGGTATTGCTGTCGAGGGTGCCTCTGACGCTGCTCGCTCAGCTGCTGATATCGTCTTCTTGGCTCCTGGTCTGTCTGCTATCATTGATGCCCTTAAAACTTCCCGCCAGATTTTCCATCGTATGTACGCCTACGTTGTCTACCGTATCGCTCTATCTCTTCACTTGGAAATTTTCCTGGGTCTTTGGATCGCCATCCTGAACGAGTCTCTCAACCTTAACCTTGTCGTTTTCATTGCCATCTTCGCCGATATCGCCACCTTGGCAATTGCCTACGATAACGCTCCATTCTCTAAGACTCCCGTTAAATGGAATCTCCCCAAACTGTGGGGTATGTCCGTGCTACTTGGTGTAGTTCTTGCCATCGGCACCTGGATTACTCTCACTACTATGCTTGTCCACAACGACGGCACCGATGGCGGCAACAAATTTGGAGGTATAGTTCAGAACTTTGGTAACCGTGATGAGGTTCTGTTCTTGGAAATCTCCTTGACTGAGAACTGGCTCATCTTTATCACCCGTGCAAATGGTCCTTTCTGGTCTTCCATCCCATCATGGGAGCTGACTGGTGCTATCCTGCTCGTCGATATCATTGCCACGTTGTTTACTATCTTTGGTTGGTTCGAGCACTCGCGCACTAGCATCGTAGCTGTTGTTCGTATCTGGATCTTCTCCTTCGGTATCTTCTGCGTCATGGGTGGCGTTTACTACTTGCTGCAAGGATCAGTTGGATTTGACAACCTTATGCACGGAAAATCGCCCAAGCAGAAGCAGAAGCAGAGGAGTCTGGAAGATTTCGGTAAGCTATTTATTTCCTCCATTACATTATTTTGTGATTACAGACTACTAACGTGTGGCGTTTGCAGTTGTTTCTATGCAGCGTGTCTCTACACAGCACGAGAAGAACGCATAACTGCGTTGCTGATAGATCGTGGTGTTTTGTGTAATAATAGTAATGTCTCGCACAAATGCAGAGGCTTCTCGGCGCATGGTGGAGAAGTTAATTGTTGTTGTCTTTTTCCTGTGAACTTGTGTGTAATACGAATCAAATCAACTCAACCTAACCTAAATTCAGAATCTACACGCAGAAAGCAAACTTTTGCCCTCCTGTCATGTGTGTTACTTCCTCTTGTCATTATCTGTAGGTTTTGTTTGTATTCACACAAAACTACGTGCACTGTCACCGTTGCATCACACAAATCGCCAAACTCACTGCCACTATCAGGGTGCCGCGACAAAAGGCTTGTCGCCTTGCCCCTACGTGCTATATCTTAGACTATTTTTAATCCATAAGTATTTACTAATCGCTGTGACTTGAAATTGAGAGAAAGCTGTTCTTCCCACGCCATGGTTGCATCTTCCTCATAGATGTGGCGTTTCCTCTGCGTGCTTCAGGATTCAAACAAATGATGCAAGCCGAAGGTGCAAACTTACGTGATGTCGAGACAAACGGCGTGTTCTCGTCGTTACTTAGCCACTTAGTTTCCTAGAACGCTATTGCGCAAGCTTCTTTACCATGGCGCCTGTGGTTTGTAAGCAGATATATGTCTCATTTGTGTGATATATAGACAGTCCTCGTTTATTGCAGGGTGTTCAAGATACATTCTCAAGTGCATATATACATGCATACCACCATCGAAATGAAGCTAGCTCCCGTGCGATCGAAGTGATGGCATCCTAATGAACAATATCAGGATAAAAGATGATGTATAGTTACAGTATAAGAATATATAACAACGCTGTGACTACCTGTATAGACTCGAGTATTGGTAGTTTTCCTTTTTTTTGAAAAAAAAGGGAAAAGGGGAAAAGGAACCATAAAAACAAGGAATAAACGCTTGGAAGAAGAATAAAGTATATAAAGGTAGAATACCCAGTATCAACTAGCAGGGAGGAACCCGTTCCCAAAGATGTAAGTCGAATCGGTAAAGTAGTATGTCTGGCCCAGCAGGATCGAAGGATATCTTTCATGTCGCAGCTATCAAAGCCAAGTGAAAGAAATGAAATTGAATCAGTGTCTTATCGTACCGCCACAGAACATAAAAAATAAATAAAACAAAAAAGGAAAGAAAAAAGGCCAGAAAAGGATAAATTGTAGAATGAAAAGAACATTAAATATATGGATTGGTGTTACTTGATTCCCACTTCACATACTCGAGAAGTAATAGTTGTCCCATAAGTACTGGTAGTCTTCGATTAGGCCTCCAAGAAGGCCTAGAAGTGGCTTTCCCTTGAGCTTTTCTGCCATAAAGGTGAACCATGCCCTGCTCGGTCCAAACTTTAGTAAGAGTCTTATAGTAATTGTTAAAGTTGTTGCTCGGGGGGTTTTTTTACCTAGTGACGTTCTCGTAGGCAGCACCTCGGAGTGCCCACCAACCCATGGACATAGCCCGTCGCTTCAGCTCTTCCTTTTCAAGGCCGGTGAGTCCCCTGAGGCCACCTGGAATGGTCTCAGACATATCTTTTTTGGCCAGCTGACGGGCGGCATACTCAAGCCCGAAGCCCAACAGCCATGGTCTCCAGCTTTTCTTGTCGTGTCTCCACCTTTGCATAGCCATCGCGTATACCAAAGGACGCACGATCCACAAAATCTCAGCAAGCATCCCAGCCCCCCTTACTTTGTGTAGCAACTGGGCAGGAGGTTTGATATCTTCCGCTGTTAAAACTTTTGTTACGAGATAGTTGGAGATATCGGTTGCAGGGATTGAAGGCAACCTCAAACCTGTCCTTGGCATTGTCCATGCCTCTGGCTCTGGTGGTGGGCTGCCAAATAGTTCTGTGTCCTCGAGTTGGGCCGGGTCAACTTCCCGTTCCGGTAGAGGCGGGCTTACAATTGGCCTAGACTTTGTAAGATTTAATAGCAAAAGCCTGCATATTGCTTTGATAGCTTCAAGAATGACGACCACCTTCCATCTAATCTTTTGGCCTTTCCTCCTCGCTGCCATCTCCCACAGCAGCTCTGTGTACTGGATCATTGTCACCATCAATGCTATATTCTTGTAAGCAGAGCTTTTCTGCGTCCAGAATTTCGTATATCGAGCGTGAGGGGTTTGAGGTGGCCTCGGGATGGTGGTTGGGAGGTTCTTCACAGCTTTGGATAGAAGGGAGTCATGGTACAGTGATAATAGCTGGATACCACTGTGGACTAGGTTTTAGGTCAGAAGGGAGACATGGTACGAACTGGAATACAGTAGACTTACTCGACTCCGAGGCGATTTCGGCATCCTTAAATCTAGCTGAATGGAGACGCGCCGGGTTAGCCTGCTAGTTTAAGGTGTGGAGATGGCAAAGCAAAGTGCGATGGCTCTATACCGGGCACAATGTACGTCAGTGATCGCAGAGAAGATTCTATCTGCGATACAGCGCCGGCGTTCTTCGTGACAAAATCTTCGTAAAGGGCCAGCCACCTTTTTGGTAAACCAAAGGCGCCGCCGCCACCGACATGGCCGCTGTTATTGATGACGTCGGAATTGTTGTTGTTGTTGTTGTTGTTGTTGTTGTCGATGGTATCAGCGGTGTCGCACCGCGATCGGACGTGTTCTTCCATGGACCGGCTGATTTGGCGCGAGGCGGGCGGGCTGATGATGGAGGGGGCAAAGGTTGTTCCACGATGGGAGCTGTGGCGGGGAGGAGGAGAAGGATGAGTGGGAGGAGCAGAAGAAGAAAATGGAGATGGAAATGGGAATGGATTCGGACGAGACAGGCAGATGGAGCCAGAAAAGGAAAGGGGAGGCCGGGGAGGGCAAAGCGAAAGAAAACAACGCGCAGCTGACAGCCGAGGTTCATTTCGAGGTTTCGCCGCCGTACTCTCCACAATCGTGAGATCCATTTGATTTACTAATAACTATTTCGAACCATCTATGTACACTGTTCTATGATTCTGCAGGGCTGCATCACATACACACCCTCAGCTATGGAAGCATCAAACTCACGCGCCTACGCATCCTCGCTCATGGCCGGAGTGGGTTAGCCAAATCCAGCGCCGGCCGAAAGTGGTATTGTATTGAACTCGAGAAGGAGACGCACCTGCGTAGGGTCAGCCACACCTGGTGCGACGGGAGACCCTTCTCCCTCTCCTCCCGCCTTATTCTGAGGAAGGCGGCAGTGGAGCCGATGAAGGCAGCGAAAACCGGGTCGCCAATTCTGGGTGACATCAAGTCCGTCAGCAGCGATGGCCAAGTGCGCAGGCCGGCGACGGCTTGTCGAATGGGCTGTACCTCGATATTAGAAAGGGCATATGCGTGACCGGCGCCATCGTATGAATGGGATGCGAATGCAGGTGGCTTGTGTCTTTGGGCGAAAGTAGATGCTAGTTTGGCTGGTTGGAGCCGGACGGTCACTAAATTATAACATGTATCGAGATGGACTTGCTTACCTGGGCGTCTCCACGACGTATGCCCGAGGCTCCATAAGCTAGCAGCAGGTGCTTCAAGTGTGCAGTAGCCCTGATATGCGGACAAAGAGAGAGAGAGAGAGAGAGAGAGAGAATGAGGGTATCGCGGCCTGGAAGAATTGCAGCGGGCGAGCGGCCAGGCAGTAAACAGGCAGCTGGAATGCCCGGCGGAGAGCTCCTTTGCTCCGAAAAGAGGCCGACTGTGGTTGCCGAGGGCGGAAGGTTCGTCCCTTGTCGGTCCGCCGAGAACACATGAACGCTTCCAGCATCAATCAATCAACTATCGTCGTCGTCGTCGTCGTCAACAGCATCTCTCGACTGTCCTCCGACCTCCACCTAGTCTTCGCCCTGGACGTTGCTACTGCTGCCGCTGCTGTACTGCTCGTCCTGCTCGGCTTCGTTTCCTTAAGATTGCCCGTTTGCTCCTGGCCAACCCGTCAATTTCTGCTCCCCACATTCGGCTCTCTCTCAAAATCTAATAACCGCAGCCTCGCTCTCCTGTCTGTAAGTGCGCGTTAAGATATGAAACCTGGTGCTCATACTAACAGATATCCACGCTGACGATAGATCCTTCCCGTATTTTCACCCGTTCGCTTCTCAAAACATGGCTCCCACGAACGACGAGATAGGTTATTTGAAACAGCTAGTCGCTGGCCTCGAGCGGCGGATTGAGCAGTTGGAGTCTGGTCAGGGCAAAACGCTGGAGGACCAATTGCGAATGATTCTGATGGGTCCTCCTGGAGCCGGTAAGGAAGAATAACAACGTCACCATGCTGTGTGCGCAAAACACTCGGCCCGCCTGCGAAAAAAAAAAAAAAAAACTCTGGAGACCAACGAGGAGATTCGTACCGGAGCTAAAGTCGATATAGTGGAGCTTACAAAATTCTTTTTGGTTGGCGTACAGGAAAGGGAACGCAGGCGCCAAAGATCAAGGAGAAATACTGCATCTGTCATCTGGTATGCAGCGTTTTGAATCCTCTCCATCGTTTAACACACGTTTGAATAAACACGAAGAGCGAAAGATAGCAGCTAATGCAGATATGGCGCCCAGGCCACCGGCGACATGCTAAGATCGCAAGTCGCTAAAAAGACGCCCTTAGGAAAAGAAGCTAAGAAGATCATGGATGCGGGAGGCCTCGTTAGTGACGAAATCATGGTCAACATGATCAAGAACGAGTTGGAAAACAACGAGGAATGCAGATCAGGGTTCGTCATCACCACCTTTCCCATAGACTCTGATACTGCAGAAACGAGAGAAAAGGGTTGGTAGACCAAGGCTTACCTCCTCTATTTTCGGTAGGTTCATCCTGGACGGCTTCCCACGCACGGTGCCTCAGGCCGAGCGTCTCGACCAGATGCTGGATGCCCGAAAGGAAAAACTTAACCATGCCGTGCAACTCGAAATCGACGATGCGCTACTAGTCGCTCGTATCACAGGCCGTCTCGTTCATCCTGCCTCCGGTCGCTCCTATCACAAAATTTTTAACCCCCCAAAAACCGCTATGACTGATGATGTCACTGGAGAGCCGTTAATACAGCGTTCGGACGACAATGAAGAGACGCTGAAGAAGCGGCTTGGCACATACCATGCGCAAACCGCGCCAGTAGTGGATTACTACAAGAAGAGAGGTATTTGGCATGGCGTTGATGCATCGCAGGACCCTAGCACGGTTTGGAAGACGCTTTTAGGAATATTTGAACAGCAAAAGCCCGGTAAAACATCATCAATACTTAGTCAGGTTGGCCTGTCTTCCAAGTAGGCTAAGGCGCCAAGTATGTGCCTTATTTTTGGATGTGTATTTTCAATTTACTTCATTGTACGAAAATTTTAGACAATTGTAAAAATATTTGCAGAGGGGTTCTCTTTTCTCGTCAGGGCTCTATAATCATCTACTTTATCCCTTATATACTACGCCCGCGGATCCATCGTTTAGCTACACCTACTGTTTACAATACCAAATCTTCTCGTTGTACGTGGATACATAGTCTTGTATTGAGCTCCGCGTCGCGTTAAATAGGAGCGTCAAAACCAAGACGAGTGTATATATGTGCACGCGCATGTGTACTGACGGCCCTCCTTTGTTGTAGAGTGATTCTCGCCTTATTTAGTAGTTAGTAGCTGTGACGTGACAGCACGTCCCCAGCAAAAGGATGAGACGCCCACTGCACTAAAACAAGGTCACTAAAAAAAGGAAATACTGAGTTGAAACAGAATTTGATATGACAAAATTGGCTATATTCACTATACCGTGCATCCACCACTAAACTATACATATGCCCAATTGCTGCTGTCACTACCGCAGTATCTTGCAAAACTATTATCCAATCCGATGCAATGCTAACGAAACTGGCACTTGCCCAAATGAGATCTATCTACGGTTACAACTTTTTTTTGTCCCATACTTTCGCCTTGCCTTTTTGTCATCAAAAACAAGAGCAATAATGGTGAAAGAGGCGAGAGAAAGGGAAGAAGAAAAAAAGCAAATGCCCTTATTCCCTGATGCTTGGAATATACGCGCAACTTCTACTTGGCTCCAAATTGTGTCACGGGACTTTGTTCGGCCCGGCTAGAAACTCTAGTCTCTTCTCCAGAAGATGTCTATTTTTCCTTCTTTAGCTTGTTGGTTATCGATGCTAAATCCTGCTGTAAAAGCCGTTAGTTACTTACATATCATATTTCGGCTAGCTAGTCTGCCCGTCGGATGAACAATAAGAGGGCAAAATACATACATCCGCTTTCCGTTTCCCTTTGCTAGTTGCACCGCTCTCTGGTGTCGAGCCTCTACTAATAACCGAATTGGTTGGTGCAGCCTCCTTAGATATTTCTGCGAAGCAGCTGGCGTGGTAAATCCTCCCACCGGATTTTACAGCATCCATCAAGACCCAGTCTTCCGTCTCAGGATGCAACACGGTGGAGAACCTCTCCTTGCATACCGGACAGGTTAGATTTGAAAGTGCTGAATCATTAGGAACCGGAACATAGTTTTTACTGCTAGAATCTTCCTTTGCAGTAGCCGAATTGGGATCCAGCATTTGTGCGGTTTGGTTTGCGATGGCGACACTCGTATACTCCTCATCTTCCCGAAACCTTATCCAATCCTTTAATTCAATGACTGTTAGTCAAATATGCATACATCTTCCGAGCAGGCCCAGAAGATACCCTACCTCTTCACCCACGTACCAACTTCGGAATTGGGCATGCTTGGTACTGTCTGCTATTCTCTGATGTACACGAAAGTGCCAGTCTAAATGGGCCGCTTTTTCCCGCTTCCCCTGTTCCGTATTCGTGAATCGTCTGGCACAGGAACCACATTTATTCGGTAGGCTGTCATTCAGGATTGATACAAATCGAGGACGGATGCTGTTGATATTGAAATATAGAATGGTCAACGTGTAAGTCACAAAGATAATTGAATTCGCGGGGATTTACATTTTGAGTGAGGCAGAGCTTAGTTCGACATCCAGCGTCTCCCAGTTAGCACTCGAACCCGTATTCGATTGCAAAATAGTCGGAATCTGATTTCCTATTAATCCTGACAAGAGCAGATCCGCATTCAAGGGCGTATTGGGTTTTGCTCCTGAGGATGATTTGGGTGTCGAACCGCTCGGTTTTAGCAAACCCGCAGATATGAGGGATTCGAATAAATTGTTAGCCGGGGTTGGAGCTGAGTTGCCGTTTGGAGGGACCGTTGGGATATTAAGAATAGCCGGCAAATTATTGTTGGCTCGTACCGGTGGCGGTTGAGGATGTGAGAGTTTACTTAGCATGGCTGCTAGGTTTGTCCCCTGGTTTGCTGTTGAGGGCGTTGGAGGGATGGACGGGATGTTGGGAATATGAGGTGGTTGTGAGACAATAGAAGGAAGAGGGGATATGTGCACCGATATTGCGATTCTAGAAAGCTGGTCTTTGATTTGAGATAGTTGATCAGAAGGCAACTGCTGAGTACTAAGAATTGTCTGCAAATCCAGCAACGCTTTCAGTCGTTTCTGGACCTCGGTATCCCATGGATTTTCAGCAAAACGAGACTGAGTAGTGGTTATCAATGGCCTGATATCATTTAACAAGGCATCCGTTGTAGGAGCATTCCCTAATATGTTTGTTCCACCTAAGCCTAGGTGAGCCGCTAGCTGTTGATAGCTGGTGGTATGTGCAATGCTTGGGATGCTAACTGGCTCCTGAACGGTTGGTTGTGGCTGCATATCGATTATCAGCGATATAGATATAGATGCAGTATCGTGAGTGATTTTTACTTACCGTCCCCCGATTCGCAAGTTGATCGCCCTTGGCCTCGATATTCTGGGTTAACGGAGGTCCATACGGGCCAGGTTGGCCGTGCCCGTTGGTTAACGTAGGTGGTGTCGGAGTTGAACGATAAAGTCCTACATTTGCATTTGCTGCGGCGGATGGTTGCCCAATCCCGAATCGGGCACTGTCTTGCTTCATTTGTTTCTGTTGCTGCTGTACAGCAGCTGTCCGTGCTTTTATCAGAGCATTATCCATTTTCCTTGTAGTTTCGGCCGGGAAAAGGGGATTCGAGGAAGTTGATCCTGGGACAGGCTGCTTCCAAGTCTGAAGCATCTCCTCAAGCTTCCGTCGAACGGGACCTTCCACAAGAGTATAAGCATCCATGAAGGTTCTATATAAATTTCTGCCAAAGAACAACGTGTATGGGGTTCCGACGTTCTTGGCGATCGAGTCTAGTAAATACAGAGCAGGAAGTTTTCGTAATGGTGAAGTCTAATTTATGATGCAGATAACTAAGCAATTGTTGGCAGCATATGTGGAACTTTGTTCTTATACATACCTTCTGAATATGTTCCTCAATTACCTTGGATATGGCTTGGGCTGCATGTATATTCTCCTTTGCAATAACTGTGAGGTTTGTAATCTCCCATCTCGAGTTCACCGATAAGTCTTCGAGAGACGACTTGTAGTCTTCGGCTAGCTCCTCTGGAGAGGGGACCTCATCGTTGAAAGACATTTTGAAGATTCACTTTCGTGCAGAGGATTCAGGATCAGGGCGAGTATGGTGTGTGAATGAATATTTTAACGTTTTCGATGGAGATTGGGTCTCTGTAATGACAAGTTCATGGAAGCGAATTGCCTGATGGGTGGACGGGTGAACGCGAGCTATTCTGGAACCGCTTTCTAGAGCCCCGCCCCCGGGTCAAAAATAGGATATTTGGTGTAGCCCGTCTGATATGTCGCGAATTCGTCAAGCTGTTATACAGCTAATAATCGGAGTTGGTAAATCAAACCACCCAGTCGACCAGAGAAACGCTGCAAATGCCCAAGATAGTCGGTCCTTCCAAAGTATCAGATTTTATTCTAGGCTTTATCTTTCTTTGCCTTCTTGCCTCCTTTGACTTCCTCGTTAACCCTTTTCTCTCTTCTCTTTATGCACTCGCTCTTCCTTGCTGTTCCCTAGTCGCCGTATCGCCACGTTCTCCAGTCCTCTTTATTTTCCTCTCGAGGGGGGTTTCGTAGATGAAACCAAGAGACAGCAACTCACTAATCAGTCTTTCAGATGGCAGACGACGGTAGATACGATGTTATTGGAAGCATAGAGGAAGCTACTATCTAAGGTATCAAAGTCAAATGCGCCGGACTACGAAAGAACAGTCTTCCTCCAAGGATAGATTGGAACAACAGTTGCATCAAGCACCTGCTCTGGTGGCCTTCAATGTCCCACTTCTCCCCGAACGCTAACGTAGCTATCACCCAACAGAACGACTCTCCCACAGCCAGCCACCAACAGCTATGACGTGGGGTGTGACACGGCAACCAAGTCCGGATTGAAAATAACGCAAATACGGGAACTCTGCCGTATAAGATATCCGGGGTGTATTGTGAAGCGTCGGTTTCTATTTTTTTTATTTTTTTTATTTTTATTATTATTATTGGTTGGTGATGATATGGGTGAACCTGGATTCGGGGCGCGCAATAGGGGCGCGTGCGGAGCGTGGCTTTTAGGCTTTAGGCTAGTCAGAACAAGCATTCCTAGGAGCATCGTGAAGGATTTGGGTAGAGGGTTTGTTTGGAGGTGGGCATCACGGAATTGAACGCACCTAGGCGACTGGGGATACTGGTGCTTCGCGCAATCCTGTTATGTTAGCGACACGAACTCCCGAGAAGCATCAGCAGATACATTGATTAATTTGAAAGTCGTAAAACTGCCGAATGACGCGAGATGATATTTTGTCCACGAGGGAATTGTTGATGGATGAAGGGCGACGAGATAGAATCACGAAAAGCGGAGGAGTGATGGATCTTTTGTAGACTTTGGATGAGGTCAACATTGTGTCGTTGACACCCGGTTAATCTTTCCCCCCTCAAAATGAAATGGCTGACTAAGCGTCCGGGAGAAAGAAGAAAAAAAAACCCCCCCCCCGAAAAATAAGAATAAAAATAAGTAAATTCTTAATAATAATCACAGCAACATTGATAGTAAAAAATACCTAGGTAACCTAGATAAGCATACAAGTACTTAAGTATCTAGGTACCGGGTACCTAAGTAAGTGCCTAGATAGCCAATGATTTTTTAACTCTAAAAAATTAAATAAATTGCAGATCTCGTACGTGCTATAATATTATTGATCCTCAGCAACATCGCGCCGCAATTAAATTAAAAGTACACGAGAAAGAAAAAATACTCACCCTGAGACATTAAACCCATTTTTTAAAATACTAACCTTGTCTCAATATCTGCCCTTTCTCGCAGTTTAAACGGGTTACAGCCGTAATCGGATCAGCCAACTGCTCATTGGGTTTCGATTATGGTATTCTGAACGGCAAATCTTCTCATCGACCCAATCGCCCAGTGCAAGGCCTTGTAGGTTGGTTTGCCAAAAGCTTCGCACCTGCAGCAAGACAGGAAAACTGAAATTTTGGAATAAGATCCTGACGAAAGCCCGCAGCAACTATGTCGCCCCCAATTATCCACTCAACCGGGACTTCAGCGAAACAGGTTCAACGAGAATCTGGAGCTGCCCGTATTCTAGGATCGGGTCAGTACTTGATATATTACGACACTTATGGTGATGCGGCGATATACTAAAGGCACCCGTTAGGTACTGCTGGTATTGCGGAACTGGCGGTTTTCCACCCGGTAAGTGTATCCTAAGTATCTCCAACTAATACCATTTTCTAGATCTAACCATAAACTGCATCACAGGTCGACACAATTGCTAAACGTCTTATGTCCAATTACGGCAAGATCACCTCGAAATCGCAGTTGAATACTGTAATTTTCAGGGACTACGCCGGCGCACCAGTTGGGCGAAAGCTGGTATCTCTCTTCCCAGGCCTAGGATACGCTGCCGGATATAAAGTCTCGCAGAGGATATATAAATATGGAGGACAACCCTACGTTAGGGATTACCTTTCTAAGCACCATGGTGATGTCTTTGATAACGCGTTTGGAAAGGGCACTGGCAAAGCTATCATGCATGCAACTGCAGGGAGGTGTGTACTTCCCTCTCACTTCTGTACATGCTTTGTGCTTACCAATTATTAGCATAATTGGGATCGGTGAGATCGTGCTGTTGCCGCTAGACGTTTTGAAGATCAAGAGACAAACGAACCCCGAAGCGTTCCGTGGACGGGGCCTGTTCAAGATAGTCAGAGATGAGGGGTTTGGTCTTTACCGAGGCTGGGGCTGGACCGCTGCTAGAAATGCCCCTGGTAGCTTCGCAGTAAGTTCAATGATCTTGGGATACCTAGGCTAGATGACATAGGGCTGGCTAACATGGTGTTATTATAGCTGTTTGGTGGAAGTGCGTTCGCCAAAGAGTTCATTTTCGATCTCAAAGATTACAACAAGGCTACGTGGAGCCAGAATTTTGTTGCATCTATATCAGGCGCTGCCGCATCTCTGATAGTTTCTGCTCCACTCGATGTCATCAAAACTAGAATCCAAAACCGAAATTTTGAAAATCCTGAGAGCGGGTTTAGAATAATAGCAAGCATGATAAAGAATGAGGGTAAGTTCCAGTGGTTTATTTGTCTCGTACTTAGACAACTTGTTAACTTTCTGGTCGTAGGTCCTACGGCATTTTTCAAGGGCCTTGTCCCCAAACTATTGATGACAGGACCCAAACTTGTATTTTCATTCTGGCTTGCACAAACATTGATACCTGCCTTTGGCGCTTTCGTATAGACATCAATTAAAGTGCTATCATTTTCCGCTAAACATTGCACTACAGAATAACAGGCCTAGACCAGATACGCACGTTCCTGGGACACAAAGGTGACACGGGTTTTCTACACCTTCTACTGTATATATATATATAAAATATAACCCCTTTCACAATCTCCGCAAATTTGTTTCCTTAATTACATAGGTACTTGCTTTGGTCCTTGGAGCTTGGGCCCTGCCGTTATCATGCATTTATACTAAATTCAGATTTAAAACCTTGCATTAAGGATATGCTCGAGGAGTTGTTTTTCATTAATTTGTAATATTACAGTACTAAATATCCTAGACATTTAATTATCGAATTGCAGAAGTCTCTCCTCACGGCACTATGCCCATAAAGCCTCATTGTATGCTATATTGGCTAATTAGTTGGCTTGGCGCTCTTCCTTATTCCTTTTCAAGCTCCGAAGCTTGTACGTATATCAAATCTAGTAGCCCTTGGCTCTAGTAATGAATTTTTTGATCTTCTCAAGGTCTTGTTCGCCGTTAGTCTCAACACCACTGCTAACATCCACTCCACCCAGTCCACATCCTACGGACCTGGCATTTTTAATCGCATCCTGGACATTTTCTGGATCTAGACCACCAGCCAGAATTGGTGACAATCCCAACTCTAAAACTTTTCGGGTTTCAGAGAAAGGCAGGAGAACACCTGTGCCTCCAGTTCCAGTGTCTAATAGAGGAGCAACGTGGTAGGTAGGAGTTCCTAGTCCTGGTTGGTTTGGCTTAAAAGCATGAATAATGGGGACCGGAATCAAATGTGCCCATTCTAGAGGCTCTTGTCCGTGAAGCTGAACGATGTCCAAGGAAAGGATCTTAATCACATGCAGAATATAAGAAAGCTGCTGGTTTTGAAAAACGCCGACAAGGAGCGTCCGGTTTGGATGAGATAATGTGTGCGATAAATGATGCTGGAAGAAGTCGATAGTGCTTGTCTCTGACTCTGAAGCATAATCTTGTTGAGATGTCGGATGGATGCTAACCTTAGGTGTCATTTGGAGTATATTAGAAATTTTGGATGCTGTCTCTAGGTCAACGCATCTTCGTGAGCCCTCGACTAATATGATCCCGACAAGGTCTGCACCACATTCTGCCGCTACTTGTGCGGCTTCGGGCGTCCTGGTTCCACAAATCTTAACAATAAGACTCGTCATTTTAGAGGGCACCGGTGAAGGTATCGGGGACATGAGACTTCTGATGAATTCCCTCGGATCACTTCCCGCTCTCATCAAGCTCTCACCGACTAGAACTGCATGAGCACCGTCAATCTCGTATCGTTCCACATCCTTGCGCTCGGATATACCGCTAAGGGCGACTAAGATGGTGTCTTTGGGGACCATAGAAGCTAGAGAGCTCGTGGTCCCAAGATCGACTTTGAAAGAATGAAGGTCGCGATTATTAACTCCAATGACTTCTGCTCCTAATTTCAAAGCTCTCTCCATCTCAGAGCCGTTGCTGACCTCAACAAGTGGTTCCATACCGAGGCTCACAGAGTATTTGTATAAATGCTCCAATATATCGTCGGAAAGCATTTTGACGATGAGGAGCACAGTATCTGCACCGGCTAACCTGGCCTCAAGGATCTGGTATTGATCAAATATGAACTCTTTGCGGAGAATAGCAGGGCGGTTCGGCATACCATCGACAGCAGCACGGGCGTTCCTCATATCTTCAAGCGACCCCTTGAACCATTCCGGTTCTGTTAGAACGGAAATAGCGGCGGCTCCTGATAGGGCATACCGTCGTGCTTGTAGGGCCGCATTTGCGTTGATATCGATGACCCCTTTTGATGGAGAAGCCCGTTTAACCTCTGCTAGTAACGCGAGTGAGTAAGGTGATACTCGTAGTCGTTGAGCAAAGTTTATCAACGGAGGGGCAAGATCTAGCTCCAGCAGCTGTTGAAGATCTTCGGGGCGTTGACTAGGAACAAGTTTCTGGGCTGCGATTTTCTTTTTACGGTCTGCATATATGGTCTCTAAAATAGATGGTGCGGGCGACTTTCCATTTGTAAGAGACTGTCGCCACTCTTCATAGGCTTTGCTGTAACCGACGTCGCCGGTTAACAGGGAGTCATTATCGGACCATTTCCCACCTCTCCATTTGAGAAAATTTCGGAAAAGCTGCCGACCAGCTAGCGTAAGAATACTTTCGGGATGATACTGAACTCCTTCTATGACATATTCCTTGTGACGGACGCCCATAATGACGCCTCGATCGCCGGTCCATGATGTAACCTCGAGATTAGACGGTAGAGTTTCGTACGTTCCAGCAAGAGAATGGTACCTAGTTACAGGGATACCCTGTTCTACATTTTTGTAGACACCACGACCGTCGTGAAGAATGTCGGAAGTTTTCCCGTGAAGAATCTCATTTGCGGACGCTACGGTTCCCCCAAAAGTCGTGTATATGCATTGCCTGCGTGCCAAATTAGAAGATGCTACTACAAAGTTGGATAGTGATTGCGTGAGGATGTTAAAATGCTGTAAGTTTGCAGTCGACTTACTGTCCCATACAAACACCTAGGATGGGAATTTTTCCAGCAAAGTGCTTAATGGCTGCGCTGCTGATTCCGGAGTCTGTGAGCGGATGTCCAGGCCCTGGGGATATGACCAATTGGGTTGGATTTTTGGACACGAGTTCATCCAATGTGATTTTGTCATTTCGAACAACTTGGACGGTTGCACCTTCAAGGGCAAGATACTGAGAAACGTTGTACGTGAATGAATCGTAGTTGTCGATTAGGATGAGGTTGGAGGCATTGGCGAGCTTTGGTTGTGGGTCATCATGGCTGAGGACGGTGGCTTGGAAGGTGGACATGCCGGTAGGCGGTGCCTGGAGGGGACGAAAGTCTGGAAGAGCTGGGTTGATGAATTTGAGGTTGGTTAGCCAACTATCTTTCTTGAGGTAGTACGTAGTACGGGTGGTATATAAGACGTACCTAAGATAGGATTGGGATTGAGATGGAGATTGAGATGGATTTATTTTGTGGCCAGAGTTCGAGATCGATGGCGGAAAGGTGTCATATCATTCATTGTATGGCTTGAACAGGGTCAGGTTAAAGAGCCTAAATAAAAAACTATGTACCTAAGTAAGTAACTATATAGGCACTTAGGTAGATACTTACATTAAGGAAAGTTTAAGTAAGTACTGATACACCTTTTTTTTTCTTTTCTTTTTTTTCAAAAAAAAATTTGAAAATTTGAAAAAAAATTAAATAGTGCTTAAGCCTTCGATATCCAATCTTCCACCTTGAAAATTCGGCCCGCGACCCGACTGGCCTCCACCAACATCGCCACTTCGCCTCAGCTCCAGGCACAGTCACGTGAATACAGCTGGTTCTGGGGTGCAGGAACGGGAAGAAGTGTGTGTGCGCATGACCGCGCCGCCGCTTGGGTCCTGAACACGCGCACAAAACCATGCAATTTTG
Organism: Drechslerella coelobrocha; assembly: GCA_036971555.1. Classification (NCBI taxonomy): domain Eukaryota; kingdom Fungi; phylum Ascomycota; class Orbiliomycetes; order Orbiliales; family Orbiliaceae; genus Drechslerella; species Drechslerella coelobrocha. The sequence goes on from JAJTUH010000004.1 coordinate 3,167,136, forward strand.
CGCTTCATCGGCTCTTTTCACGCGTCGAGATCCTCTCCTCATCTCCACCCTGTCTCCGGGACGGCATCGCGCAACGCCGCCAAAGTAACGACGAGCTATTCTTCTCGTCCTTGTTCTCCCTTCGACACGGCAAGCAACTCTAAGCTCATATCACTAGCTTAATAATGTCATCCAACAGCGCCCAATTCTCTGCAGCCTGGCACCTGCCCAGCAAAGCCTTTGATTCTGCCATCGAGGACGCTCTGAAGAACAATACCCCTCTGCTGTTAGTTTTTCCTATCATTGTGACTTTTCTCAGTCATTTCCCTTCCGAACACTGCTGACATTGAGCTGTTTTTGTAGATCATGGAGGTCCGCCCTTTATCGGCTAACATCTCCATCGCGTTCTTCCATCGCAATCCGAAATCTGAAAAACTGGCTTCTGTCTCCTCCCCAGTTGTCCTCCCTCGCTAGTTCATATGCTGTCATTCCACCACCTAGTGCTGCTAGCAAACAAGCGTTTGAAACAAAAACCTCCATGATAAATATAACAGCAGACACGGTGCTTCGTGTCTCGGAGATTAAAGATGATGCCTCCGAGCTTACCAAAGCCCTTGACCTAGACGAACTCGAGGCTCTTAGAATTTGCATCCTTGAGGCTCAAGAGAGGAGTCCCACCTTGCCTACAAATTCGGCTGAATCTGGCGATCCATTGTCGGCTTCCCTAGTAGTGTCCATGTTTGCAAGATCTACCACGAAATCTCGAACCGGACTCGGTTCTGCTGACTCTGCAACGGAAGGCGCTAGGAAGGCACGTCAAACACGACAAGTCAGGCTTTACTTCTCCGAAAGACGCTATAAAATCAAATTAGCAACAGCGCTCGTACGCATAACTGTGGAGCACGACCCTAGATTACCCCGCAAGCCCTCATTCTATCCGGCTGCAAAGAAAATACTTAGGAGGATGGTCCACGGCGGGAAGGACGACAGTAGAAAAGGTTTTGTGGAAGCCTTCATTAAGAATATTACCGAAACGTTAACAACTAGCAAATTTCCGAAATATTATACAGTGGGGAAGACCCCCACAGAGCTGATGAAATTACGGGAGGAGTGGGAGCGGCAGGTATAGTAGCACCAGAGACTGTTCTTTTAACATCGCTAGCGGCTAATTTTGTTGTTCGTTTGGACAGGTTTTGATCAATATGTATCATTGCCTACAATTCCTTTTCCTATTAATATATGGACCAATATCGAAATCCGGAACAGTCGTTACAAGCTGGTATGAGTGTATGGGGTCTACAAGCTTCCTTACAGACCTGAAATTTGTATTGCCCATCCCTAGCCGTTGCTTCTGACACCTCGAATAATCCGGCTGCTGACCTCAAGTCTATGTGTAGCTCAGCAAACCATTTAATACTGCGCATCAACCGTTGTTGAATTCTATAATTCCTTTAGGAGCTATCATTTCCTTTGAGATCCTCTCCCTCGAATCAGCTAAAGTCGGTATTGGTAACATGTTTTCGGACACCTCATCAAACAACTCGAACCCATCATCGTCTTTCTATCTTGGAGATGCGGATACCGTCACCTTGGTTCACCGGGTACTTCTCGAGTTCGTTGGGGAAAAGGCCCACCCACCGGCTGCTTTGGCTGGATGGGCATGGGCCCTTATCTTAGCAGGCTATAGTAACATATCAGAAGACGAGAACGATGGCTCTCTGCGCGACGAGGCAGAAAACGGATTGTCACTACTCAGCCGCATCGATAAGTGTTTGGCTGGCGTCATGGCCTCCTCGACCCAGGCTGAAGGGCCCGCTCTGTACATTGCGAAAAGGGCTCTGAAGTCAAACCTTCTCAACACTGTCGAAAATCTCGTGAATGGTATCCCCGGGGGCAGTGGGTGGTCTATCCAAGTAGAAGAAGATGGTGAGAAAATGAAGTTTTCTCTTGCTAAGCTAGTGCGGCTTGGCATGGATTTACTTGAGTGGGAAATCAAAGCGATTGAAGCATTTATAGCAACACACGCTGAACATCCTCATGCAACATTAGGTCAAGAGGAGCAATTGTTTTCACCCGATTTTGAGAACAAAGGAAGAGAGGAGGGGGAAGAAGAAGAAGAAGAAGAAGAAGAAGAAGCCTCTCCGGCACTTGACGTGATTGAAAAATCCGTATACTCCCCCCCTCAAAATCTCTGGGCCGATAAAAGTGCCATCGAGAAAACCATCCATCTAGCGAGATTTCGTTTCCCATACGAGAGTCTACCTTTTTGCGCAATCTTGAATGCAACAACGCCACGTAAGATTATCAATGAACCTTACAACCTCAGCCTCAAATATCTTGCAGATTTCATGGAGTCCTTCACATATACCTTACCTGTGAATTTCCGTGGAACAGAGGTAGACGAAAACGATGCAAGTAAAATTGTTTTGCTCGAAGACCTTACAGTATTCGAAGGCCGGAGAGAGGATGGAGGAGGAGCATTTATTCTTCCAACTGGCATCTTGGGCAAAATTGTCAGCAATGGTGTTAGCCCCCCAGTTGTGAGATGGGACTACAATTATTCGGGGCTTGAGTTCCTAGGCCGGTTGCTCGAGAAAAGCCTTCTCGAAGAATCTTTTGCAGAATCATCAATCACTATCGAAATTTTAGGTATATTTGATAGTATCCTAATATCTTATTGCGATGGTCCATCAAATGGTGAAGAGGGGCTTGACGACAATTTCTCGGTGACGAGACTATTAGAAGAAGCCAGTAACCTTCTAGCTCCCAACAGCGACATCATCAGTGTCATTCTGGATCTTTTCGAAGCCTCGTTGCCATTCTCAGTTGCCGCAAAATCAGTAGATCTTGCCTCTGCATGCCTACGTGTGATCATAACATTGATCGCGGTTGTCCCTGGAAGAATATGGCCATTACTCGGACGTTCTTCCCTTTTAGAAAGAAATGGGCGAGGTGGCCTCCTGAATAAAATCCTGGAATCCGTGGAGGTTGTTCAGGGGGATTATACATTCTTACTTACCGCATTTTCAATGTACGAGGCCTTGCTTTCTGATGCCATCGCAGGGGTGGTGTTTAGTGGGACTATCGGGTCACCTGGAAGCATAGTGTCCGGAGCTGGAGTCAGATCTGGAATTAGCAAGGAAATGCAGACGTCTATCCTCCAAGATTGGACTAGGTTTTGGTGCTCGGCGTTCGAAAGTTTTACGACTTGGAAATACCTTCACGTAAAACAACGTCTTGCTCTAAATTTCAAAATGTGCAAAACTTTCGGCCGGATCCTAAATACAGTTTATGGCGTCGCGTCAGATGAAAATGAAGGATATGGACTCTTTGATGGCTTGGCTTCGTCTGCATCAATAATTTGCAGCATCTTTCTCGACCAATCCCAGACCATGGCTGTTGAGCCATTGTTGTTGTCCATACGCGAGGGATTAGAGACAATCGAATCCACAGTGCACAACCTCTTTGTCGCGGATTGGATCGCCAATGTGACTTCCGCCTTACAGTTCGGTGCTACAGCCCTTAAAGTACAGCATCTCCATCGTAGGTCACCCAGTCATCTCGAAAAGCAACTTTATGAGCGGTCTTCAGATCTCATCGTATTGTACGAAGTCGACCAACACTACCAATTACCAGTACTTGAAATTCTGGACAGCCTTATCAGTGGCTCTGATCAATGGGTAGGGGAGCCACCTTCGATCCTTGGATACATCGGCCCCTCTGGTGCCAACCACCTCGTCCAACTACTTCAAAGACTTGGCGGGAGATTGGGTGAAGAAGAGCTCGAAGCATCTATCTGGAAGTTTTTCTGCACTGTTATTGCAAATAAACAGCAGGGGCTATCAATAAAGCTAGTGACAGGAAGCAATCTTGAAATTGGCACGTCCACAAGGGAACCAGCTGGAAGGTTATCCCAACCTACCAAATCCATGCTGGCCCTGGCATTAGAGATTCTTGTTAGTATCAGTGATCTACCTGCATCCCTATTGCTTCCAACGCTGCAAGCCGTTTCGATTGCGCAGGATTTCTGGGGTCCTATTATTACCAATTTTCCCAACTACCAGGAATTCCTCAGAGCCATCACAGACTACGTTGAGAGGCTGGTTATCAACTACTACGCAAAGACACCTCAAGAAATCACGGAAAGTTGCAACAAGACCGCTGTCGCAGCTCATATCGCTCAAATTCTCACAATGCATCTCTACCAATCCCGAAGCTCGAAAGCAAAGAGTCTTGACCAGAAGACTCGAGGTTTTTTCGAATCACTCCTCTCTAAACTCAAGTTCTACTTGGAACATGGAGTTACAGTTAGCGGCTACAAACCTAGTATGCACGGATTGCTTGCCTTTAATTTCAGGAACAAATGGCCCTCCTGTCATCTTGAAAACTTTCGAAAGAGCGCCATGCAGCAACGATTGTACGGAGCAAACTATTTTTATGACATTGAGCTCGCTGAACAGATTTTAAGTTGGGACCGCGGCTGGAATAACGTGATTACCCGACGTGCTAGTGATAGGGTCATTGAGATCCGATCTGGTTTCAGGGCTGATGTCGAGTCTGTGAATCTGAATTTAGCACTAATTGATTCACAAGTCGTAAGTAGACATGATAGATCCGAGAAGTTTGCCTTGTAGCCGAGTAAAAGCTAACACATTATCCCTCAAGTTCCTATTAGATATGTGGTCTAACCTCGCGTTAGAGTTAACGTGCCACACTTCCTTTCACAATATTGTCGCAGTTAGGGCCTTTGCAAAAACTGCAACAGACGCATTGATAGCAAATATCAGCGAGGCAACCCCGCCTTCAATTTCAGGCGTCTTGAACACAAAACGAACTAACCTAGTGTTCTCGCTCTTCCGCCGGCTTGAGATTATCAGCTTGCCATCCGCGCAAACAACAGAACCGTTTAGCGTCATTCTTGATACCGTGTGGCAGGTCGTTGCTGCTGCCGAATCGGACTTCCTGCTAAGTCTTAGCAAAGGCGGGGATGAAAATTCTCGTAACCTCCTTCGGCTACTTTACCTCACCCTTGACTCATCGTTGAGAAATAACCAAGATCCTTCCCCGCGGCTGTTATATCTATTAGTTGGGGTTTTCGACCTTATAGTGGCGAGGGCATTCCCGGCTCTTGCAAATGCAGCCTACGAATCTACTTGTACCGCCAATCCTGGAGATATGCTTACGATAATCGGCATCTTGCAGACTATTCTTTCATTCCGAGGGCTAGAGCCAGTTCAGGAGCATCTGGTGACTCACCTCACCAATCATGGCACGATTCGAGTTGCTACCATACTTTTTACATGGGCTTCGAAGTTGATGGAGCAGCCAGCAGAACTAAGTCCAAATCTCGATCCAATCTATGGTGAACTCAGCATCATGTTTCTAGTCAAACTCTCAGCACTCCCAATTTTAGCGGAGCAAATTGCCTTAAACTCTGTGTTTAACTCACTAAATGAAGGCGATCTAGCGATGAAAATCCAAGCGGGCCAGCTACTTCCTACCACCACGCCGCGTTTGCACAGCATTTGGTGCAAGGGGTTTCTTCCTCTCCTCCTCAATGTCCTTTACGCGCTGAAAAAGCGTGTTGCTTCAGAAATTGCAATGTTCTTACGCTCATTCAACAGACAAATCATATTTTCGATCGCGTATTTACAAAAGCCAGAGTATATCACCATGCCGCAGCTAGAGGAGGTGTCAGATTTGACAGCACTCTTGATCCTTTTGGATCAGATGGGCGCCTCACCTGGAGACGAAATCATGGGCAGGATACGTTCGCTTGAGTCCGCTTGTGATCAAATTATTAGTCACAAAGCATGGCTGTCCAAGGTTCTTATTGCGACGAGCGCAGAGGAGGATAGTTTACTGCAGAGTGGGACAGATGGTGGTAACAAATTAGTAATAAAAGCAGTCGCGCAGGCTAAGCTGATCCAACAGCTTGCAGGATTGATAGATCGTGGCGATGAGATGACGAGATGATGCTGTAAATATTTAGTTGGTTCTACTAGGTATTCATAGCATATTATTTGGAATTTGTCTTAACATACACTATCTTTAGTTGACCAATCAATCTGTATTTCCCAAGGGTGATTCTCGTTGATGCGAGGAGAAACAGCCCGTATTTCAGTATCACATCAACTATCTGGGACGATGTCGGTTTAGAATGATGTGTTTGCACAATATTTACTTCTTACACTTTTCTCCAAACTGTCATATGTAACTCCTTCATACCCTAAACACACCTAGGGCGGTCTTAAGAGAGAAAGGAAGGAAACAACATGCCCACCAACAAGCATGAATATCATGGTGGAAACATGGGAAGCCGGTTGGTCAACCAGCCGTGAAATATAAGCCACAAATTCCGTATCGGGTATCCACATAAGCAATGCAAATTCCAAACATCTCCCATACCATTAATATTAATTTGTTCCGGAACCAAGGTTTTACGTAGAAGCGCTTCCATGGAGAATATCTGATGAAAGCTTAAGCATATTTTTTGCGGCAGATTTGAGGGCACCAACAGTTGATTGCTTAATAGCTGCTGGGAGAGCTGCCCGAACAGGTTCGACATTTATCTTGACGAAAAGACTGCTGAATAAAAATTGTTCGCCACCAACATCGTATAGAGGTACATGTCGGTATCCTTGAAACCCAAATGTTAGTATACCAAAGTAGGGAGTAACAATTTAAAGCCATCCGACTCACCCTGGGCAGCACTGGCAAGCTTTAGGCAATAGCTAGCTTTCAGGGTTCTATCCCCATTTCCATCATCATTGTAGACCGCAAATCGAATGAAAACAAGTCCTTCAAACCGTGTCTCAACACTAAAGTTAAGTTGTTCATTCCACGTAGGCGCAAACAAATTTCCCTTCACTACCCTCGTTCTCCTCCTCTGAGGGGCGCCGAGGCCATACATACCCCCAGACCCACTCTTATCGATACCACCATTCGCTGTGGCCAGGCCACGGGCTTTATCATCCGCACTGAAAACCTCAACTTCAACATATGAATCAAGGTAATCACGATCCTTCCCAACTCTAGGTAATTGTTGGGCTGAAATGATCTCCACGGAGAAGCTTACGAGCCTCCGCGCCAATTTAGCAGTGGTACTATCTGTGGATGTCGCATCAATGAGGTGCCTGCTGCTCCTCAGCTCCAAAGGTTTCAAAACGAAACCAGTGCGGTCAGATGGGGAGGCAAACATCGCATCATTCAATTGAACACCTGTATCGTAGGTTTGCCAGTTTAAGGCTACCATCTGGACACCACGGCGCCAAAATGTAAGGGGATCAAAGTTGCGAGAAGTAACTCTCCAACCCGAGGGATATACTCGCATTAAATACCGAAGGTTATGCTTTTCGAGTTGCATCTTTTTTTCTTTATCTTTACAGAGACTAATGAATGTTCTTTCAGCAAGCGAAAAGACATGGTTGAACCTCTTGCTTTCTATGATAATTCGTGATTAGTTCAACAGTAAATTAGCAACTAGGAAATCTCAAACATGGTATTACCTGGTAAGGAGAAGTTTTTGAATTTCTGCCCTCGCGTGTAAACGCCCAGCTCCCCAAGCTCTTTTGCCACCTTGCTAGTTGCCTGGGATGGCTTCCGGAGTTTATCGTTTCTATGACTCCCCCCCGAAGCCGTCCCTAATTCATCGCTATCCTCCGTCGAATTGCTACTGCTGGTCGTGGTGGCAGTCATATTTTGGTCTTTCTTTACCTTGGGCACTAGGGAAATTGGAGACGCTCCCGACATAGTTTCGGAGATATCTGAGCTGAACAATATTAGGTCGTCGTGTCCTTTGACTTTTACCAAAATTCTGTTCTTTAGATCTCGAGGAGATGGCAGCGCCATTGGGTTCGAGATCAACGGTGTAATTACCAACTTGTCGCCCAAAATTGTCCGGAGATGCTCTGACATAACAATCTGTTGTTCAATTCCACAGTGAACCTCGAGAGAAAGAATAACTGGGTATTGGCTTGCAACGAATGCATATCTTCCGATAGTTTGTATAACATCAGAAAATAGAACCTTAGAGGTCAAAGTGCGCCCATGAGTGACAACTGGCTTTCCATCATCTCCGTCCCAGCAATCGATCTCTACGCAGCGGCAACCTCGCTGTAGAGTTCGAATATAACCTTCAATAGATGATTCACCCGCAACCTGTCGTTCCAACAGATAAGTATTGTGTGAGCTCGATATAAAATACTCATTCAGCGGTCTATCGAGATTTCTTTCGACGTCGGCCTGGGCCTTTAACGGAGAATTGTAAGTGGGGGATTGCAAATAGTCCGTGAACCCAATAACAGACATTCTATGGGGCTCCATATCCATGCCTGATTTTTTGCTTGCATTCTGGGAGCGTTTCACAAGCTTATTAAAGATAGCAGAGATGTGCTGATCTTCGTCGTAGATATCTTCTTTCTGAACAGCTTTTAGAAACTTGCGGAATTCATCTTCTCTCATGCCACGGGTTGGCTCTTCAGCCACAGCTTCCCATATTCGATGTATATCGGTTCGTTCTTTGAGTATTCTGACAAAACTTTGAAATTGTTCGAATGTGAGAAATCCGGTCATCTCTGCATCTGCTCGGTCAAATCGAGCGCGCAAATATTGGCGGGAGCAATTAACTTGCAACCGCCGACACAAACGTTCCACTTCTTCAAAAGAAAGCCTTTCTTCTTTCTTATTACCCTTATCGATGATCGAATTAGAGCCCGCCTGACTTGATATTTCAAGTTTCCAATGGTTACCCAAGACCTTGTCACCTTGGGTCGCGATGCCAGCCATAAGTTCAGTCCGGTAGTTCAATAGTGCCTCTAGAGTCCCAGTCCAGAGTCGAAACAATTCCTTATTTGGGGCAACAAGGTGAAGGGTCCGAAGCCGCCCGTTTTCTATATGCTCTGAGTAGATAACAGTGATCCAACGGTCTTCGAACTCTGAAGATACCTGAAATCCCTCACGATAATTTCGCGCGTTTTCTCCTGTGCGAATCTCTTTAACATCGTCCAGATAAAATCTAGCGGATAGCTTCAACGGGTCCCAGGTGACCCGCGCGGTGCTTGCTTCCAAGACAAAATATCGTAACGTCTTTTTTCGTTTAGTGACACGGGTCATTGGAGTACCCGTTTGTAGCAACATCGGTATTTCAGGGGGACCCTCATCCGGGGCCACAGAGTCAGACGAATCTAGCAAGCTGTGGGACCTATGCTCGCGAGGCTCACTAGAATCCTCGTCAGGCAAGCTAGCTAATTCACTTGAGTCTTGGTCAGACAGGAAGGGGTTCGATTCGCTGGCGTTACTACTGCTTCGGTGTCGCATCAAAACAGGTCCGTGCGTTTCGTCGCGTTCGTGAATAGAACTCGACCGACGTCGAGACAATTTGTTAGCAGCCCCACGAGAAAGTCTTCTAATTATGCCAGGCTTTGAGGAACTGTTTGAACTGAGTGCCTCCGTCATGGCATTTGTGCCTGGGGGCAGGGAAAGCGTTGAAAAAACGGGAGTAGAGTAAGTCCTTGGCCGTAAGGGTTCGGAACTGGAGGTGGTTGTACTTAGAGTTAAAGGTGCTGAAAAATTGTTGAGAGAAGCTTGACGGACTGGAGGCTTCTCTCGCTGCTTTGATGCCTGGTCTTGTGGTAATGGTAGTGGCGGCGGCACAGGGACAGCACTTGAGGGGAGCGTAATTCCCGGCGTTGACTGCTGTACACTGCTCGGAGCATTGGTTGGAAACCTCGGCGATCCGATGATCAGAGAGGCACGCGATGTCGACGACATGTCCAATAAACTGGAACAGAAGGGGAAATATGCAGGTCCCGCGTTCTCCTCGTTTGAGATGAAGATGTGATTACGAAGGTGCTGAATAAAAAGAAGGCAGGTGTAGGAGGGAGATTGAGAAATCGAAGAGGAGCAGCTGGTGAAAAATAGTAGGTTGATGAAGTGTAATTGCAGAGCACACGCAGTGCCTTCAGCAAGGAACGTTGAGCGTGAACTCGTCCAAACCACGCCCTTAGAGTCTGTATCGATCAGGCAGGATTGGTCTTTGGATACAAGGCAGCAATGGTGTAAAGGTGGATGTTTTGCCTATATTGTCCGACGCCAGTAGAGAAAGCAAATTAGTAGAGTCCTAACTTGTAAATCTCAACATTTGCGCGAAGTAAATGGTAGGAGAAGCTTACCAGCAAAGCTTGATTCAGTTCCTACAAGCTGGAAAGAAACAAATATCTAGAGAAGGAAAAGCGAAAACAAGAGAAAAAAAAGAAGGAAGATAAGGGCAGCTAGAGTCGTAAACGTCGGCAGAGGTCAAAACTGCGTGTGAGGTTTCGTGCGTTGCAGCACGAGCTACATAGCTAGCTGTACCATCCGAATTCGTGTCGACGCGGCGATTAATATACGCACTGCTTCAAAGCACGCTGGCTAGCCGAATGGGTGTATATCGCCCAAGTGGACCAAAGGCTCCAAAAGCGAATCTGCGTCGACGCGGGCTCAACTCGGTCGTAGCGAATATGTAGAGAGCAGATGTCTTGACCATTCGGATTCCAGTGCAGCAGGGACCTCGAGCATTCGCGCTCCTGTTGACCGTAGCACGCTTTTGTTATTAGTATATCCTCGAAGTAAACCTTTCTAGTTCATCTTTATAAAGAAAAGAAACAATAAAATAAAATATAAAATATAAAAAAAAAGGTTCGCTGGGAGAAATGGGAGTGATAGAAGAGAGGAGCGGTGAGAGTCATGGCCTACTCTCACTTGAGGTGAGAATCAGCCGCGTCCGAGACGGAGCATCGAAGATAGTGCATCTTGGAAGTTGCGGAGATCGAGACTTTTTGTATTCAAGCTCCTCTTCCGAGCCGAGATAACTTCGACCAGAAAGGCTCTTAGTGTGTATTTAAGAACGTGGGTACCCCTTCTGAGGGAGTGAAAGTGAAGTGCGAAGCAGGCACAAGCTGGAGCCGTCCTTATGAGGCTGCTGATTCTCGACTCGTCTGCTCTGCTTCGAGCCCAGCCAGACAGGGGAGTAGGCTAACTATAGCCAAGTACGTAATGCACATTGCACCAGCAGAGCTTTCCGACAGGGGACCATTTCCATTCGTGTTCGCGTGCGGACCGTCCGCTGGTAAGAACGTTTCTTCGATGATTGGGCTGGTGGTGACCTCAGACAACGCTGGTCACCCAACCAGAAAGAGAGAAGAGGAAAGTGGTGGTGTGAGCAAGCAATGCAAAACGGAAATCCCCACACACACAACCAGATGCCTACCTCTTCCTTCTTCCATCCGCCTACATCTGAAGCCCCCTCAACCGAGCCAAACGGATCAAACCCAAGGAAAAGCATTGCGTCCGAAACAATTCCTCGCAGAAGCACCTGCCTGCCTTCCTTGCTCTGCATTACGTGGAAAGGCAGACGCAAAGGCCGATTTGAACCTCACATTAACTTGCAGGAGTCGAGACTGTTCGCCTAGAACTCACATTCTGATTCCCTCCAGCCCTGAGAAGCAAAAACGGCGATAATCGCCTGAGGGCCACTGCAATAAGAGAAGGAGGAATCTCATAAAACCTCCAGCTGGACGGAGCAAAGCAAAGCAAATATATATATATCATCGTCCTGCTGGTCGCGGTACTCTCTAGTTCCATTGGCCCAATTGCTGAATACTGTCATCCACAGGGCATTGGCACCGCAGGAGGCTGTTTTTCATCAAATGCTTCTGTTTAACTCAGGCCGCCAAACAGTTCCGGCTTCAGCGTGGCAGGGGTCTTGCTGACGAATTCCAGAATAGCCCCCCCCCAAATTTTTTTTTGGAGGGGTTTGGCTTTGGCTTTGGCCAATCTGGAAGAATTCAGCTGCCCTTTTGCAACTCGCTGAAGTGATTCCGTGCAGCCGAAACAGCCGAACGAGGTCCCACCTTAAAACAAAACTTGTCTTTGAACGTGACCTTTTGCTTGGGGGCTTGCCCCAAATCCCAGATCTCTCCCTCCCTTTCCTTTTNTTTTTTCAAAAACCGGCTCCGTGCTTGCTTCATCCGTGACCAAAGCTGCTCGATAAACCAACCCCTTTGTAAACCTGGTGTTGTGAATGCTGCCCTCCGCTACACACCGTGGGTTTTGTGCCGAGGTTACGGCAAAGCCTGGCTGAAAAACGGCTAGGCACATTTCATAAAGGCTTTCTACCTAGGTACTTAGGTACTTAAGTATATACTTGCTTATATATCTGCGGATCAAAGCCCATAAATGGACCATGCTCTAAGCTTAACACAGCGAGCAATCGGAAAACAATTTGTCGAAACCAACATGAAGCCCCAAATTACTGCCGTCTTGTTCGATATCGGGGGTGTAGTAGTCAGTAGTTTCGAAATTCTTTCATGTAGAGGCTTCGTTGATACTCATAATTAAAAACTTGCTAAAATGAATCTCACATCAAAAAATTTTAGGTCCGCTCACCATTGCTGGCAAGTAAGCTAATCGCGAACCCCTACCCGAATTCTAAATATACCACATCTCATAAGAAGACGTCTGCAAATCCATCGACTGTATTACTCATCTGCAAACGCGATATCCATCGGGAGATCCAATGCTCATATTGAATTCTATCTAAATCTCCCGTTTAGTCCAGGCTTATGAGACGGCGCATGACTTGCCAACCGGATACATTAACTGGAATATCTATCACAGCGGTCAGAATTCAGCCTGGAAACAATTAGAACGAAACGAAATTCCTATGGATGACGAATTCTTCCAAGCATTCCATGCGGATTTGAATAACCCAAACATGTGGGCCAGATATCATAGAGAAAAGGGTTTAGTGCGACCACCGAATCCTTTGATTGATGCAAAATGGCTCTTCTGGGAAATGATGAGGTTGGCTTTGCATATGTTGTCGGTTGACGTTTTTCCAGAAGCAATTTGCCTAGCCTAACCAGAGTTGTGATCCGAAGGGTGTCCCGAGAAATTAACTCAAACATGTTATATGCAATTCGAACCCTCCGAGAAACTCGAAAATATCGACTTGGTGGGCGCTCCCTTCCACAAGATCCAGGTCCACCTACCCACTAGCGTATATGTTCCTCTAAACTTCGTTCGCGAACGGAATATTTTAGGTGCCTTGACAAACAACTACGTCTTCCCAGAAGGCCATCCATATAGAGATGAAAGGGAGATCAAAAGTCTCTTCGATGTGTATATCGCAAGCGCAGAAGTTGGCATGAGGAAACCAGAACACCGGTGAGCTGAACCCTGACGTCTCCTCTTGCATACATCTGGGCCTCTTTTTTTCTTCTTTTTTTTTTTTCGGATTTCTGGTTTCATGGGGAACGGTCCCATCTCGCTCTCTGAACAGAAAGGGAAGCTTAGCAAATCAGTGACAAAGACAGCTGATGGTCCACCACACCGTTTAGGGTTTTCGAGTATGCGATCAGTGCTCTCGGCGTAGAAAGCGCGTCACAGATAGTATTTCTTGACGATCTTGGTGGAAACCTGAGGGCAGCCAAAGAAATGGGTCTAAATACGATTAAAGTTCCCCTTCATGATACACAGGATGCAATTCGGCAATTGGAAAGGATCCTCGGCGAAGATTTAACCTCTCCCCTCGCTTCAAAACTCTAATCGGCAGTTTTGATTAATTAAATTCTGAAAGCAATTTGCCTAATAACGTTACTTAAAATATAGAATTACAAAGCGGTCTGTAAAAGCCTTCGGGTTCCACTAAGCCCTTCTCTAACTTTATGAGATGTGTGTCACTTGGCTCCTCCGATGCATGCAAGAGCTGAACTTGCAAAGCAAAGAAGCAGCTAATGGGCTTTTCTCGGACACCCCAGATAGCTGCCAGAATAAATTTAATATCCACCCTTCCAGAAAGAGGCGGATGTGGCTCGAAAGACGCTAGACTCCACTGGGTGGCGCTTTTCTGCCCCATTGCGCAAGCACGTTTCCTCCGTCTGAGTATTTACTTAAGTACTTCAGTATCTAAGTCCTTGAGGACTCAGGGAAAGGAAGTAATTGAAGGAGAAAAAAAAAGGAAAGAAAAAGAATGAATGAATAAGTCGGGGAAGTATACAAGAATAGATCATTCATTGTAGTATGGTGAATTAAAGGCGTCATTACGTCTTTATCTTCCCCTCGTTTAACAATCAATGTAGCGTCTTGTCATGCAGAAGTACAGGTACATGTAAACATGCCTGTACGTGGAAATTCCCATGATGTCAAACAAGTGGGTCGACGTACCAACATGAGACGACTGCTCAGCAGCCACCAGGACCTTTCAGAAACTCAGTTCGGGTGACAGAGCTCGGGGGATGCTCCTTGATGCTCTCTTGCCCTTCTTTCTTTTCTTTTTCTCTCTCTCTCTCTCTCTCTCTCTTTGTATTGCTTTTTTCTGTTCCTCGTTTAAAGCCTTAAAAATGTTCGTTTGAAGCGAGCTAATCCATGCGCATGCGTCGGGACAACTTCTGGCCAATAACGGGAGGAACAGGCCTCTGAACCTCCATGTGCATGAGACATGCTAGCGACCTCTCGGGTGTGTCCATCCTAAATTCTGTCATACCGATCGATCAAGTTCCTTAATGTCGGGGATGCTGCCCTCCACAAGTTCCCAATGCCCCACCGCCCGTTGAGGAAGTAGGAAGCCGAGGAGGTATTATTGTTGAACTAGGGGACGCCTCACCGAGTGCTTTACCATAGATGGGTATGTGCATGTCGGTGCTGGCTTTGATTTTTAATTTAACTTGACTTACCTGATCGATGAGAGAGCGCCACACGAGTAAAGCTTCCGCCGTGTTACAGCAAGACTGCTTCCCTGACTCCGTGATTCCGTGATCTCGGGCTCTGAGCCTGCTCGGAGATGGAGCTGCGGTTTCATAACCAATTAAATCGGACTTCCACTGTTACCCGTGCAAACCAATACCCTGCACCGGTGGGCATTTCTCCTGCACGGAAAGGGCAAGGGCAGGTTTTCCTTGGGGTGAATCATCCATCCTTTAATGTCGTGTCCGGACATTCTAGATGCCTAAGCTTAAGCTATCATCCAGACCCATGTTGTGTCCACTAGCGTCCGGATGTATGTCTGCAAATGTGCAGGGACAGGGTGCAAGCCGGTGCAGGCGCATGGTAACGTACATGTGCGTACAGTACCTGTACAGCTCTCTTTCCATGTACCCAAGTTCCCAGGGGACATGTAGATTCTTTTTTTGGTGCTCCATCAACAGGCTCATACAAATTTCAACCCTTGCTGCGTAATCCTGCACAGAATGGGGATCTTCCTTACACAAAAAGCCTCCTGCTTGTCAGAACTTGGTTAAACTATGCAGAGGGGCGCAGTGGATGGATCCGATGGCTTGAACTCACCGCTGCTGTCCGTCTCTCTTTCTTTTTCTTGCCTTTCTTTTCTTTTCTTTTCTCTCCTCGCAGCAACGACAGCAAATGGAGAGGTGCTCCGGGTTTCCTTATATCTATCTGGATTCGCCCCTACGACTCGCTCCGATTTTTATCGATTCCCCCCGCTCATCCTCTCCATTCACTTCACAAGATACCGGAGCCCATCAAACAACAAATTCGTCACCACAATAACGCTCTTCCACACTTTTACCCAATACCTGAGCACAATATCAAAGGCAGTGAAAAGCATATACACTACAAGTGAAAAGCATCGAGCTCGGACAACGAACAAAACCCTGATTCTTCGTGCATATTCCGAACGATAGCGGATTGCCCTCGAAAACTCAGTCAACCCGAGTCCTCATGGTTCTTATTGCTTCGACAGACGATGATACGTGTGCATACTATAAACCATTCCCGATGGAAGAAAAGAACATGATGTGCACCCAGCTCGGTTATCTCGAACATCATTCCAACGTTCCCTTCGGCCACCTACCATATCTGGGAACCGAATTGGACATGGTGCTCGGGGGTACTACCGACTGCTGCTTGGAAAACTACCACATACTTCAACAGCCGTCCATTAGGGCGTATATCGAGAACTCCGCCCCCACTTTGTATCCGACTAGCTATCATTCCGCTTGGTACGATTTCAATCTAAGCCAAGAACAATCCCCAATAATTATTGTCAACCCAGATTCAACTTGCCGGATTCACATATCACTGTATAACAACTTGGGCTATTATCCTCAATACCCCCAGACAGCCTGGTCGCCATCTGAGAATTCCATGGCCTCCTTGTCATCACCTGTCAATCAGGATCTTGAACAAGCCTCATGCTTAGCAAACTTTCAAGATTCCAACCCTCAAGAAGAGGGTCTGTTGCAAGGGTTAGGCTTATACGACTGCCCTGAGCTCGTGACAGATGATACACAACAAATCAGCCTGGCCCCTAAGAATATTGGTTCAGGGAAAGGGTTAAAACTGGAAGAGAGCTTTGAGCTGCATGAAGATTATTTAAAGGGCCATGGCAGTTGAAACCCCCCCGGATTCGTTGGATGGGTTTCGTTGCATCATCTCGCTTGGTCTATTCGTCAAATATTTATCTCGGCTTTTTGGTTAGGTTTTTTTTTGGTTTTTCCAGGCGTCATTGTTTCCAAAGGGCTGTTTGGGAAAGCGAGTTATTTTTATTATGGGTTTTTGTCTTGCTAGGAGTTCAATCGCGGGAAAAAAGCACCAATCGATCGTTGCAAGATACCCTCTCCTGTTATAAGCACATTTCCTCTTGTCATTACATGAGTCGCATCCAAGGATTTTAGACCCTTCCTAGTCGCATATCCTATCGTTCTTCTCCTAACCCTCAATATCTATTTCTGAAACTAGAGCAGTGCTAGTCGCCACTCCAAGAAAATGATTTTATTTCAATCTTCCATAAATCACGTCGTATAACAAGAAGATTCGAGAAATATGAGTAGGAAAAGCCAAGCTTGAATTAGATTTATACTGGACCAACCATTAATTAAGTAGATAATATCCACGAATGGGTGTTTGGGTCCACATATTACGGTTTTCATAAAATGTCTTTCTTTTTAGCCGTCCGAGTGTACTGGTTTAATCGCCACTCGGTGTCGGCGTCTCGATTTTCGGCTGTCCCGAGCCGAATTTCAAACAGCTAGATGAATAATTAGAACCAGTTTATACCCCAAAGGATTAAATGACGTTGCATCATTCGGTAATCTGTGATCGCACCTTCATTTCCATTCTAGGACCTACTTCAGCCAGTTCTACACTCTTCGGCCCTGTTTTCACGTACACATGATGTCGGACACTGATATAATCGCCCTCAGTCAAAGCAAATGTGACTACTCTGGCACTGTCCTTCCTGACGCCTGCCGGAAATAGATGCTTGAGAATCGTGACCACTCGCTTGCCGAGAGGAGTAGAAAACCCTTCAAAAATCAAATGTGGATAAGCTTCAGAAACAGTGCTTCGTGCTGAATTCTCGATGTCGTGGCGCAAGACAACATTATGCAGCGAAAACATCGCGGTTGGTCCGTGGGGGAAATGTGATATTGTAAGAGCTGTTGGAACGCCGCGGTGTTCATGTACCAATAACAGATCCGATATAGAGGTTGCTAGACAAGATGATGCTAGCTGAGGAAGTACGGTATTGCCGCGATTTAACCGTATAGACGTTGGAAACAATAGTCTCATCTCCTAACCAGCCATCAAAGTTGGCGTTAGCATCAAAGGCCCCCTAAATATTTTCATGGGAACTAAGTTATACCTTTGCAAACTGCATCAAACGGCTACTTGGATTTCTGCTAGTTGTGATAAGCAAGCTTGGCTCGGCGATTCCACTAAGCATTGCATATTCATCATCCACAGGCGCGATATTTGCATCCTGTTGGTCCTTATGTTGTACAGCCTCATCGAATTTGTAGTCCTTGCGGAGTTGTGCATCGTCGGCGATGTCCCTAGAAAGCGGCTTGCCTGATGCAAGCGAATCGCGTAATCTGGTGCGACGTTCAGCGACCGCGGCGTCTTGAACGGCGAGCTGTTTCCGATATATATACTCCCTTCGTTGGCGCGCTGTTCTTCGAATCATATTTTTTTTTTTTAAAGGGAGCGGTTCGAGAGAAGGAAGACGACCATCAAAATTTTGTAAAGTTGATGCGGATGGATTAGATTAGATTAGATTAGATCAAGCCAACAACACGAACTTGTTGGAGGTTGTGTGCCACACGTGATCTGGGTTTAGGGCTAGATTCAACCACACTTGTGGTCGACAGGAAACACAGACAAAGGAAAATCTTCTCCTTCAACATCTGAGAGAATCTTCGAACAGACACAGCAATACGCCCGATTATTCCATTACACAACCACTATGGTAAAGAGTCATTGACCTATGATGTCCCTTCTTCTAATTGCTTCCCGAGTTTCAAGACTATATATATGCTGACGTTTTACCCTCTTAGCCGTTCACAAAGCTTGTAAAGAACTCTGCCTATTACAGGTGTGTGCATTTGTCCCCTGAACGCATTTCTCCCTTCCCCGAGGAAGAGAGGGCGAGGGACCAATCTGGATTGAACTCCATGAAATGCTCCATCGATATTTAAATTTTCTGGTCGACTGGGTTCATAGCCCATCATCTCCACCATCACCTAGCAGCTTTGGTGGTAGACTTCTGTTAGAAAAGACTGACCGCAATTCTCTCGGTTCCACAGTCGGTTCCAGACGAAATATCGACGACGACGCGAAGGCAAGACCGACTACTATGCCCGCAAGAGATTGATTACACAGGCGAAGAATAAATATGCCGCTCCAAAATACCGCTTCGTCGTTCGATGTAAGCTTCAGCCTGGCAACTCCTTATTTAAAAGAAACAACAGTGACTTATTATTTTACCGCTGCAGTCACGAATCGGGACATAGTCTGTCAGATAATCAAGTCCGAGCTTACTGGCGACAAGGTTATCGCTGCCGCTTACGCCCACGAACTGAAGCGATATGGCATTAAGCATGGCCTTACGAATTGGGCTGCCGCCTATGCCACGGGTCTCCTTGTCGCACGCCGCACACTGAAGAAGCTCAACCTTGACGAAACATTCACTGGAGTTGAGGATGTCGATGGAGAATTCTCGCTGACGGAGGCTGCTGAAGGCGATGATGGCGAGACCCGACGTCCATTCAAATGCTTCCTCGATGTCGGGCTTGCCAGGACGTCTACTGGAGCCCGTGTTTTCGGTGCTATGAAAGGTGCTTCCGATGGAGGTCTATATATCCCCCATTCTCCTAACCGCTTCCCTGGTTACGACATCGAAACCAAGGAGTTAGACGCAGAGACACTCAGGAAATACATCTTTGGGGGCCACGTTGCTGAGTATATGGAAACGCTTGCTGATGATGATGAAGAGAGATACAAGTCGCAATTCCAACAATATATTGATGACGACATTGAAGCCGATGGACTGGAGGAGAAGTATACTGAAGCCCACGCCAAGATTCGCGAGGATCCCTTCATGGAGGACCCAGATAAGGGTGAGACCAAGACCGCGGAGGAATGGAAAGCTGAAAGCCTAAAATATCGGAAGAAGAAACTTTCCAAGGAAGAGAAGGTTGAAAGGGTTAAGGCTAGAATTGCAGAACTCAAAGCGGCTTAACGATGAACTATACCCGCGTCACAAGAAAATGCAACCTTTAGCCTTATACCTTTTCTTTCAACAAACTCCTATGTTAAAATAATTTTATCCATTCATTCTCTTCAGAACCCAAGAGAGACAAGACAAGGTCACCAATGACCATCCTCCGATGTTTCCCCTCTATACTTTGTAGAACGGCGTTTTAGGATGATTTCCTTTTTTGTACCTAGGTATCTAGTGATTACAAAAGATAACACGGCTTACTCCACGACACTTACAGACATGATATTTCCTGACCTTTTGGCTAGTGTTTAATCTTTTAGCCAGAGCATCCTTAAAAATTAATTATTCATTCAGATTCGAACATGAAGAACACGACTACGGAACCGGCAACTCCATTTGCAAAAAAATATATACTACCGGGACCAATATAGCCCCGACGCAATACCAAGCCAAATTGGATGTATCGGACTGCCATCGTATTCTGGCACACTAACAAGCCAATGGCCTTAGGGGGTGGACGAATATGTTATTTAGTTAGCAGCTCTTGGAGCCTTTTTCGAATCCTTCTTTGCCTTCGCCTCTAATTTTGCCTTTTTCTTCTTCTCCACAGCCTTTTCTTCGTTTTTGCGTTTCAAATTTGCGATTTCTGCTTCAGATTTCGGGACGACTTTAAAGAAGCCTTCTAGTCGAGCTAGAAATAGGTTTAGCGAAGTGGGTTCCTTTTTTTTTAGCCAATGGTATAATTCTGGAGTAACTTACACTGCTGAGCTGTTGTCAAGTTTTTTGTTAGCCGGGTAGCACCATTTCTCACTCTGTCCTCGTTAAAACCTTTCTCTCCCACAAGAAACTTAACAAGACCGTCTATATCAGGTCCTTCCCATTTAAAGTCGCAATCATCGGCAGATACAACTTCGGGATTCATTAACAATTCCCTGGCATCTTTGTAGGGAAAGTACTCTGGGATTTTATACTTCTCAGAATCTAAGGTTTCGATAATATTTTCGATAGATTTATGTTGATGTATAAGCTTCAAGGCCGTAGTTGGGCCGATTTTAGGGATAGTGTCACAGTAATCACATCCAAGGAGAATGCAGAGATCGATGAATTGTTCTCTCGTCATATTTAGACCAGCCATGACTCTATCCAAGTGGATTTCTTGTATAGGTTGCTTCCGTTGTTCGCTAAATGTCAAGTGACGAAGCAGGATTGGTGTCTCGAAACAAAGTGTATCCATATCCTCGGATGCAGCAGCGTAGACCTAATGAAGGCATTAGACTTTTAAATGGGCACTATTAGCGCCTACATTCGAGAAGGCAGGAAAAAAACCTTTCCGGCTTTCGCCAGGACGGCACACTGTGCTTCAGCTTCACATGGCGCATCCAAATATGGAACACCCATGAGCTTCAACAGTCTCTTGCACTCTTCATTATGTTCTTTTGTGACCCTAACAGTTCTCCGAGAGAATTTTTCGATGTCTTCGGCGGTACCGACCTCTTTCGCTTCCTCATGTGCCTCTTGGGCTTCAATTTTTCGAGCGGTGCGCTTGGCAAGTTCGCCTGATTTTAGAGTCGGTGGTTTGCCGTCGAAGACGTATAAAGGTTTGATTCCATTGTCGACCATCCGTAGCGTTCGGTAGAACATTCCCATAAGATGGGAAGTTGTCTCCCCAGTCTCTGATGTTAGTACCTGGCCTTCCGATCTAACGGCAATCAAGAAGCTGTAGATGCTCATGGAGGCATCCTAGAGCAAAAACACGTAGGTTAGAAGCGAACCAGCACGATAGTAGTGCGAAAGCAACCTACAATAGCAACTTTGCGACCAAAGTGATTCTTGATCTCTCCATTCTTGATGGCATCGGGTGCAGCCTCTGAAATTACTTGATATAGCTCTAGAGGTGTATTTAGACCAGTGTTAGAGATGAGGACAGGAATTATGAAATGAACCTACGCTTAATGCCCATTTTGTGTATAGCAGCTCAGCTGGATACTAAAGCGCGAATTTGCCTCGTGGATAACAACCAATCTCGTCTGCCTTGACTGCAAGCCGCGTTGTGGTTGAAGAAAGAAGAACGCGCTGTGAGCAACGCGAGGTAAGAGCCCTGAATGACCGTGTTTATCACGTGACTTAACCCTCTAGGCTGCTCCCGGCCACAGCCCGGATATCCAAGCCTTAACCTAGGCTAGAGGTTGGAAAGCTCGGCAACAAAAGAGGTTGGCTATAATACCTACTTAAGTAGGTATCTATATAGGTACTTAATTATAACGCAGCAATCCTGAACACCACTAGTCCACGCACCCCGTCCCCTCGTCCCCTAAGCTCATCGCGAAGTTGCCATTCTGACAATAACACTTAAGAAAGTGTATTTGTCTTTTCAGAACTTTTGTGACTAAATAAGAGAGTCAACCCGGTCAATATGCTGCGGTCAGCGTCTTTTCCACGCACATCTCGACAGCAAGTGGTTAGGTGTTATCAAGCTAGTCGACAGCCTCAAGTCCGGCTAGCTTCAACGTTCGACTACAAAGACCCATTGCTATTTCAAAGATTACTCGATGAGGATGAGATTGCAATAGCAGCAACTGCGAAAGATTTCTCACGGAAAACCCTTTACCCTCAAATCCTTGGTGAGCTAACATCCTTGCAGTTCCGGGCTAATCTCACAATTTGCTACTCTATAATTTTAGTAGAATCAATGAGATGCAATGAACATTCAACCTTGTTCTATTTAGCTAATATAACAAACCGAGCGTAAATCTCTAACCACAACCAACAGATGCCTATCGAAAGGAAAACTTCAATAAAAACATACTGAAAGATATGGGCAGCATGGGGATGCTTGGTGCCACAATTAAGGGATATGGTTGTGCTGGAATAAGTGATGTCGCTATGGGGGTATGGAAGTACAACCCTTGTCCATGAAACGTCCTCTAAATCACTTCCACGCATTGTTGACGGGAAACCAATATTCGCTGTATTGCTCTAGCTCATAACTAGAGAAATTGAAAGGTAATTTAGATACACTGATATAACCTCTCCAATTTCGCAGGAGCAAATTTACCCATTTGCTAAATTGCTACAAAATATACAGAGTAGATAGCGGATATCGGAGTGCTTTGTCTGTTCAAAGCTCTCTCTCGATGGGTGCCATTTATGACTTCGGTAGTCCAGAACTCAAAGAGCGGTTCTTGCCAGAGATGGCCAAGGGAAATATCCTAGGATGCTTTGGTCTAACTGAGCGTGAGTAGATATATTGCGCTTAGCAATCTCACGGCTTTCTAACACAAACACTGCCGATATATAGCAAACCATGGATCAGACCCGGGGTCGTAAGTGTTCAACAGCTAATGTAAAATCTTGAGTCTCAATATTTCTTTTGGATCTCCTAAGTGAATATAGAATGGAAACTACAGCAAGACTAGACCCGAGCCGCGAAGGAGTATATCTACTTTCTGGGTCGAAGACATGGATAACGAATTCTCCTATAGGTGCTCAGTTTTTCTCTAGTTGCATTTCGCGATCCCTCTCACAGCTTGAGCGTTAAACTAAATTTTTCGGCAGCGGATATTCTTGTCATATGGGCAAAGCTCGACGGTAATATCCGAGGATTCTTGTTAGAGAGGTCCCGGTGTCCCCCAGGCTCGCTGGAAACTCCTGCGATCAAGAATAAAACAGGTCTCCGAGCTTCGATTACAGGAATGATACACATGGACAATGCTCCGGTGCTCAAAGAAAATATGTTTCCGGAAATAGAAGGGCTCAGAGGGCCATTTTCTTGTCTCAATAATGCCCGCTATGGAATAGCTTGGGGTACTATGGGGGCTTTAGAAGACTGTATTGAAATGACCAGATCTTATGCGCTCTCTAGGAAACAGTTCAAGGACAATCCGCTGGCAAAATACCAACTCGTCCAGAAGAAACTAGCTGATGCTGTAACGGATGTCGCTTATGGGCTTCTTGCGTGAGACCGCCAGCCATCAACCGAAATATAGCCTATGGCTCTTCTAGAAGGCCCAATTACCACACGTCTAATACTCATTTTATTTGGAAACCTAGGTGCATCCAAGTTGCAAAGTTAAAGGAACAAGGGCTGCATGTTCCTGAGATGATTTCAATGATCAAACGGCAGAACTGCGACCGGGCTCTGGAACATGCGAGACGGTTAGTTGGTATTCCTTATAGAAAAATGAATTCCTATTTTCGGGGCAACTGATTGAGTGTCCTTGTGGTGAGCAGACTACAGGAGATATTTGGCGGTAATGCTGTGGCTGACGAATATCATATTGGTCGACATGTTGCCAATCTATTTGTCACGCAAACCTATGAAGGACAAAGCGACATTCACAGCCGTAAGTTGGAGTTAAATGGATCCAGCGTCGTCATTTTAGTTCCTGGTGTAGCCAAGTTCAGATAAAACAGGAGTACCCACTGACTAACTGATGGTACGTTCCTTAGTAATTCTAGGGAGGGCGATCACGGGAGTGCAGGCTTTCTGCTAGCAGCTCTTTGGTAGTCTTGCAAGTCGACTGACCTGCGGGAGAGCGATGTCCTGAAGATCTTGTTGAGGAGACCACTCTGACTAAGCGGTAATTGCATCCATTGGTTCTGCTCTCGGGTCTGAGGAATAAAATATACTCTCTCCTAAGTCATGCTTATCGGGCATGTAATATATAATACAAGTGTATAAATACTTAAGTATACTTACTTAAGAAATTACTTACTTACTTACTTACTGTTTCGGAACCCCCCCCCGTTTTTTCCTACAATTTTGGATGCTCTCTCACACTATAAAGATTAGTCGTAATGTTTGTTGTAGTAATATTATAAAATTATAATTACTTAATTACTTACTATATTTATTATTATTTTCAAAATCCAAAAAGTGACACGCTGAGCAACCCTGTGTTGGCTGTGTTGGATGTGTATTGCGTTGCTGCGTTGTTTTGTGTTGTCCCGCGTGTTGTGTTTGCCGATGCTTCCGCAGAAACAAGAGAAGCTGCGGCGGCGGCGGCAGCAGCAGCAGCTGGCCAATTCTGAGTAGGATTTGCTCACCCTCTTCTCTCTTCTTCTCTCTTCTTCTTCTCTCCTCTTCTCTCCTTTCCTCCTCTTCTCTTCTCCTTCTCCCCTTCTACTTCTTCTCCTCTCATCATTCTCACAATCTCGGATATCAAAGGATCCCTAAGCTCATCAATAGATACTCTACTGTTAACCGTCTCCACTACCTGATTTGTATGTTCTTCCCTACTTCCCTAACCTTGATCTGGCCACGCCACCGATGTTTGTCAAGAGCTCAACTCTGACCCACACGATCTCGTCCATTTGTTTCGGCCATGCTACTGCTGCTCATTACAAGCTGAATGCTACATAATAACCGCTGATTCCTTTATTCTCTCGGTCGCTAACCTGAGCATATCTTCCAGTTTACTCTATAGACTAGTTCTTATTCCTAGCTTTTATCGTCTTAAACTTTCATCCCATCGTCTGTCTGCTTCTGAAAGCAAGCCGAACAAAGATACAATAACCAAACATGGCCCTCAAACGCATTAACAAGGAGCTCACAGACCTCGGACGGTGAGTAAACCCCCCCCCCCCCC